>CM021100.1:617390814-617990814 GCA_007115665.2 Sequoiadendron giganteum | reverse complement strand
ATCCAAGGGAGACCTCAATTTTCTCCTCACATGATACCCAACCACTAATTATCTAACAAACTTATGATTTAGCTAATAAACAACTTTAATAAAATCAACAACCATGAAAAAATAGTAATCAATCGATTCACAACTCAATTCAAAAATCAATCTTGATAACCAAAATCAACATAGATTCCAAAATTGCACACATAATTCATCACAAGGAAACAATCACACATTGCAACCATGAAAATCATTATTTAAAGCAATACACAATAAACGAGCATTCAATTGAACATTACAACCATGAAAGACTCCATATATATAAACTTCCTTTCCACATTTTAAATAGCCCATTTCGCTTAACAAAACCCAATATCTACTACAATTGAAGCATTATTTCTACTTTCTTACAATCAATTGTCCAACATTACACGAAATAGCAACTGGACCATAACATAAATATCACCATTATAACCTCAATCATTAAGGCAATCGATTCCCAAATTTGTACCCTTAACATTATCTAGAGTCAATAAGATACATATTCTAACATGCATTTCCCATTTAGATTTATTTAACTAAATAACATTTTTAATCCACACTTTTCCCCATATTTCACTAATACATCAAATACTATATGCATAGATAGTTTTATACACTTATTTATACAAACATATGTATATATTACCTATACAAAAAGTCAAGCTATAACTAACTCTCCAATTTTCTCTGAACTACCTATTTAACTAATTCCCTTAATAGAAAACACTACCTAACAACCACTTACCCAAAGCTAACAAATTAAAACTATTTTATTAAATGACACTTTACCTTTCTCCCTTCTATTTATTTTTAATTCACTGTTTGAAAGAAAATCAATTAATCTCTAAGGCAAAATAATATTTTACTATACTATGATATACATATATATAATGAAAAGATTCTTATCTATCTTCAAGGAAAATAGATGAAATAACTCTTAAACATATATTTAGTGAAATAAACAAACTCAATAACAAATGTCAATCATGTAAAATATGCAATAATCCTACAACATCGAATGCCCTTCATAATTCTTATGCAATTGAACATCTAAATGTTTTCTAGAACAATGATTATCAGATTATTGTCTAAGTTTTCTTTTAAGCAAATGCCAAGAGATAATCTTATGACTCCTATAACTATAACAACATCTATATTTTGAATAGCAATATCTATGTTCTTATTTACAACTAGGCTCTTCTCAAGATCAAGAACAATATTTCGGGTTCAATAGCAAAATAAATACCTCTGTTGTTTTCTAGACCTTTAGAAGATTTTCAATATTGCCCTGAAGGAGCTCCCATAAACAAAAGGATAAAGGCAAAGTCGATTACAGGATCTTGGATCATCTCGTACACACTCATAATTTCAGAGAATGAAAGGATATGATGACAAGCATTTGAATGTTGTGGCCTTCCCAGATGAAAAGGGTCAGTCATCTTATACAACCCGATGACCTTAGAGACACCCTTATCTATTACCAAATCAAGCCTTCAAGGAGAGAAGTATTAGATAGAGTGTTCACTCGTTTGCAAGATTCATACCGTATAGCTATTCTCAAGTAATCGAAATGGTATAAGATTCATGCAAGGAATATACATTTATAAAGTAGAATGGAGTGATAAACAACATCAATGAGTTTAAAAGAGATTTCGACAGATATTGGTTCAGTTACTAATTGCCTTCACGTTTTGGCTACTGAGGAGTAGGTGCGACATGCAATGTTATATTTAAGACTGATCTAAGAACTTCTCGGGCAACCTCGCTACTGATCCAGTTTGACCCAAAAAAAGGGCAGACATAACCTCCACAAGCGACATACTCAACGACTACAATACCCGTCCATACAAATATTATCTCTTATGATCATTTTATCAACAAAAAGAAACTATATTAGCACCTAGATGGTAAAATCCATGATGCAGAAACTATATGATGAATCTCACAAGGAGCGACCGAGTTTTATGAAAATTGGAAAGGATTGATATGAGGTTGATTAAGACAATAACAGGATAATAACTCATGATTGAGGGTAAATGGGTAGCCTGAATTTTTCTCATATATTAGAAACTAAGTTTTCATAATAACTTATTCATATGCATTACAAGTGCATAAATCTGGTGAAAACCAAGAAGGTGTTAGAAACTAAGTTTTCATAATAACTTATTCATATGCATTACAAGTGCATAAATCTGGTGAAAACCAAGAAGGTGTTTTATCAAATGAAAGAATTAAGATATCCTTCCGAGTCTAATTACTACAACCTACAAATAGTATGGGTATCGAAAAGTCATAAACACATTGTTTTACTATTGTAAAAACAAGTATCCGACCAGATCATTCTAAAGTGGCAATTTTCTATTAAGTATACCAAAATACGGTTGGACTAGCAAGAAGGCGGAGAGAGAGATTTCGAATGGAAGTGCATTGACAGTACTGAAACCTTTTGCGGTGGTATAGACTTGCATGCAATTGCAAAGGCTTCGGGAAAGCATTGGATAAAGACCAGGCCGATTAGTATAAGATAATGTTTGATGTTGTAAGGTCCGACTATAACCATCTCCCCACCCATACATTCCATAAAAAGATAGCGGTTACACAAAATATAGTTACAGAATAAAAAGAACTCTTACCTCTCCATATCGCAAGATGCCTCAATTCATAAGGGACTCCTCCTATTAGATTCCATCCAGGCCGAACATACCCGAGATCTACCACATTCTTAACCAAGCATACCACAACTTCTTATAGCTCAATCTAGCCTTCTAGATAGCCTGGTGCAGGGCGTACGTGTCCATCCAAAGCTCTGAGGGTGCTAGTACCTAACTAGTTTAGTTATTTTATTGCATAATATATCTATATTACGCCGATAGGTATTGGTTTTGATAAATCTGTAATTTCGTGTAGCTTTTTGATATAGTCTTGAGCTTCTAAATCTGTAATTTCGTGTAGCTTTTTGATATAGTCTTGAGCTTCCTACATCAGGTACTGTCAACTACATCATCACCGAATCTTACAGAGACCATGAGGTTCTCACAGGTACTTTGTGCTAATAGAATCATGATTCTCTATTGCAGTGCAAAATTTAATATCAATCACTGGGTCAAGTAAGCAGGGAAGGTAACATAATAATGAACTTCTACATTTTAGATCCTAACTGTCGACAATTTGTAGCATACTGCAAGTAATAAAAATAGATGTCATATATAATAATGTCTCTCTCATGTGAAATCAAGAAATAAACTTGATCATTATGCAACTTCACTCATGCATCTTCAACAACAGGCAATAATCTTCCTACCATTGAGTTGCTAGCACCAAACCTTTACACCAAGAGTCATCGGCAAAGTGAGCAGTGCAAAAACAAATTGATTAAGAAAGAAACTGTGTATTACTACCTGAGTATGAGCTTCAGGGGAAACCAACACATTAAATGCTTTGAAAATGCAAAATTGGCAATTTTCTTTTGGTGATATTTGACCTTTGCTTTACAGTTAATAAGGTGCATTTTTTCAAATTTAAAAAGACACAAATTAGAGGTCATTTATATTAAGGCAAAGAAGGAAAAAAAAACTATGTAATTACATATTCACTGGCCTGATCTCAGGCATTGTATTACAGAATTGTTGAATCTTCCAGGCCAACTGTGATAATGTTATTAACATGTGGGTTCAAGCCAAATTATTGCTGCAAAAGGAGGTGCCATGAAAGCTGCTGCAACTGGCAATAAATCTGTCTTTAGTGTCCTACAAAGCCCATGCTAACATATTTCAAAGTTGAAAAGCACAACAATTATGTTCGCAGGAAACAACCCTTGAGAAATCAAATACTTCTTTGCTGTTTTCAAGCTACAAATACAAAGGGAAATGCTAACAAAGAAATCATGGCATCATATTAAATAGAGAGACCTTCCTAAAAGTAGAGATTGCATTCTTAAACAACTCTGTATTTGTGTGGTTGATGGCATTAATCATAAGAATACTACAAGTTGAATAGAACATTTATTATGGAATACTGGCTGCTGACTCCAAGAATAGCAAAAGGAAGAACATGAATTCGGAATTGGAGAATAGTAATCAAACTAATAAATAGTTTTATTGAACATTGTGAAAGAAGAAATATTTAATCTTTCAAATTGTTAATCTCAAATTAAAATTACTCAATATAATTATGGATTACAATACCTGAAATTTGAGATCTATTGAGATGTGCAGTAACAGTTAATCAGTGGCCCTGCAAAATTTTTGAAGCATTTGTTTGGAACATTACTTTATTTCTAAGGCTTTTAGCCTATGCTCTTCTACTTTTCTATTTGCAATTTGTTTGCCTGTCTTGATTTTTTCATATCTGTCGAATGTGAATGAAGGCATAAGCCGAAGTCCTTGTATAGACTTTACATGAGAAATTGTGACAAATATTAGTCTTGTTCTTTCAATTGGGCCTATATCTATAGTTGCTTTTTGAAGAGTTAAACTTTGTGCTTTGTGAATTGTTAGTGCCCAAGCTAATCTCAACGGTATTTGGATCGAGCTTCCTCATTGGATTGGTGTGATTGGTACTATAGATGGGTGTTCATTGTCAAAAGGTATTCCAAGGTAACTGTCAAATTTGACCAATACATATGTTGGTGGTTGTGGTGGCATTGTTCCTGGTTTATATACAATCTGTTGAATGAATCCAAGAGCTCCATTTACCAGTCTTGCTTGTATGCATAAGTTTGTTGTCAACATAACTCTTGCATTTTTACTTAATAATAATTCGATATTTTGTTCGTCTTCTGGACTATCTTCTGTGGGACTGCTTGTAGCAGTTTTTGTTGGAACACTGCGTGCAACTGGTTGTGCCAATGAGTGCAATTTTTTCCTGTTGTGGATATGAATATTTTCATTTGTTGAAAACAAATGTACATTATCCTCGAAATCTGCATTTATTGCTGCATCAAGCCTTGTATTGCATCTTGTCATTAGATGTTCCCAATCATCTATTGTAGGGTTTGCATCTCTAATGTTGGCTAGCAATTGGCAAAATCTCTCTTGATCATCATTTAGTCCATCTTGTCTGAAAATGTGATCCAAAGTTATGACATTTGTAAATTCTTCCCACAGTATTCTAGCTCGGCCTTTGCTACTATATGCTGGTTTGTCATTAACTGGTGGTAACTGTCCAATGTTGCCAGTCAAGATCAATGATATTCCCGAAGAGAATTGATAAATATTATGTTGACAATTATTTGTTAGTACGTGTAAAAATTATCTTCTAAAGGGGAATGATGTATGGGGTTTACATTTAGGGTGAGGGAGTCACCTGCAAAGTTTTGATTTGACTTTTGTGGAAAGGCTTGGCAGAGTCGACAATCTATTTTTCAAGTAATTTTTTGCCCAAAAAGCTCATTTCATCGATCAATATATATATTTTTTGCTAATTCCTGTTGAAAATGTGTTAATCTTGTGCCTTCAAGTTCTTTGAAGTCTCTTATCGGAATTCTCAATTTTGAATGAATAGTTGATGCTCCAATATTGAATGTTGCTACTCCAGTTGGAGCAAGTAGTAGAAGGGGAGATTGATTTGGCATTGAAGCTTTTTGAAGTGTATCTTTTATTGCACCTATAACATATGACTTTCCTATTCCTATTGTTCCTTGAATAATTAGAAATAGTGGAGACGTATTTGGACTTGCATTGTAGTGGGAGAGAATAATATAACTGCCTTGTGTTGTTGGTTGTTGAGAGTTTCATAGCTGGTAGGCTTTCCTAGATTCTGATCAATTATAGAGTTGAGACTCTTTATGGTGCCAATAAAATTGATAGCTGCATTTGTATATTGTTCGCCTTTGAAGCTGGTAGACCAATCTGTTTGATTGTCTAAATCTCGTCTTCCTAACATATCTATCTCTGAAATGTACATTGCTTGACCATGTTGTAGTCTTGATATGATTTCCCATTCATGGTCTGTAGTGCTATGTTGAATAGTGTCACTGTGTTTAGATTCAGAGTCACTATTATTTTCAATAATTTATCTGGTTGTTCTGCATTCAACATGCCATTGATTGTAGACGTGGTTTTTCCAATTTGATAGTATTGATTTGTTATTATGACCAATATCTCTTGTAATGTTACAGAATGGTTTGTAAAGCAACAATTCTGAGAGGCAAAAATTGAACCACTTATTTGATTCCCTCGGAGGAATAGATATGAATCTAGGAATGACTTGTACAATAGCTGGTGTTTTTCCTGGCTTCCATTTGTTTTCACTCTTATGCTTGACATTATATATCCATGATTTTTCTGAATGAATTAGTGATATGTGCTCCATGTGTCGGGGCCTGTTTTTGTATGCATTGATGTAAGACAATGCTTGTTCTTCATCATTATTGTCTTGGTGTAATAGCACACGTTTGAAAACATCGATTGATACATTTAGAGTTATGAATCTTTTTCTACTTTCCACTAATGGAAGTTCTAATAACATGTGGCTTGTTTCTTGTGCTCCAATATCTCTTTCTACTATTGTTTCTATTATGAGCTTTTTGTACACCTTTGCTGCAAGGTCGTCTGGATTTTGAACACTTGCAAGACGTACCAACATTTGTTGGTATGTTTCTGAGCTTCTCTCTACTTTTGTTGCATAATTGGCAATGTATTTAACCACAACAAGTTTTGAAAGAACTAGTTGCCAATCGATATTTTCTCTCCATAGTTGCAAGATATGGCGATTGTGTGAGTTAAGCCTGTCATCATTCCTCATAGGTTCAAATTTTTTTTCTTCAGTTTCTAAAATTTGGTATAATTTTGGACCTTGTAAATTTAGTGGCCATGGAGTATTGTACCTGTGAGGCATATTGTTAGCATCTGATTATATTCATTTGGTGAATTCGTCAAATGCATCCTTAGAAATAACATGCCTTACCTGCATACCATTTTTCCATTTTTGTTTCATAGGCATGTACCCTTTTTACCAATTATATGTCTTTGTACAGTGTTTTTTATCTCCTCGTAGTCCTTTTCTAGATCAGCTTATGCAAGTTGCCTTGTATTTTTGAGACATGGGTGTATAGCAATATGTTGGAATGCCTATTGTAGGATGCTCAATTGTTAGATTTGTTGTATTAGACAGAAATTGAAGATGTATCAAAATGTTTTTTTTTCTCTTTATTGGTATCGTACCTATGAATTTTCCCTGGTTGTAGCAAGTGATGGATTCCATGCATGAACAATTTTGTTGAAATATCTCTTAGCTGCATCTCTCTGTTCACTATTGAGCCAATCAATAGTATCCATGTTTGGCGCTTCATGTAACCACAGGAAGCCATGTATATGCACTGAACCTCTATGTTGCCACTCATATCTAGACCAATAATCTTTAATATTCATTGCTTTTTGGAGGATTTATTTTCTGAATTGAGAGTGGCGTAAGTGCATGTATTGTGCTACAATATGAGGATAGTCAATAATATTTTGTTTTCGCCAAAGGTGTGCATGTTGTGGATCTTTTGGAGTTGTCCCTGGCATTAGTGCATGCAAATCTGGCCAATAAAGGTCTACTGCACTTAGTGTGAAGAATATTGTAGTTGTACCAATTTGATGTAGTATGTCTATCAATTATGCATGACATCTTGCCTAGTATGATCTTGTTCCTCTCAAGGTATTTCCATATCACATTAGCCTATCGGCAAGATGTGATTCTGGCATATTGTTCATATGTTCAGGTAGCTCATGTATAGTGATTGGCATGTCATGGATGTTTCTTTTGACAAATATTGCAGCTGATTTTTGTGCATGATGTCGCATTATCATATTTGCCATATAGTATCGAAAACGTGGATATTTTGCAAAGCGATTGTCTTTATATCAAAATAGATGCTTTACATACTCATGTAGATGTATTTGTTTGGGTCGTGGCTCTAGCCAATCACATCTGCCATCAGGAAATAAGCTTGGAAATTCCATATCAAGCAATCCTGATGTTACATTTTCATTTATTAGAGTTTCACCGATTGTTGGCCAATCAATAAATGCTATTTGGTTTGTATTTGGGTTATTAACCCATGTATTGATTAACTCCATTTCTATTTGTGCATTGAGCGTTTGAGTAGCCATTGATGTAGTGTGGTCAATGAAGTCACCTTTATCCGTATCCATTAGTTGCCCAAGGATCAAAGTTTCACTTGAATCTACGTCTAATTGTATATGTATTGTTCTTAGTTGGTTGAAGACATTTTCCTTACAATTTGAAGATAAACTATCAAGAGCATGTGGATTGATTGATACATCAGAGTAATATTTTTCATGGTTTATTTTGTATTGCAATGCTTTGTAGACATGGTCTTTTTTCACTGTGAAGTGGTAATCTGTGCCGCGTTGATCTTTCCTTCGAGCTATTATAATTGGTAGTTTTGTAATGCAGTGGGGTAATTTTTTTGCTATGTATTCGATATGTTGTGGAAAGCTAATAGAATGTCCTCTATATTTATACTGGCCACCTCTTGCATGGGTAACTTGCAATATAGGGCATACACGAGCTATTCACATTTCTTTTACTTGTGTCAGTTTTGATAATTCAATTGGTTGTTACCCTGGGTCCATATTGTTTGCATTTGAAAACCTATTTATACCTCTTTCTTGTTTGCACCTACTACAAACAGGGCCCTATGTAGTTTGGGATATTTTAATTCCTATGTAAGATTCTTTGCAAGTATTACAAGTTGAAGGGGACTTATATGCATCTAAATTGCTGTGAAAATGCATTGTAATATGTTTAAATTCAGTTGTAAGCAACCCATTTGGATTTTCTGTGATCGAGACATTAGAAGTATTTACTTGTTCAAATGTATGCCTATTTGTATCTGCTTGTATTATGTTTTCTACTTGCAACTGTTGCTGTTGTGTAGCTGATTGTAACTTTCTCCTAGCATATCTTTTCCTATCTACTTCATTCCTTTTTTTCCACTGTTCATCCCTCTCTATATCTGTCATTTTTTTCCTTTTTTGTTTTTTATATTCTGTTTGGTATTCTTTTTGAGATTGCTTCCTTTGTTCCTTAAAATCAAACTTGGTCCTGTAGATTTCATGTGTATGGGAATAGTGTGAGTTAAATATCACGGTAGAACAATAAGATTCTACAATTATGTTACATAGAAGGATTTGTAGACAAACATAGAAGATATGTATCTTATAATTGTGTTACAAACATGGTACACTGTATGTTTCCCAAAATTGTACAATCATATACATATATATCTCAACATTCATATAAAAAGTAGAGTATGCAGATATCAATTATTCACATGTACAAAGAATCTACAATTGTGTAGTAACATATACAGATTTGTAGGCATGGAAAGATGGTACACTATATTCTTTTGAAAATTGTACAATTATATACTTATATATATCAACATTTACGTACAAAGTGGGCATTCTCAATGAAGGATGATTGGGAATACATTATTGTGTCGTAGAGTATACACATATTGATTATTCACATGTACAAAAACACTATACATTACATTGGTAGATGTACATTAGTTATGATTGAGAAATAGCTTAAATTGTTCAATAATCACATGGGATGACCCTTGCTCATATTGCTCATCATAGTATATCTCTTGTAAGAAAGAAGAGAATCCTATAACTTTACAACATGTTCGGTGGAATCTTCGTGCAGTTTCTTCAATTTCTCGTATTTCTTCTTCTTCTACAACAACAGTCTAGTACGCGGCTTCTTCTATGGCATTGATAATCTTCTCGGAATGATCTGATATTGATTTGATTAATTTGTTGATGGGTGTTTGATTATAGGTATTTGAGCCTACAAAATTGTCTGGGATTGTGATCATACTTGTTGCTGAATTATGTGGTTGATCTTTTCTACCATTAATAATGGCCATGATCTAACATAATAAACAATAAAACAAATTTTGACAAGTTTAGGAATCACTATCATATTATTTAGTATAGATGCAAAATATATAAACCAAAAACATGTAGTCACTTGTAAATCTTTATATAACTAACTATAAAGTGTTGATAATATCAATTTAGAAAATGTAAACCAAAAAGATATAAGCACTTGTCAAATTGAAAATCAAATATTTATATAACTCACTATATAATATTGATTGAGGTGAGAAAAATCCACACAAAAAACATCAAACCATAGTACAATTATGTAAACATATATGTATATCGCTCAAAAGAGGTGTACATGAAAACGTATATACTTATATATACACGCATAATATTTGGATGGTTGTAGAACTTGGAGAATGATATTTTCAATCTAAACCAATTGACTCAAGAAGAACCTTGCTTTCAGCTGAATAGTCAAACTATTTGCTCTTTAGAATTGTACACTTGATCCTCTCTACATTGTTGTATCTCTCTAGTGCAACTTGAACAGTAAATATGAACTTCCTTGAAATGACTTTACATATAATGTCTGCAAACTTTGAATCATCTTGATCTTCATGTTTCAATGTATATAATTCTTTTGCTGTTACACCCATCATTTCTTCTGTTGATTTGTCAAAAGCAACAACCCAAGTTGAACCCATGTGGTCTTGCACCTGAGATTGTAGCAGATATCTATAGTCACAACTAGGGAAGCTCTTATCACATTTTTGGCAATACCAATTGTCACTGTCATTTTTTTGCACCTTTCTTTTGCATTTTTTCCCTTCAATATCAATGGGGCAAGCATTGTAATAGAAGCTCTCATGTTTGATGAAACATATTGTAGCTTTTAGCAAAACCCATATATTTGTATTACATGTGAACAATTGCCTATCTTTAATTTCTTCTATAGTTTTTGGCATTAAAGGTTGTTTATTGAAGGAAACTTCCTTTGTCATGGAGTGGGTTGTGGAATTTTCCCCTTATGTATTCAACCAACATAACAACTGTTCTGACTTTGGAAGACTTGGATTTACCAAAAGTTGGCTGGTACTTATTGTTCCTAAAGATTTTCCAACGTAATCACTGACTCTTGCAACCTTAATAGCAAGAACTGGTAAAGTTTCTAAGTGGCACAATTTTTCATGTTGTTCACCTTCGTTATTGCAAAAATCACCCACATTGTGAAGTGAATTTTGCAAGCTGAGATGTCCTTAATTTGGAGAGGTTTTTTTTGAACTTGAGCTCTATTCTTTTTGAATATTGTACTACATGGATTGATTGATAGAACAACACCAATGCCATCAACAATTGAATTTTTTTGCATGTCCTTAAGTTCACTTATTGGTGTAAAGTTAAGACTATGCTTAGGTATTAACGTGTCCTCCTCTACACATAACTGAACAATGGAACTACTTTGTAACAAAATTTCCCATTCATTTTGTAGGGTGTTGAATTTTTTGTTTGTAGGTTTTAACGTCCCATTGGAGACTGTAAAGACTCTTCCATTCTCAATGCAATTATAAAATTGTTCAGCAATTGCATTGAAACATATGACTCTTATTTCACTACCATTATGGTCAAGCAGATCAAAGCTGAAGACTTTTCCACTGCCATTTTTATTGTTAAAATGGTGAAGTTATTGTTTCATAATCACTTGACCCTTTATCGTCCATTGGCTTTGGTAAGGGTTTAAGGTTGCAATTGGAATGACTCTCGAAAGAGCTTCATTTCCTGTAGTAGTCTCACTATGGGATGTATTGTTTCTAGACTCCATCCCTACATAAGCATGGTATAGGCACAGTTGTGAGTAGTTAAACAAGTCAAATGTATATTTTATTGATTGTTTTATTTCTAATGTCATTCATATGTCATATCATTAATTAGTTCACAAAGAAACACTATGTTTTGAACTGAATTAACTCTACAAAAATAATATAATTAAATTGACTCTATAAAGATTTTTTGTGTTATAACTCATAACCAATACCATAAATTACTGTAAATTCATTCATAATTAAATAGACTATTTTTTGAATTGAATAAATTCATAGACAAACTCTATGTTTTGAATTGAATAAATTATAATATATTTTCAATTGGAGAAATTTATAACTCATAACCAATACCATAAATTATCGAAATTTCATTCATAAAGAAATACACTATGTTTTGAATTGAATAAATTCATGGACAAACTCTATGTTTAGAATTGAATAAATTGTAATATATTTTGAATTGAAGAAATTTATAAAGAAACACTAGGTTTTGAATAGTATTTATATAAGAAACATAAATGATACATACCTCTAAAGATATGTTTAATTCCCTAAGAAGTATCCTTGCGAAGGAATTTTACACCTATAAACAACATAAAAATTTATAAAAAATTAGGAAAATAATCCAATTATGTGGTTGATCTTCTCTACCATTAATAATGGCTATGATCTAACATAATAAACAATAAAACAAATTTTGACAAGTCTAGGAATCATTATCATATTATTTAGTATAGATGCAAAAGATATAAACCAAAAACATGTAGTCACTTGTAAATCTTTATATAACTAACTATAAAGTGTTGATAATATCAATTTAGACAATGCAAACCAAAAATATATAAGCACTTGTTGAATTGGGAATCAAATATTTATATAACTCACTATATAATATTGATTGAGGTGAGAACAATCCACACAAAAAACATCAAACCGTAGTACAATTATGTATATCGCTCAAAAGAGGTGTACATGAAAACGTATATACTTATATATACATGCAGAATATTTGGATGGTTGTAGAACTTGGATAATGACATTTTCAATCTAAACCAATTGACTCAAGAAGAACCTTGCTTTCAGCTGAATAGTCAAACTATTTGCTCTTCAGAATTGTACACTTGATCCTCTCTACATTGTTGTAACTCTCCAGTGTAACTTGAACAGTAAATATGAACTTCCTTGAAATGACTTTACGTATAATGTCTACAAACCTTGAATCATCTTGATCTTCATGTTTCAATGTATATAATTCTTTTGCTGTTACACCCATCATTTCTTCTGTTGATTTGTCAAAAGCAACAACCCAAGTTGAACCCGTGTGGTCTTGCACCTGACATTGTAGCAAATATCTATAGTCACAATTAGGGAAGCTCTTATCACATTTTTGGCAATACCAATTGTCACTGTCATTTTTCTGCACCTTTCTTATGCATTTTTTCCCTTCAATGTCAATGGGGCAAGCGTTGTAATAGAAGCTCTCATGTTTGATGAAACATACTATAGCTTTTAGCAAAACCCATATATTTGTATTACATGTGAACAATTGCCTATCTTTAATTTCTTCTATAGTTTTTGGCATTAAAGGTTGTCTACTGAAGGAAACTTCCTTTGTCATGGAGTGGGTTGTGGAATTTTCCCCTTCTGTATTCAACCAACATAACAACTGTTCTGACTCTGGAAGACTTGGATTTACCAAAATTTGGCTAGTACTTATTGTTCCTAAAGATTTTCCACTGTAATCAATGACTCTTGCAACCTTAATAGCAAGAGCTGGTAAAGTTTTTGAGTGGCACAATTTTTCAAGTTGTTCACCTTCGTTATTGCAAAAATCACCCCACATTGTGAAGTGAATTTTGCAAGCTGAGATGTCCTTAAGTTGGAGAGTTTTTTTTGAACTTGAGCTCTATTCTTTCTGAATATTGTACTACATGGATTGATTGATAGGACAACACCAATGCCATCAACAATTGAATTGTTTTGCATGTCCTTAAGTTCACTTATTGGTGTAAAGTTAAGACTATGCTTAGGTATTAACGTGTCCTCCTCTGCACATAACTGAACAATGGAACTACTTTGTAACAAAATTTCCCATTCATTTTGTAGGGTGTTGAATTTTTTGTTTGTAGGTTTTAACGTCCCATTGGAGACTGTAAAGACTCTTCCATTCTCAATGCAATTATAAAATTGTTCAACAATTGCATTGAAACATATGACTCTTATTTCACTACCATTATGGTCAAGTAGATCAAAGCTGAAGACTTTTCCACTGCCATTTTTGTTGTTAAAATGGTGAAGTTGTTGTTTCATAATCACTTGACATTATCATCCATTGGCTTTGGTAAGGGTTTAAGGTTTCAATAGGAATGACTCTCGAAAGAGCATCCACCACAAATCAATCTTCACCACATACGATGTAATAATTATTATTAAAAACCATAAGCTATATCTATACATCGAATATGTCAATAAACGCTTTTGCCGAATATTTCTCCAATCTCCATATAAAAGTTATTTAGTGGCTACCGCCAGTTGCCGCAAATAATGTGAGTTTGAACTATTTTTACGCCAATAGTTTGCAACAAAATACATTTTCACTCCTGCAACATGCTGGGTGAAAGAAACATTTAATAAAATACCAAGAAACATATTATCCGAACAACGGTTATCGCTTTTTAAGAAATACACTAAGCTTCACAGAATTCCCTTTAAAAACATTTCATTGGACACAGACAACATGCCACTGCAGTGGTATGCCTATCAGCGTAATTAGATATCCTTCCAATGCATATGCAAATCTTGAAAAACCCCCTTGCAGAATGTTTACCAAAACTGTACCTTCATATTCTATATTTAGATCTTTCTTCAAAATTGCATTGTATTTTAATTTATTATCACTCAATAAAAATAATAATATTTATCTTTATTTTAATTATAAAAGCATTTAATCACATAATTTTAATTTAATTAATTAACAATAACCATTTACTATCTATCTTCAATATTGATTTATTTAATTATTTATTTTAATTCCAAATTAATATAAACAACCTTATAACTTAATTTAATTTAAGTAAATCGATTAACAAAACAACTCATAACAAATTTATTTAACACCGAGAAAGGACCAATCACGGAGGGGCACTACAAGATGAAGCTTCTTAATCAATAGATAAGATAAATATTCTCTTAGAATGACCTTAATAAATATATTCTCAAACATATCAAGGAGTGCACAACATACTAACAAAATAAATCATAACATGTTTTTCATATAGGTTTGCTACAATAATTGACTAATCCAAACTATAAGTAGGAAAGTGTATCTATGGATTTCATCAAAATCCTCCTAAAGGCAAATGACAATGATTACATTTATGTTGTAGTGGATACATTAACTAAGTGTACACACTTCTTTACCATTCTTAAATAAGTTAGAGTACACCAAGTGTCTTGATTATTTTTCAAGGAAGTATTTAGAGTACATGGATTTCCTAAGAATATTTTTAGTGATGAGGATAGTAGATACCTTGGCTTATTTTAGCAAGGGTTGCTTCATTTGTCTAGTATCAAGCTCACTTCTAATACTAGCTATCACCCATAGATAGATGTACACATGGAGATATTTAATAAGTGGGTTAAGTATAGTTAAGAAACTATTTCACATATCCTTGGATTATATTACTATAATATCACCCATCATGTGTCCATTGTTATCTCATTTTATGTATTTATATGGATTTGATGCACTAACCTTCATATATTTGGCATTCATTGATAGAAGGGTACTAACAACTAGTTACTTGGTAGAGCATAACCAATATTTTTGATGTCACACAAGGATTACCTACAATAGGATCAAAATCAACAAAAGATCTATGTAGATCAACATTTTGTTGAGGCCATTTGATGTTGGAGACATGGTTTTTCTACACCTACAACCTTATAGTTAGAATTTTATTAAGTAAAGCAGGGGAATCTTTTTTAAAGATTACTCCTATGGACCTTACAAAGTTTTAAGAAGGGTTCATGAAGTGGATTACGAGTTGAAATTTCTAACAAACAACAAAATTCATAATATTTTCCATATGTCTTGCCTCAAAAGAATCATATTACATTGTTAGTTGATTTACCATCCTTTGACGATAAAGGGAAGCTCATATTGGTGCATTTTGACTTATTTTAGTCATTCATACTTAAATAGTCTCATAATAGTGTATAAAATCATTTTATAGTCTTTTGTCATCTTAAGATGTCATATAGGACCTTTCATACGACATTTTTGTATGTCCCTTAAATGTCAAATGTTATGCCACTTTTGAGTGTTAGTCATCAAGAATAATCTTATTTTATCCAAAGTCTCACATTTATAAGAGAGATAAATTCCATTTGAAAAGGTCAAGTCATGTTAATCTTGTTTTGAGGTTGAGTTGTTTCATAGTTTATAAGTCTTTTGAGTTAGGTTATTGGTTTCATGAATAGGTCAAATGGCATGTTGAAGGCATGAAAATACCTATTTTCTCTATGCATGGCATGATGAAGGAGGAAGGATAGGTTGAATGAAACATTGAAGAGATAAAGGGAGTTCTCAGAGCTCATTTACATCTATCTTAAGTGTTCATGCAAGTTCTAAGTGTACTTTGCATCTCATTAGGTTTTATTCTATTTTTGATACACCTGGCCTATCATTTGGACCTTACCTTTATGCAACATTATTATTTTGGGATTGTTTCAACTATGATTATTATTTTATAGGATTTATTTTTTATGGTTTACTCTACATTAGAAGGCTCCTTTGTAGAGTCTTTAGAATCTCATTTAAATAAATCAAGTGGTGAAAGAGGTAAGAGTGAATGTGGTGACATTTGTAAATATATTGCCTACATGTGATCTCTTTGTAGCTATGGATGGGGGTCTGCAAGTTCATGGTTATGCAATTAAATTTGGATGTGTTGGATATATTAGTGGGTGATGCTATTATGGATATGTATGCTCAAAATGGGAGTTATGGTTATACATAAGAAACTTTAAGGTAAATGCAAGTGGAAGGAAATAGGTTGAATGTTGTCACATGTATTGCAATAATTGTAGGCTATGCTACAAAAGGATTTAGTAGCTCAAAACAACATTCTTATCATTATATTCATGGTGAAACCACTAGTGAAAATCTTTAGAAAGTTGAGGTTCCAATACCACATTCACGAGTTTGATATCTTTCCCCAAACAAGGCAATAATTTTTCTTGCCACATGCGCAACTCTTGGAAACCTTATTTTTGTTTGTCATTTGTTAAGAAATGTTAAAAGTGGTTTAATTGGTGAGGAAGAAGGAATGAGAATCTCTGATGTATTTATAGATGGGGAAAAGAGAAGAGACTAATGATATTGCTTGTGTGGATATTGGGTTATAATGACCTCATTATGGTATGGGTCTTTTCTAATCAAAATGTTCTAGATTTACTAAAGTATGCTAGTATACATGCTATCAATGGTTTTTCCGACGTTAATCATCCTTGTCAAATTATGGTTGACACACTAACTATTATAGAACATCTTGGTTGACTCAAAAGTGTCAAGGTTGTGTAAATTGGAGATGGAAATAACATTGTACATTCTTGGTTTTTATCGACATTTGTTGTGCCATTTAATTTTATTTGTACATACCCTAAAGGGTTTCAACTTGATCACAAAAATATGAGAAGGGAAGGAGCTAATAAAATAGGAGTATCAATTATTGAGCATAAAAGAAAAAAAAGAAAAAAATAAAATAAATCACATGTTCAACCAATTTTGATATAGAAAATTTGAAGGAAAAGACTAATTTAAGGGTACTTGGTTTACTAGTAAATGACACTCCTGGGTATGAACCTTTCACAAATTTTAGAGCTCTAGGTTCTAGCTTATGTGATTTTACTATATTGGTTGTTGATATTATGCATGGATTGGAACCACATTCACTCGAGTCACTAAATATTTTGAAAGTGCAACATACACCCTTATAGTTGTCCTCAATAAGATAGATAGGCTCTAATGGAAATTATGAATATATCATCATGAATTATATTTAAGTCCTTGGACATTTCATAAACATTATGTCCATAGAATATAAGGAGTAGGATTTGGTTTGTCTTAGGCACATGAAATGCTACATGGTAGAGGAAGAGGGACAATAATTTATTACACTAATGATCATGATGAAGAGAAAACATAATATCAAGAGGGAAGATGATAATGGTGGTAGGAGATATATGAACATGAAGTGTTTCAGGGTGGATAATGCTTCTCAACTAGTAGATAATGAAGAACAACATGAGACCAATTACTCTGTCCAAGAGATATTATATGAGATTAACAAAGAACAATGCCCTATGAAAGTTATGAGGACAAGTGAACAGTCTAAACTAACAATCATAGAGAATATTGGTGAGAACAACATGGTGAAAATGTTGTAAAGAGTGTGATTAGGTTATGGTGAACTACCTAACTATCAAGTGAATGAAAATATATAGAAAATGCAAGGATATATAACTAATATATTATGATAGTGTTTGAAAGATGGAAGCACTAGTATAAAGTGCAAGGACAATGATAGTTAACAATGAAAGGATCTCTCTCATGCATACGATGATTGAAAATTAGTATAATAGAGTGTACCTATGTGAATGATGGTGAATTTTAAATCATAACAAAAATTGAAATATCCTAAGGCAATTTTATATACAATTTTTTTTCTTCGAATTCACCCCTCATATACATAGGCATTTTGTCAAACAATTTATATATATGTTGTTATGAGTTCAAGACTGGTTTCTTTTGATGAAGAGTATTTTTTTAATACATGAGATGAATTTCTCATAATTTCTAGAAGTTTGATAGTATACTTTACAAATAGAATAACACCAAAAAATGTTTCATGCAAATAATAATAACTAGTCACAATTGCTCCATAATGGGGTGATCCCACAAAATTGGTTTACAATTCAGTTGAGGAAGGAAAATTGAAAACAAAAATGCTCCCATGAAATAAATTTTGGGTTTTTAGGGGTTTGTACGAAGGGGTGAGTTTGCATGAACCCAAAAAGGGGTTTGCTCGAACCCTCCCTTCAAGCGAACCCCCTTTTGTGATGTCATCCTTTTGGCATGATTTTATAAATGAAAACAAAGGAAAAATTCAAAACAAGGGGGGTTTGAGTGAACGCCCCTTTGAGTGAAACCCCCTTCGAGCGAACCCCCCTTCAAGTGAACCCACCTTCACTCAAAGGGGTCAAGGGGGGTTCACTCGAACCCCTTTTTTTTCTCCTCTCCCTCTCTTCTATCAATTTTTTTCTTTTGAATCTCAAGTTGAGGATGAAAATGGAGGAAACTTCATAGACCCAATTGGATTATGGTAGTCCTCAGAACGAGCTATCCATCGAATATAATTTTAATATATTTTGGTTTTATTATGTATTTTTTTTAGTTTAATTAAACATACGTTTTTCACTAAAAATCAAGCTCTTTGTTATGCACATGTGGAAAAATAGTAGATTATAAAAAAAATTCTAAAAAATATGTTTGTGCTAGGTATTGATGTATTTGATCTAGTAAAAAAATTTGAATTTCGATACATACAATTTTTTTTATGTTGTATACAATCCACCTATGTCTAAATTATAATTGGTTTGACTTCAAAACTTAATTAAGAAAAAATATTTAATAAAACACTATTAAACCAAATGAATGTGCTAGATATCATAGTTACAAATCTAAATTTGAAAAAAATAGAATTTTATCCTTCATAGAAAAATAGTTATGTTGTATATGATGAACACCACTCTTTAAACATGGTGTTTATTGTTAAAAACTAGTTTTCGAAGGAGATGGAAAAAAATGCATTATGATTCCAATTTAAAAAAAATAAAATATATTTAGAATCTAAAAATAAAATGTTGCTGATAGTGGCATGGTGTGATGGTTTAAAGGTGGCATTGTTGTTCTTGCCACCAAGGTTCTAACCCCATTGGGGTGGTATTGTTAAGTGGTTGTATTCCAGTTCATAGCTCTGGTTCAAAAGCATTTACCCCTTGAATAATAATCAATAAAAATAAAATGTCACAAATCACTAGTTTGCGTCATCTTCAAATTCCTCATGGTTTAGCAGCTATAGGTACCCAAAAGTGAAGATTTAATTAAAAAAAATCAGTTCAATGTCCAGTTTGGCCAAAAATTGTAAACTAGTATTGTGGGATCACCCAATGCCAACTTAATTCCAATACAAATGGAACAAGAAATTACAACCAATGTTTTAATAATTTTAGTCTTCTTTTTACACTAACCTGGTAATTAGATAATTATGCATCCTTGATTATATGTTGCGATACATGAAGAAGCTACAAATAATTATAGTCACACCCTTTTGAAGTAGTGCTCCCTTCAATATGGTATTGACCCCCTTAGATAATCGATGTGTGTGTTAAAGTTTATGGCGGTTGGAGAAATTGGGACCTTTTACACTTTCATTGACCATTTGACTATAACCTTGGCTCCACATGACTCCCTATTAGTAGTCGCTAGTGGGAGGTGATTCCATATTAGGAGTCGTGACTCCTTAGGGAGTAAAGAAATAATAATCGGTGGCACTTTAAAGATATCAATGTTAAATATTTATGAAGGTTGGTGACTCTTCCACTATTGCTATCGATATTATTCAAGTTAATAAGGCGATGCAAATAAGAGCCTATGGATCTTGAATAATAGCCCATCTCCACACAATAAAGTGATATAATTGATAAAGCTATCCAAGGTTGTATGAAATATGTAAATTGTAGATTATAAAAAAAAAAAAATCACCTCTAATCTCAGTTTACACACAATCCAACATCTATCATTGAAATGTGTCTCTAAAAGAGACTTCACAAATTTATGTGCCTTCACCTATGATGCCCAATGTGAGAAATTTGAATAACCTCTCCAACAAACTTATTAGGATAGAATCGTTTCACCACTAAATCCAGTTACCCTAGGGTTTTCATCCTAGGGTTCAAACTTTGCAAAGCTCTCCAAAATCACACAATAGAATAATATCCAAGAATAGTGAAAATGAGCTTATTTTTTCATTTTTGTATCCAACTCCACATTAACCTTTCAAATTCCCTCTTTTTGATATTTTAAATAAACTTGGGAATAGTAAAGTGATCCTTTTAAAATTTTATAAATAACCACAGTCACTTTATGAACTTAATTAAATTAATTAAATAATATTATCCTTAAAATATGTTGGAATAGATAATATTAAATAATTAATTAAAATATTTCCTTAGCTCTAACATTAGCCTACGAGAATACAATAGACTAATTAAGTCACTTCTTCCTAGGCATCAAAAGGGGACATTATAGTCCTCCCTTTTGGAAATTGCTTGTCCTCAAGAAATTACAAATTAGGATGTTGAAGAATCTACTCTACTGGTAAATCCCTCCACTTGATCAGGCACTCCTTGACTATTTTTCTCCTCAATCTCATCTCTTTGGTAGCCATAATATCCTCTAAAATAAAAATCAACTTGCCCTACTCATCCAAAGGTGGAAGCTCCGATGAAGATGTATGAAGATGTAAGATGCTGCCCCAGTACCTTCTTGAGGTACGGCACATGAAACACATTATGGATCCTACTACTCTCTAGAAACTCAAGCTCATATGCCACTTCCCCCACTTTGTAAACAACCCAATAAGGACCATAAAAGTGAAGTTTTAACTTATCGACCCCACTTTTATTTAAGGATTTCTACCTATAAGGCTATAAACACAAGAAAACCAAGTGCCTTAACTCAAAGCTTCTCTCTATCTTGTGCCTATATGCATACATTTTCTAATGATTCAAGGTTCTCTAGAGGTTATCCTTGAGATATATAAGGATATCCTAATTCTCTTGGATCCAATCCTTGAATTTTGGAGCCCTACTATCACCGAAAGCTAATTCCAAGAATGATGGAGCATCATAACCATATAATGCTAAAAAAGGAGTCATCCTAATTGACATATGATAGGTGGAATTATATAAACTTGTTCACCCAAGTGCAACCACCTAATCCAAGCTCTCTATTGCCCTACCACATAGTTACACAAATATCCGTCAACCCATTTTTTCATAATCTCTGTTTGGCCTTCTGTTTGAGGGTGGTAAATCGTGCTAGGATCCAAATCTATGCCAGCTAACCTAAATATATACTACCAAAAAGTGCTAAGGAACCTTCTATCCTTGTCTTTGGCTATGTTCTTAAGCAACCCATGGAGCCTAAACACCTCTCTAAAAAATCTCTTCTACTAGGGTGTTTCAACTTGTAGAGATGGAAAAGAAATGAGAAAACTTGGTCAACCGATCAACAACTACAAAAATGAAACCTTTTCCCTATGCCTTCAGTAGACCAAAGATAAAATCCATAGATACTTTCCCATTTTTTCTTTGGAATGCACAATGGCTGAAGTAACTCGATTGGAAAAGTGTGCTTTGACTTGTTCTACTGACAAGTTGTACACTCTCTCACATGTCTCAAGACATCCTACTTGAGGCCCTTCTATGAGAACCTTTTCCTAACCTATGTGTATGTCTTAAAGTACCCAAGATGTCTTGCCAATGGTGTATCGTGGATGGCTCTCAAGATTTTATCCTAAGTTTTGACTCAGGAACTAAGTAAATATTTTCCTAAATGATATCATCTACCACTCTATATTTTTCATCCTATGTCTTCTCATCCAAGATATCACATGTACCTATGTTTTTGGAATAATCCACCAATAGAAAACACTGGGTTTCCTAGAGAGAGCATCAACAACTACATTCTTCTTCCCCTTGAAATATTCTATATAAAAATCATAAGCTTAAACCTTGTTGACCCATTTTTGTTGCCTTTCATTTAGATCCTTTTGCTCTAGAAAATACTTCAAGCTATTATGGCAGTCTTGACCACAAAAATCCTACCTACTAGATATTGTTTGAATTTCACCAATGCATGCATTATGGTGAGCATATCCTTGTCATAGATGGAGTACAACCTCTCATTGTCCCTAAGTTTCCAACTCTCATATGCAATGGGGTGCCTTTTCTACATTAAAACTACTCCAATGCATTCCCCTAATGCATCACACTCAAGAATGAAGGCCTGAGTAAAATTTGGTAATGCCAATATGGGACAAGAGCTCATCACCTCCTTAAGTATGTGAAATTCCTATTGACCCTCATCTGACCATATAAAATCCCCTTTCTTGGTAAGGTCTATTAGGGGTGTACCCAACTATAAAAAACCTTTTACAAACCTCTTGTAATAGCTACATAATCTAAATAAACCCCGCAACTCTATTAGTGTCCTCGATGGTGGTCAATTGATAATTGCTTGTATCTTCTCTTGGTGAACCTGAACCCCCTTAGCACTGATCACATGACCCAAGTAGAGAATCGATCATTACAAACTCACATTTAGATGCCTTCACAAACAATGACCGAGCCTCCATTATACTCAACACATCATTGAGGTATTTTAAGTGCTCCTCCCAAGTCCGGTTGTAGATGAGTATATCATCGAAGAACCCCAAATAAGGAATTCCTCAATTGTTTATAAAGTATGTGGTTCATATAGGACTAGAAGGTAGCTAGTGAATTGGTTAGTCCAAAAGGCATAACTAGAAACTCATAGTGTCCATAATGACACCTGAAACTAGTCTTGTGGATGTCTTGCTCTCTGACCCTAATTTGATGATATGCTGATCAAAGATTAATCTTTGAGAAGTATACTTCTCCATGGAAATCATCTAACAACTCATCAATATGAAGAATAGGGTATCTATTCTTTATGGCCTTCTTATTAAGGTCACAATAGTCTATGCATATTCTCATGGTTTCATCCTTCTTCACCAAGACAACAAAAGAATAAAAGGGACTCTAACTAGGCTTAATGTTCCCCATATCTAGTAACTCCTTAATGGATTTTTTAATTTATTCCTTGAAATTATTAGGACCTCGATAAGGAGTGGTGATAACTGGTTTGTACCCCTCCTCAAACTTAATAACATGCTCAAATCCTCTATCTAGAGGTATACCTAGAGGAATCTCACCAAAAACCAAACTATGCTTATCTAATATTGGTTAGATATCTACATGATACAAAGTTATATCCTTAGTAGGGGCCTTAGATGAGATTAGAAACTGCATTTCCCAAGCTACATCACCATGCCTAAATATTCTATCCATATATTTCACTAACATGATCCTAGGAGTACCATTAGACATTCCCCTAAATACAACCTTCCTTCCATCTACTTTGAATTTCAGATCCATATTCTAAAAATTACGAGAATATTTCCCTAAGGAATAGAGCCACTGTATTACCAAGATAACAGTAGTATCTCCTAAGTCCACCACATAAAAATCATCTATAATAGTATAATTCCCCAATGTGATACTAATTTATGGAACCCATTGGGTGCATGCCATATTAAACTCATCTACCACCATAACATTGAATCTCTCAAAATATTGTGTTGGAATACCCTTTTTTTCCACCAAGGTAGAGTCAATGAAGTTGTGAGTTGCCCCACTATCCACTAAAACTGTCACATGCTACCCCTACAAAACTCCACCCTTAACTCCTTTAGGTGGTGGTCCTCCCTCATCTCCACACTCATTATCTGAATCACTATGTTCGTTTCCTTGGACTTCTTCTTCATTTCCTTCCTCTTCATCATTCGAGATAACCTCTATGTAATACACCTTTCCTTTCCCTAAACACCCGTGTCTTGGCTCCCAAGGCTCATTGCAATTGAAACACAACATCTTCCTATGTAGTTCATTACAAACCTCATCATCCATGTGAGTTCTTTTGGCCTCTTCTTTATGAAATGGCTTCTTAAAATATTTCTTAGGCTGGAAAGGTTTAGGCTATAATTTGTTCTTTGGGGCTGTAGTCTCCATATTCCTAGCCCTTTTTATAGTATCCTGAAGGGTGTTAGGCTCAAATGCATTGATCCATCCATAAAGAGGTTTTGTCAATCCCTCTATAAATAGCACTATCAATCTATGTTTAGACACATTTATAACCATCAAAAACAACTTTTAAAACTTTGAGATGTATGCCTCAACAGAGCCCACTTGTTTTAGTTGTGCCAACTCCCTAAAATGCAACTCATGTTCTCTCTTGTCAAATCTATCCATTAACCTCTGAGTGAAATCTACATAAGAAGTTATACTATTGTGACCCAACGTCACTAGCCTATGGTACCACCGCTCATGAGCCTCTTTATCTAGATGAAGGGTTGCATACTTGATTGCTTCCCTTTTTATCATAGGATTCAACTGAAAGTATGTGTCCAAATTCTAAACCCAAGCATGTGTTGTACACTTATTTGACTTTCCGTAGTTGGGAATAGCTAGCTTACCCACCTTGTGCTATAAATCTTTGTTATTTCCTTGGAATCTCTCCCGTCTTGGTCTATTTCTATATTTGATACCACAAAATTCTACCAGTGACATGAAAGCATGAAATTCCTCACCTAGGTATTAGTATTCATGCAAGTAGTTAGCTCATCCTTCACCACCTCCTTATTGCCTTGCTAGTTTTCAATGTTGGTCTTGTAGAAATTTAGGAATTAGAGGCCTAGGAGTGTTCTACTTGTTGTATTGGGTGTGTGTACTGATACATTAGTGTTTCTATCTTCACCCCGATTGCCATTATGACCATTGTTACCACTATGTTCATTTTCACCATGGTTATTTCTATTATTGGTGTTCACGGTCTACATCCACTAAGTCAATGTTTGGACCAATTGTTGTTGTCCCCTAGCCAAATCACTGAGCACAACTGAAATGCTAGGATCCTATTGTTCTTGTCTACACTGTCTATCACCCATGTTTTCCTCTTTTAAATCAAAATGAGAAACACCTCTAGTTCTCATGTAAGTGATTAACTCCCTATCTTCTAGATTCACTAAAATATGTGCAAACAACTGAAGACTTCAAAACTATTTAAAAATTTTTGCTACTAAAAATGAGTATCAAAACCCATTGGTTAGAAAGATCTCTAACTCTGATACCGCTGAAATATCTCAAGATGATTTTGTATGCAATTTTTTTTGAATTCGCCCCCTCATATGCATAGGAATTTTTTCAAACAAATTATCTATATGTTGTTCTGAGTTCAAGACTGGTTGCTTTTGATAAATAGTGTTTATTTTTATGCATTAGATGAATTTCTTAAAATTTCCAAAAGTTTGACAACATATTTTTCAAATAGAATAACAACAAAAATTGTTTCTTACAAATAATAATAAATAGTCATAGTTTCTCCATAACGTCAACTTAATTCTAACACAAGTAGAATAGGAAATTACAACCAATGTTTTAAAAAAATTAGTCTTATTTTTACACTAACCTGGTAATTAGATAATTATGCATCCTTGATTATATGCTATGATATTGGAAGCAGTTGAAAATAATTATAGTCACACCTTTTTGAAGTAGCACTCCCTTCAATATGGTATCAACCCCCTTTGATAATCAATGCATGCGCTAGAGTTTATGGTGGCAGGAGAAATTGGGACCTACTACACTTTCCTTGACCATTTGAAATTGACCTTGGCTCCACATCACTCCTTATTAATAGTCACTAGTGGGAGGTGATTCCATATTAGCAGTTGTGACTCCTCAGGGAGTAAATAAATAATAAGCAACGACACTTTAAAGACAACAACGTTGAATATTTATGAATGCCAATGAATCTTCCACTATTTATGTCAATCTTACTCAAGTAAATAAGGCGATACAAATAAGAGCCTATGAATCTTGAATAATAACCCAACTCCACACAATAAAATGATATAGCTGATAAAGTTGTCCAAGGTGGTACGAACTATGTAAATCACATATTATAAAAAAAATAAAAATATTACCTATAATCTTAGTTTGCACACAACCCAACATCTATCATTGAAATTTGTATTTGAAAGAGAGCTCAATTTTTTTTGTGCCTTCACTTGTGATGCCCAATGTAAGAAATTTGAAAAACCTCTCCAATAAACTAGTTAGGGTCTAGAATTGTTTCACCATCGAATCCAATTACTCATAGGGTTTTCATCCTAGGGTTCAAACTTCATAAAGCTCTCGAAAATCACACAATAGAATAATATCCAAGCATAGTGAAATTGAGCTTATTTTTTAATTTTTGTATCCAACTCCACATTAACCTTTCAAATTCTAACTTTTTGATATTTTAAATAAACTGAGGAATAATAAAGCGACCCTTTTAAAATTTCATAAATAACCACAAAGTCAGTTTATGAACTCAATTAAATTAATTGCAATGTCGTAAAATTGAACCGCTTGAAATTTTAGATACATTCTTGCATCTGCTTTAATTTCCACTCCTTTAGCACTTGTTTAGGCTCATTTTAGCCCTTGCATCAGCCTTTTTCCCTCTTAGGATCCTCCAACACCCCTTCTCAATAGCTACCCTTCGTGTGTTAGCTTTGTGTTAAACCTTGCACTTTTCCCATTCGTGTCATTTTGTAGCATGATGTGTCTGGACACTAGCGCACCGTGTGGATGTTTGTGCACTGCGTTAACATCCCATGACATTTCAATGTTCAAATGACCATTTATGAGCATGTTTGCCACTTGTCAGCTTGTTTTGTCGGTGGTAACAGTTCGGGACGCCTTGTAACCACCTGAGAAGCTTCTTTTTGCTTCTCTTCTCTCCTAAAACGTTATCCTTTCAATTCATTTTGGAGGCTAGATTCTTTCTAGCCTTGGCTATAACATTTTGTCTCTTCTTATTTTGTTTGCACAACTTCATATAGCTTGTTACAACAACACTGTCAAGCCATTACAACACCCTCTACAACACTTCTAGTTCTTGCAACTCTCTTTGTTTCCCTCCTTGGCTTTCTAAGCCTTTCATTCGATATCTACCTTGTGCCTTTCACCTTTGAGCATCCTGGGATTCCATATCCCCTATCTATTGCATCCTTACTTCATGATACAAGTTCTCCTCCTTAAGTGGAGATTGTTTTCATCACTCATATTTTGTTAAATGGGTTCTCCTCCTCAAGCAGGGATTGCTTTTATCACATCACATTTGCTTACTTTTCTCACTCTCTCTTTCTATCTGGTTGTCCGTGGAGGTGGGAACACCAAACTGGGGTTTGATTAAGGAAAAACCCTATACAGACCCAAAAATTTCTCCATGTCTTATGCATGCAGGTATTTAAGATATTCACATGTTGGAGGCTCAATTACTTGGGTGGTTGTAAGCATTTTGTTTGTTCTCCTTATCTTTATCATTTATACTTTTCTTCATTTTAGTTCTATTACGTTCTATCACTTTCCTGTATTCTGGAGGTTCTTAGTAATTAGAGTAATAGTAGCCACCCTAAAATTCTTTGTGATAAACTTGCTCTTTGGTCCGTATGAGATGCCAGCACACCCTTGAGACATTAGCACACTGTGCCATCGTCTATATCTTGTGCTGTCATCCTTTGACCAAAAGATTGTTAGTTTGTCCAGAGAATCTCTGTGACTTGCTCTTTCTAATTGTAGAATTCTCATTTCATTCCTTGAGGTAGTTTAGGGAAGTTCACCCCGTGAGGCTCTCTGAATGAAGAGAACTCGTGGGTAGCGAATCCCCCTTCTCTACATTTTGGGGAACCCGACGTGAAGCACAATATGTTTCAAAAGACTAGGAATTTATTTACCTCAACTTGGTGGGGTCATAAATTTTGACTCGGTGCTTGAAATTCTTAATCGTTTGCACCGTTGGAAAGGTCTCCAAGAGGACTAGTTCAATCCCTAAAATAATATGCCTTCAACTATCAAATTTTAAGGACCAATGCAAATTTCAACCCCAAATTTTGCTTCGAAGGCCTCTGAAAACACAAATTACTAGAACCTAGAAAATATCAAAGAAATCCGAAAATCTGGATTCTCGGTTTTTCTTAGTTCTGTCACCAAAATGAATTTAATATCCTCTTTTATGAGTTTAGTATCTAGTTTTTTTCAAAATGTTAATGATATTCCATTTCATGCATGTGATAGTGACTTGGCTTTGCCCATGTCACTTTGTATCTATGATCCTTCTCATGAGAATCCTCTTGCTTCAGAGGATATCTTGTTGCAAGAAGATGAAATCATTGATACCTTTATTAATGCTACTCTACCTTCTCTTCATTCCAATGCACTCTCTTCTAGAGATAGTGCATTAGTGAATGATGAATCTTTTCATCCCAATGCACTCCCTTCTAGAGACGTTGCATTGGTGAATGATGAATCTCATCTTTATTCCAATGCAGTCTCTTCTAGAGATGATGCATT
The DNA here is from genome assembly GCA_007115665.2 of Sequoiadendron giganteum. Classification (NCBI taxonomy): domain Eukaryota; kingdom Viridiplantae; phylum Streptophyta; class Pinopsida; order Cupressales; family Cupressaceae; genus Sequoiadendron; species Sequoiadendron giganteum. Next base: position 617,961,791 of record CM021100.1, on the reverse strand, counting down.
AGAAAATGATGAATCTCCTTCCACATTTGATCGTCCCTGGATCGATGTTGAGAATGTTTCGTCAAGTAATTATTTTGCTAGTTGTGATGAGTCTATAAATGTAATCTATGTCTCTGCTTCCCCTCAAAGGCCTAAGAGACCAATTATTTATTTGACTCTAGCTAGTCCTTCTCCTAAAATGATTTTTTCTATTAATGGTGTTCCATCTAAGAGTGATTCTCTTGATCTTTCTACAACTCCCTCTTAGAGAGCGGTATCCCATACTTATGAGGAAAGAACGAATAAACAACTAAGCCTTCTTCAAGATCCTAAACCTACAACTAAAGCACTTGATGATTATGATCTTGTTGAAAAACTCCAAGTTACTCTTGCTAAGATCTCACTGTGGGACTTGCTTCAGTCTACTCTAGTTTATCAAGGTATGCTTCAAGAAGCCTTGCAAAAGATCCTCATGCCTTCTTCCACTAGGCCGGAAAATGTTAATGCGTTAATGGATCATATTCGTGCAGACTCACCGAATATCACATTCTATTCACAAGAACTTCCACCGCAGGATGTGTAGAAACAAGAAGATCCTTTAATGATTATAGTTAATTTTAATACCATCGAAATTAGATGTACTCTTGTTGACATCAGTTTGACACTCAATGTATGTAGCATTGATCTATTTCCTAAGATTAATATTGATTCATCTTCTCTTAATGCTTCTTGTATTGTCATTTATGGGTTCGATAATGTCGATCGACAAGCCCTAGGCATGATACTCTTGCCTTTGAGGTTGGGACCCATTACCATACCCACCCTTGTATATGTTATGTCAGAAAAATTACCATGTAACCTTCTCCTTGGTAGACCATGGATTCATGCTATGGGTGCAATTCATTTACAATAATCGAGTAGTCACAGTCAGGGCTGACCCTTAGGCTATGCACTTATGTGAGATGGTAGCTACTGGTCAAGCTTCAGTTGTGCCTATTCTTAGTCCTTCAGTTTCTTCCAATGTGTCGATGTTTACTCTAGTAGTACATACTACAAAGGATACTCTTGAGATAAATGTCCCTTAAGAAGACCCTTCTGAAGCAATAAACCCTAAGTCTACTTCTTCTTCTTGAGAGAATGCATGTCTTGGTGATGATTGGGGTTCTCTAGACTTTACAAAATCCTTTATTGGAGAATGTAAAGTCGATCAGATCCACTTGATCCTTCCAATAACATCATCCCCACTTGCTATGAAAGATGATTATTCTTTTGTATTGTGAGATAGTGTGAACATAAATTGTAATGTTCTCAGTGTTGATCCTCCTTATGAGGAAGATGATTATGCTTCTGCTAAAGAGGATAATGTTGGAAGTCCTATTAAAGAGGACGATGCCCATCCCATAGAGGAGTGTGATCCCCATTGCTAGAATAATGCTCTCTATGAATATCCTCCTCCTTCTCAATATTTGCAAACACAATATGGCCCTCGCTTTAAGCTTGTATCTAAATATGGCTATGGGTGTAAAGGTTGTGGGAATAATGAACAAGGCATTCAGGTCCCTATAGAATGCACACCTCACAAGTGTAATTTGGGCCTTGACTGCTCAAATGGATAATCTGAATAGAAACCATGTTTGAATGTTGACATGATGTCTACTCAACCTCGTTCTTGCGGATTGGTCCATCCTCCTTTATCTTCTATCTTCGTATCTTCTTCTTGTGAGGAGTCAAACTTTTCTCCCTAAGAGAAAGGGTTGCTTCCTACTCCTCATCCTTTTCCCGAGCAAGAGCATATGTAGTTGAGGCTTCTCAAAGCCCACTTAATTACTCTTCCTCCTCCTACATGTAATAAATTTCATGAACATGATAAAAAAAAAAAATTCTTTCTGTACATACCATCAAGTGCTTGGCCATTCCACTAGTGAATGTAAGGTCTTGAAGGATAAAATATAACAACTTCATGATTCAGGTGCCATAACTTATTTGTTTGCTAATGTACCTACCTCTTCTTCAAATGGAAAGTGATATTAAGGTCTACCTATATCCTGTATGTTTTAAGTATCTTGCATGGTTCTCCTCCCCTGTATGTTGGGGGTAATGATAACTTGTTCTGGAGACATGTGTCCCTCTTAAATGACCCCCTCTCTTCTCTATGTCTTTCAAATGAAGCATCCCTTGAGTGGAACCCTCTTCCTTTTGAAGGGTTCCCAAGGGACTCCCTTTGAAATACTTTATCTCAAATTAATTCTATGGCGTCTAGATTGCGGGCAACCCGACTGGATCTATTTCATATCTTTTCTTCTAGCTTGGGGCCAGCCTGACTAGACCTCGATTTTCAAATAGTGCATCCCTTGAGTGGACCCCTTTTCTTTTGAAGGGTTCCCAAGGGACCTCTTTGGAAGCTTTCAAATTATGGATTGTCTGCATGACTATCTGCCTGCTTTTTGTGTGGCCCTTTGTCTTCCAACATGTTTTATCTGCAGATTAACATGTCACTTTGTAGGTGCGCCTGTGAAGCCACTTTTCAACTCTGCGGAGTCCCCTTACATTTATGGGATTCCTCCATGCGAGAGATCTTGGAAGATGTTTTCTTGTAGATCTGAGTGCTTGTAAGGTTCTTATAACTGTGGGTTTCCTCCATGTGAGAGAACTTGGAGGCCGCCTCCTTGCAGGTCTGTAGGCCTATAAGGTGCTTACTTCATTGGGTTTCCCTCATGAGAGAGAACTTGGGGGATGCCTCCTTGTAGGTCTGCGGGCCTATAAGGAAATTATTTCAATAGGTTTCCCTCATGAGAGAGAACTTGGGGGACGCCTCCTTGCAGGTTTGCAAGCCCATAAGGTGCTTATTTTATTGGGTTTCCCTCATGAGAGAGAACCAGGGGGACACCTCCTTGCAGGTTTGTGGGCCTATAAGGCACTTACTTCTTGAGGCTTCCTTCATGAGAGAGAACTTGGGGGTTGCCTCCTTGCAAGTCTATAGGCCTTTGAGATGCTTTCATCCTATGAGATTTTTCCATCATTGGTTTGAGGGCCTTCGGTTTACTTTGTGCAACTTCATAGTTTTGTAGAGCTACAAAGTCCTTTTGTTCAAAACTCCTCAGGAGAGAGTACTTGTGGAGCCATCTCTCTTGGAATCTTCATTCTTTTCTCTCTTTGACATTGGTTTCTTCCCTAACATTTGTGTGTATTCTTCTCTTCAAGCAATCGATCCTTACATTCTTCTCTTCATTTTATAATTATTTTGTGTGTTATTTCTTAATTTGGGGACGACACATAATACTAAGCCAAAATTCTACATTGAGGTCTCTTTCACTTTTCTGACTCAAATCCTTTAGTTTGTTATGTCCTAACATTGTTGTCTGATGCAACTTTTCCTTGTCTAATGCATTTGTTTCGCAAGCCTTTAGCCTAGGGGCATGCTTCCTTGGTTTGAAAAGTTATCTGATTCCTCTACAATATCCTTTTGGCATCATGATGCTATTTATGTTTAGTATATTTCCTTTAGTGTGCATATTAGTGTAGATTCATATGCCTGCTAAAGTCGGGGCAAAGTGTAATGTCGTAAAATTGAACCCCTTACAATTTCGCATACATTCTTGCATCCGCTTTAGTGTCCACTCATTTAGAACTTGTGTAGGCTCATTTTAGCCCTTGCATTAGCCTTTTTCCCTCTCATGATGCTCTAGTACCCCTTCTTAGCATCTACCCTTCATTTGTCAGCTTTGCGTTAAACCTTGCACTTTTCCCATTCATGTCATTTTGTAGCGTGATGTGTCTGGACACTAGCATGCCACATGGACGTCCACACGCTGCACTAACATCTCGCGATGTTTCAACATTCAAATGACCATTTTTGAGCATGTTTGCCACTTGTCAACTTGTTTTGTTGGTGGTAATGGCTCGGGATGCCTTGTAACCACTAGAGAAGCTTATTTTTGCTTCTCTTCTCTCCTAAAAAGCTATCCTTTCAATTCATTTTGGAGGCTAGCATCTTTCCAGCCTTGGCTCTGGCATTTTCTCTCTTGTTATTTTGTTTGCACAACTTCATATAGCTTGTTACAACAACACTCTTAAGCAATTACAACACCCTCTACAACAATTTTGGTTCTTGCAGCTCTCTTTGTTTCCCTCCTTGGCTTTCTAAGCCTTTCATTTGATATCTACCTTGTGCCTTGCACCTTTAAGCATCCTGGGATTCCATATCCCCTATCTCTTGCGTCCTTACTTCATGATACAGGTTCTCCTCCTCGAGCGAGGACTGATTTTATCACTCATATCTTGTGATACGGGTTCTCTTTGAACGGGGATTGCTTTTATCACATCACATTTGCTTACTTTTCTCACTCTCTCTTTCTATCTGGCTGTCCGTGGAGGTGGGAACACCAAAACTAGGGTTTGACTAAGGAAAAGCCCTATACAACCCCAACACTTTCTCCAGATCTTACACATGCAAGTATTGAAGATATTCACATATTGGAGGCTCCATTACTTGGGTGGTTGTAAGAATTTTCTTTCTTCTCCTTATCTTTATCATTTATACTTTGCTTTATTTTACTTCTATTATGTTCTATCACTTTCTTGTATTCTAGAGGTTCTTAGTAATTAGAGTAGAAGTAGCCACCCTGTCATTCTCTATGATAAAATTTCTCTCTGGTCTGTACGAGATGCCAACGTGCCTCTAAGACATTAGCATGCCGCACTTTCGTCTATATCTCGCACTGCCATCCGTTGGTTGAAATCTTATCAATTTGTCCAAAGAATCTCTATGACCTACTCTTTTTTATTCTAGAACTCTCATTTCGTTCCTTGAGGTAGTTTAGGGCAGTTCGCCCCATGAGGATCTCTGAATGAAGAGAACTTGTGAGTAGCGAATCCCCCTTCTCTACATTAAATAATATTATCCTTAAAATATGCTGGAATAGATTTTATAGGAGTGAATTTTTACCCCTTGTGTAAATTCCCCTTTTGCATCCCTTCACCTTAGAAAATCAAACCCGAAGGAAAAATTCCACATCACCCACCTGCCTTCCATCCACTTTGTTTTTGTCTTTTGTGTCAGTGGGGGAATATTTGTTGGGGACGCGAGCACAACGCACATACGTCTACATGACACATTGTCTTCCCCGACAGATTCTTGCCTCTGGTGTTTGTAGGGACATTACACTCTCCATTGGGCACAAAGCGTAACACCTCTGTGTCAACCAACTGAACTAAAAACAAATCCTTCCTTCCCATTTTGATCTTTTAATGCCTATCTTTCACTATCACTTCATCTCTTGAGCATTCTACTTGATCTTGTTCACAATTCTAGCAACTTCATTTGATTTCTTGAGCATTTTCACAACTCCATAGAGAATTACAGTAGCTTGTTACTCCATCAGTTTCATCTTTATACTTGTTGTGCTACCATAGAAGTTGCGAGTTTGGAGTCTTGCAAGACCTCCCTTTGTCATTACTGTGGCTGTGTCGAATTTTCCAAGCTCGTTGCCTTGTATTCTCCCTTCATTGGCCTTGAGAGCCTTTGGGTGGAGGTTGTATTGCTTCAATTTCCTTTTCTTATTGTGGTTTGATAGAGTAGCATTGTATCTCTTGTAGTGTTCAATACTCTCCTTTCTATTTCCTTTATCGTATTCTCTACTTCGTGGCTTTCCTGGCTGTCCGTGGAGGTGGAAACAACAAAGCGGGCAACTCAAATTTTTTCCCTCTTGGCTCTGTGTAGGTGAATGTGTGCATGGAGCTCATTGGAGAACTTGAGCCTCAATGAGTTGATATTCATCACCCCCATCTTCATCTACCTTCTTTATCATTTACATAGCTATTTGTCGTATTCTACTATTCTGTTTATTTCATTAAAATTAGTCAGCTAGACAGTTAGTAGGCTTTCTTGTTTTCATATTGTATTTCATGTTTTGTGTCCGTACGGACACCAATGCACCAGAGAGACTCCAGCACACCGCGTTGTCATCCGAAACCCGTAATGCTGTCCTAAAAAAAAGAGCTGCCTGAGGTGCAGTTTGGACTCCAAAAATTGACTCATCTAGTGTCCTTTAGGTTTTCGGATATGTAGAGTGACATAAGCACTAAAGAGTGCTCTTCATTCTTGATTCTTGTCCTAAACACCCATTAGGTTGAGGTAAGATAGGGTATCCATCCACTCTCCACTCTCCATGACTTGGAGCCTTGGTGTGGTTGGTCCCCCTACCTTACATTTTGGTGAACCTGATGTGAACATCTATCCATTCACTTGTGTTGAGAAAATTTCCTCGCACCTGGTGACTGTTGTAAATTTTCCTCGCATCACAACCCAGTCCATGACTTCTAGGAACATTGTTAGGAGATGTATGTGACACCTACCAATGGAAAAGATGAAGGTCACTTCTAGTTTCACCTCCGGTTTTTCCACTAGTCTGGCTACTGACTTTACCATTGGTTTTCCTACAGGTTTTACTGATGAGATGGGTTTCATAGATGAGACCACCCATGCTCCTACCCCTCCAATATCCCCTATGAATTTGTTTGTAAATGAGGATGATGTCATGTTTATCCCTATGGAAAACCTTTTGGCATTGGATAATAGACTATTAGACCTTGTGAATCATTTGGAGAAAGCACAGAACATGGCGAGAGCTGCTAGACTTTCTAGCGAGGTGAGATATTTGTTAGGAAAGGATTGAATAGGTATAGAGTTCTTACGAGGCCTTATCAATCTAACAGAAGCCTATATCCCCTCGTATAAGACTAGATTGGGCACTACCTGAGGAGAGGTGCTCGATGCCTATGAGAGACAAATAGGAATTTTGATGCCTACCACGTATATATGCATGGCTGAGATAGAACCTTGAATTAGCATTTCCTCTACTTCTCAAAATCCCCCTACTCTCAAGGTGATTAAAATACCCCTTGGGTTCAGTTTCACCCCTCCTATTGCCTTTGGTAGTGGGGGATCCGATGGAATGAGTGGTACCGAATTTGGTAGTAGGGGTGGCACTGGTGGAGGTGGAGGCCATGGTGGTGGCTTCAATAGTGGAGGTGGCTCTTGTGGAGGCCCTACTGGTGGTGGTGGCTTTGGTGGTAGTCACGATGGTGGCTCCAGAGGTGGTTTTGGAGGTTGCACTAGGCCTTTGTCATCATCCGAACCTATTCTAAATGCTCTTCTTCAGAATGTGGGATGGATGCAAAACGAGTTGGCGAGCCTTTCCTAGGCTTCCACCCAGCCTATTTTTTAACCTTTCTTCCAACATAGCCCATTTTAGTGGCGATTTTGAGTACTCCTTTCCCTCAGGGAATGGAGATTCCTAAGTTTGAAAAGTATGATGGTAAAGGGGATACACATACGCATGTGTTAAATTTCAATGCCATGTGTACATATTTATTTCATCATGATGCTTTGATGGCGAAACTCTTCCCCGATGTCTCAAGGATACAACACTCGACTGGTACTATTCCTTGCCTGAAAATTCTACATTCTCATTTGATCAACTTGTCAATTGGTTTCTCTATTAGTTCTAGGCTAACATCGGTCTAAAGGTGACCTTCTCGGATCTCATCTGATGTAAGCAGGGGGATAACGAGAAGATAACTGACTTTATAGCATGATACCAAGAGCTCTTCATAGATCTTGTACTTGATGCTTGACTTTGATGTGTAGAAGGTGTTCATAAGCAACTTGCATTGAGCCTAGCAGGAGAAGTTTACCCTAATGAAATATCCTTCCTTTGCGCATCTATGTATTGAGTTGCGAGAGTATTAGCAAATGGTAGTTCAGTTAAGAGGACCTTCCTTGTGCTCCCATTTAGAAGGAAAGTCTATTGTGTCCATCTCAGGAAAAGGTAAAGCTATTGAAAATGTAGTCATCGTGACTAATGTCATGGCCTCAGACGCAATAGGAAGTTCACAAAGTTAGCAGAATCTTATTCTTGTATTTTGCAAAAGTTGTTGAAGGATAAGATCATAACTTTGGAAAGTCGTTGGCCTCTAAAGGAACCTTATCCTGATTGGTATGATGTGAATTATTTTTTCTAGTACCATCGTGTCAATGGGCATGATACCGAGAATTTCATGCACTTGCATCGTGAGATACAAGATCGTATCGATGATGGTAGCATCCATCTCAATGGGAAGAAACAAAACACAAATAAATCGATAGTGAAGGCCAATAGAAATTTGTAGATTTATATAAACCCATTTCTGTCTCATTCTGTTAACTTGATTGTTGACCCCTTCGATGCTTCTCCCCAACCCTTGGTGTACGTTAACATGGTCTCAATTACTCCTCCCTTGCAATCTGTGACTAGTTCACCAGATGTGACATTCACCTCACAGGACTTGCCCTTGAAGAATAAGCCCTCTCCCCTATACATTCCTACTCGCCTCGATGGGAACATTGTGATAGGAGTCCTAGTTGACCCCACAAGTTGAGTGAATGTTATTACAAAGGAGACGTTATGGTTAAATTCATTAGAAAGGGAGGAATATGAAGAAACAAAGTGTAGCATACGTACGCACGACAATCTCTGTCTTAAGCCATATGCCTCCATAACTCTTTTCATTCTAGTTGGACCTACGGATGTGGATACAACCTTTGATGTTATTCTGGAATCTGATCTATTCAGGGTGAAGTTGGGCATCCCGTGGCTAGCTTCCATGAATGAAATTGATTCCTTTATTCATAAATTTTTAAAGTTCTCTCATGAAGGTTTCATGCACGTTGTGCATGACACTAGATATCAACCATTGGTGTCTCATGGGGGTTATTCATTGGATCATTTTTGGCCCGCCTCGGTCAGTTCGCTCCCTCCTAGAATGGACCTACTTTATCGAAACTACGTAAAGTCAAAAATCGGGGGCAAATGAAAGCCGAAAGTGACCCCTCCGACAATGTAGAAACAAGCTGCCCCCTCCTCTCGAAAGGGAAAGGAGAGGCCTACCCATCCTCAAGGCACCACTTCTACCCCCCTTTTTGAAGAGGATTTTTGCATGAATACTTCTAGATTTCACATAAGAAGTCTAATGGTGCATGCTTGGCATAAATATAAGATTCAGATATCGAACCTTCCTACTGTGCCTCCTAGACCTTGACCCTACCTGTATAGTAGAAGGAAGGGTCCTCATGGGGAGTCCTCTATGTCTCGGCCTCTGCAACTTCCTACCGCTCCTACTCTTAAGGCAATGAATGGGAAGAGGCCTGTCACTGAGGCGCTAGAGCCAAACCCCCCACTGTTGCTCCAACCTCCTCTTAGCCTCTCCCTCATGATCTCATCCAAGAGTCACTCCCTCCACAAAAATGATTGTGATAGACACTTCGATGGCTGAGCAGGAGCCTTTTATCCCATCTCAACTCTCGACCTCTAGTTTCCAAATTCATAGAAATTGCCTTGCGCATGAGTGCAAACATTGATGAAAGGCTCTAGTGGTTGAACATGCCTCTTTGTGTTGCAAGTATGGATGTGTTTGGTGGTGATTTCATTAATGTTGTCATTAATGTCAACATAGTTTAGAGTAATTTCAAGTGGTACATGTATAGTTGAGATATTGTAGAAGTGTTGAGAGTACATGGAGCTATATTTATGATGTTGCTGATGTGTTGATGCCTTGTGCTTTTGAGAAAATTAATAAATAATGAAGATAGTGTTGTGTGTGTGTTTTGAGTGTGCTTTGGTAATGTGCTATGCATTTATTCTATGTTGATATTATGCTTGTGTGGATCTATAATATTATTTATGAGATTCATTGGATAATATATTATGAGGTTTAGCTTTTGGGTTGATGGAGAGTGAAATATGTGTTCACTGGTGTGTGAACCGGTTTGGAAAAACTGTTTGTCTGTGGACTGGGAGAGATGTTTATGCTCAATAGTATTTTGGTGGTTTGTTTTAGATCTTGTGGATCTGAAAGAAGGTTAATATTGATGTTCTCTATGTTCTGGAAAATGTGCTTGTGGTTTGGTGCTCCAAAAGGCTTGTTCCAAAGCTACCGTGTGTGACTGCATGGTCCAGTTGGACTGTTAAAGAGTTTTCTATGTATAAAGATTGTTGTAGTTGCTAAAAATGTATTTGAAGGTTTCTAAGAGGTGTTTTAGTGTCTGGTGAAGCATGTTGTGTGATCCACATGTCATTATCTTGCTGAGAATGCACGTACTTCAAAGTTCAATGGTCTTTTCATTAGGTTTGGCCGACCTGGTGTCTACACGTTACATGAAGATTAAGCATCGATTAAGGAAGCATGTGATTGATCCAAGATGTTGTTTGGGTCATAATTAAATATGTAATTGGTCCTCTCTCATTCTTATCCACCGCGGGAATGTTGAGTAGCCGACCTAAATTGAATTTGTAAAATGAAGAATGTGTAGCCAACCTTGGAGAAAGTTTTTAGGGTTGAAGATGGTATAAAAGCAAGTCAAGAAGTTCTGAATTGGATGTAAGTGTGAAGTGTGCGAACAAGTGCGAAAAGAAGAGTGTGTAAGAGTGAATCAAGGAAACAATACTTTGATGTGTTAGATTCCTGAAAGCACTGAGTTGATGGTGTTTGCAATTCTTTGATCAAGCTACGAATGTGTGGAACCTATTGTGGTGGATTTTTATTTATCCTTTTTTCTATAGGAGGTGAGCCTCTTTTTGGACATTGAGTCCTATTTGTAGGTAGCGAGCCTTTGTATTTGGACAGTGAGCCTTTGTATCTGGTATTGCATTACTACTATATATTGAGTTAATCCTCACTGTGGTTTTTCCCTCATTGGGTTTTCCACGTAAATCTAGTGTCTCTAGTGTTTTCTTTTTGTTTTCTACATTTCATGTTTATACTTAATAACAAATTAAGTTAAAGTAGAATTGATTAAGGTTAGAAGTAAAAGTAATATGGTACAACTGATTCACCCCCCTCTTAGTTGTCTTGTGAATTTCAACAATTGGTATCAAAGCTTTGGTTCCTCGGAGAAGAGCTTAACTGCTTGAGGTAGATCAGATGGTACAAAAGTTGCAAATCCCTATATTGGATGGAGCCGATTACAGTGATTGGAAAGTGCAGATGAGAGGTTACCTGATCTCTCTTGGTTTCAAGACTTGGAAAGATGTAGAGACAAAATATGTTGAACCGACTAGTGGTCCTTCTTCTGCAGATGAGATTTCTGGCTATGAGGAGAATGAAAAAGCAAGGTATGCTATCTTTAATGCTTTATCTAAAACTAAACAGACACAATTTATTTCCTTAGGCATTGCTTATGAAGTATGGGAAAATTTAAAAGATATTTATGGAGGAAATGATAGAGTCAAATTATCAAGGAAGCTAACAACTAAACGCAGATTTGAGAACTTGAGAATGGAAGAAGGTGAATACATTGCAAGCTATTATCAAAGAGTTGAAATTGTAGCAAATGAAATAAAAAATCAAGATGGTACTATGATAGACGAAGATGTGATAGAGAAGATCTTGATGACCTTATCGGAGAATTATAGTGACAAGGTCTTTGTTATTAAAGAATCATATGATCCAAAGATATTTACTAAAGAATAGCTATTTGGCACCTTGACTGCATTTGAGATGAGGAAGTTTGGAAGAGAAAAGGAGAAAGTTGAAATAGCCTTCAAAGCAATTAAGATAGGATATGATTCAGATAGTGATGGTTCAGAAGAGTTGGAAGCAAAATTTACAAGGAAATTGAAGAAAGATACTGGTAAGTACAAAGGTATGTTACCTTTTAAATGTTTTAGTTGTGGAAATATTGGTCACTATGCTTTAATATTTCCAAATAGAGCTACACACAAGAACATAGATAATACTAATAATAAAGACAAAAAGGACAAGAAGTTCAAAAAAATATATTATAGTAGAGAAGATGATGAAATTTATGATGATGAGTCTAATTTTGAGGATGATGAAGATGAATGCTTGTTTTTGGACTTGGAAAGTAAATTTGTGTTTTCTAATCATGGAAGATGTGCAAGGGAATCTGGTTTGGAGAACAAGAAGGATGAGATGGAAGGTACTTTGGTTACTTCCTTTCATGATAGACATGATGAAGACTATTGGGTAATTGATAGTGGATTCTCAAAATCATATGACCAGAGACAAGAATAAGTTCACTAAACTTGAAAAGTATGATGGAGGATTAGTTATGTTTGGAGATGATTCTGGTGCTAAGATTGTTGGAAAAGGAACAATTAGTCTTGATGGAAAACATAGTACTGATGATGTCTATTATGTTAAGGGATTAAGGCATAATATTTTGAGTGTTGGGAAAATGTGTAGCAAAGGATTTAAGCTTGTGTTTTAGGATAACACTTGTGAGATCAGAAAAGGGTCCAAAATTATGGTGGCAGTAGGAAGAAGAACTCATGGAAACATCTATTAGCTTAAGAGTGGTGATGGTCAGTGCTTTATTTCTCAAATTAATGAAAGTTGGATATGGCACCAGAGGATGGGAATATAAATTTTGACAATCTAATCATGATCAGTTCAAGAGAAGTTGTTAGGGATCTACCTAGAATCACAAAGCCTACAAATTCTATTTGCAAAAGTTGTCAGCTGGGAAAATAAACAAGATGCGACTTTAAAGGAAAAGAAAAATCATCTACTAGAATGCTGGAATTGATTCATATAGACTTCTGTGGTCCTACAAGAACATGAAGCCTTAATGGTGACAAGTATTTTATGCTTTTGATTGATGATTACTCTAGAATGAAACTGGTTACTTTTCTTAGAGAGAAAGCTCAAGCTCTAAATAGATTCAAATTGTTCAAAGCAAGAGTAGAGAATGAAGTAAACCTAAGAATCAAATGTTTAAGGTATGATAGAGGTGAAGAATTCAATTCTGGTGAGTTTAATGCATTTTGTGAAGAGCATGGTATAAAGAGACATTATTTTGCTCCTAGAACCCCTTAGCAGAATGAAGTTGTGGAAAGGAAGAACCAAAATTTTCAAGAGGCTGCTAGAACTATGATGAAAGAAGAAAATTTTCTTGATGTATATTGGAGAGAAGCTATCCACACTATTGTTTACATTCTTAACAAAGTTCAGATCAGAGGTAACAACACAAAAACTCCTTATGATCTATGGACTGGTAAGACTCCTCCTGTTAAGTACTTTAAAGTGTTTGGAAGTAGATGTTACATTAAAAGAGATGATGAAAATCTTGGAAAGTTTGATGCAAGATGTGATGAAGGTAATTTTATTGGATATTCAACTAACAACAAAGCATATAGATGCTTCAATAAAAGACTTAGGAAAATAGTTGAAAGTGCAAATATAAAAGTTGATGAAGCTATGCATAGACCAGTGGAATAAGTGAAGTTGAACTAGATGATCCTATATACAAACAAATACAAGAAGAGGAAAAGGAAGAGACAAAAAAAGTGATGAAGAGGAGATTCCATAACCTGCTCCTAAGACTCCTAAATATGTATAGAAGAATCAACCAGAGGAACATATAATTGGAGACATAAGTGAAGGTGTAAAGATAAGAAGCAAAGTGGTTGAGGTAAATTTGTGTTTACTTTCTAAGATAGAACCTAAGACCGTGAGTGAGGCATGTAAAGATGAGAGTTGGGTTAGAGTAATGAAAGAGGAATTGCAATAGATAAAGAAGAATCAGACATGGGAACTAGTCCCTAGACTAGCAAAGAGGAATGTAATTGGTTTAGAATGGGAATTTAGGAATAAGTTGAATGAAGATGGCGAAGTGGTAAGAAATAAAGAAAGACTTGTATGCAAAGGTTATTCACAAGTTGAAGGAATAGATTTTGAAGAGACACTTTCCCTAGTGGAAAGAATGGAGGCCATTCAGATGTTGTTGGCATTTTTTGCTCATAAAGATTTCAATGTGTACCAGATGGATGTCAAGTCTATATTCCTGAATAGAGAATTGGAAGAAGAGGTGTACATGGAACAACTAGAAGGATTTTAGTTATCAGATAAACCAAACATGGTCTGCAAATTGAAAAAGACACTATATGGTCTTAAATAGGCTTCCAGAGCATGTTATGCAAGGTTGGACAGATACTTGACACAACAAAGATTTAAAAAAGACTCTGCTGACAAAAATCTCTATTTCAAAGTTGAGAGAAACAAAATTTTGATAGTTGTGGTGTATGTTGATGATATTATCTTTGGTGGAAATTAAGGTATGTGCAAGAAATTTGCAAAGGATATGCATAAAGAGTTTGAGATGTATATGATTGGTGAGTTTAATTTATTCCTTGGACTTCAAGTGAATCAAACTGATAAGGGGATATTCATTTCATAGTCTAAGTATGTTAAGGAATTGTTGAAGAAGTTTGGAATGGATGACTCCAAACTGGTTTGTACCCCTATGGTAACTAGATGCAAACTGAGTAAGGATGATGAATCTTTTAAAGTTGATCAAAGCATGTACAAATCTATGATTGGTGGACCGCTATATCTCACTACTACTAGACCAGATATCATGCATGTAGTATGTTTGGTTGCCAGATTTCAAGCAGAACCTAAAGATACACATGTTACAACTGTGAAGAGGATATTCATATATCTTAAGGGGACTCCAGATTATGGCCTATGGTATCCTAAGGATGCTGATTTCACCTTGAATTACTACACTGATGTAGATTGGGCTGGTTGTGTAGATGACCGAAAGAGTACAAGTGGTGGTGCATTCTTTCTTGGAGGAAGACTGGTCTCATGGTCAAGTAAGAAACAAGATTCAATTTCTTTGTCCACTACAAAAGCTGAGTATATTGCAGTAGCATCTTGCTGTACATAGGTACTTTGGATAAAGAAAACATTAAAGGATATAGGTGTGATATGTGATGAGCCTATCCCTATCTTTTGTGACAATAAAAGTGCAATAAAAATTTCAAAGAATCCGATGATGCATTCTAGGACAAATCATATATCTATCAGGTATCATTTCTTGAGAGAGAAGGTGTTGAAGAATGAAGTCAGACTTAAATATGTGTCTACTAAGGAAAAAATTGTTGACATATTCACTAAGGCTCTTCCAAAGGATACTTTTGTGTATCTCAGGGGGAAGTTAGGGGTTACTACCCCTCCTTCCTTAAACTAGGTTCACATGGAGGTGCATCAATCCAATGGATCTACACATTCTTTTTGGTCTAGACTAATGATTGAGGTCTACTCCTCAGGGGAGTAGAGAGTATCATTGTTGTAGTATGAGAAGTGGGTGCACTCGTAAGGGGGAGTGATCAGAGATTTATATGGAAAATGTTTCATGCAAACTTTTCTTTGCCATTGATGTCAAAAGGGGAGAGAATGTCATGTGGAAAAGTCTATCTAGGGAGAGAGTGTCATCTTGCAAAGAGAAGAGATTGTAGAAATGCTTGTGTAGGCTGTCTAATATAAAAAAGAAAGGGAAGAACAAGAAAGAGAGTGTGCATGCTGTCTTTGATGGTTTTTCACATCATGTGTTGCCATCAATGACAAAGGTGGAGATTGTTGCAAGTATGGATGTTTTTGGTGGTGTTGTCATTAATGTTGTCATTGATGTCAACATAGTTCAGAGTAATTACAGGTGGTACACGTATAGTTGAGATACTGTAGAAGTTTTGAGAGTATATAGAGCTATATTTATGATGTTGCAGATGTGTTGATGCCAAGTGCTTTTGAGAAAATTAATAAATAATGAAGACAGTGTTGTGTGTGTGTTCCAGTAATGTGATCTGCATTTCTTTTGTGTTGATTCTATACCTATGTGGATCTATAGTATTGTTTATGAGCTTCATTGGATAATATATTCTAAGTTTTAGCTTAAGGGTTGATGGAGAGTGAAAGATGTGTTCATCGGTGTGTGAACCAGTTTGGCAGAATTGTTTGTCTGTGGATTGGAAAAAATGTTTCTACTCCATAGTCTTCTGGTGGTTTGTTTTAGATCTTATGGATCTGGAAGAAGGTTAATATTGATGTTCTCTATGTTCTAGAAAACATGCTTGTGGTTTGGTGCTCCAGAAGGCTTTTTCTAGAGCTACTATGTGTGACTGCATGGTTCAGTTGAATTGTTGAAGAGTGTTCTTTGTATAAAGATTGTTGTAGTTGCTGTAGATGTATATGAATGTTTCTAAGAGGTGTTCCAGTGTCTCATGAAGCATGTTGTGTGATCCACATGTCATTATCTTGCTGAGGATGTGTGTACTTCAAAGTGCAGTAGTGTTTTCATTAGGTTTGGTCGACTTGGTGTCTACACATTACATGAAGATTAAGTATCGATTAAGGAAGAATGTGATTGATCCAAGATGTTGTTTCAGTCCTAATTAAATATGTAATTGGTCCTCTCTCATTCTTATCCACCGCGGGAATGTTGAATAGCCGAACTAATTTGAATTTGTAAAATGAAGAATGTGTAGCCAACCTTGGAGAAAGTTTTTAAGGTTGAAGATGGTATAAAAGCGAGTCAAGAAGTTGTGAATTGGATGTAAGTGTGAAGTGTGTGAACAAGTGAAAAAATTAGAGTGTGTAAGAGTGAATCAAGGCAATAGTACTTTGATGTGTTAGATTCCTGAAAGCAGTGAGCTGATGGTGTCTGCAATCCTTTGATCAAGCTGTGAATGTGTGGAACCTATTGTGGTGGATCTTTATTTATCATTTTGTTTGTAGGTAGTGAGCCTCTTTATGGATAGTGAGTCCTATTTGTAGTCAGCGAGCCTTTGAATTTGGACCATGAATCCTTTCTGGGTAGTGAGCCCTCTGGCAGTGAGCCTTTGTATTCGGTATTGCATTACTAATATATTGTGAGTTAAACCTCACCATGGTTTTTCCCTCATTGATTTTTCCACGTAAATCTAGTGTCTTTGGTGTTTGTTTTTTGTTATCTGCATTTAATGTTTATACTTAATAACAGATTAAGTTAAAGTGGAAGTGATTAAGGTTAGAAGTAAAGTAATTTGGTACAACTGATTCACCCCCCTCTTAGTTGTTTTGTGCATTTCAACACTTTGCAGAGGAAGGAAGGGGAGTTGACCACCATTATTTTAGGGCCTACTATTGTGTCCTCCTCTCTCGTTCCCTCTGCTTTAGCTCAGTCAGCCTCAATGTTGCTTTCGGATGCTGTTGTGAGTGTAAACAACCTTGACCATAAAAAGGTGCAGGTGTTTATTGCTCCTTCGGTCAAGCCCCCTCTCTTGATGTCCCTTTTAGACATCCCACCATTCTCTAAACTCATGGACATGCCAAAAACATCGATGGTGTCTGTTGTAGTTTTCTCCTCCTCTTCCGTGTCTTCTGCCTCATTCATGGGGAGCTCACATCCTTCGAAAAGGAGGAAGATAAAGGTTGGCCCCTCCAACAATGGGGGGCATAAGAGGAGTCCACCTTCTTCAGAGGGTGATCCTATGTTAGCATGTGATAGAGCAAGTTTTGACGTCCTCAGAGTTTGTCACTAGTCCTGAGTCACTCGGTGAGCCTAGCAGTGAATCTCAAGCATCACCTTCCTCATCCATTGAGGTAGCACATGGTATTCCCATGAAGTACATGTTTAACTCTTTGGATGAGGTCTCAACCTTGTCAATGATCTTCGCGAAGTTGCTGACCTTTTCTCCACAAGAATCGAGTGGAGAAGACCTTGCGGGGCCTTCTTCCTTGGCTCTTGTTGTGGGAGGGTCAGAGGGTTCCCCCCTTGACATTCTGCCCTTGCAAGCTCATCCACCTTCCCCATATAATGATCTAGATTGGGAGGATGATGAACTCTTGGTTGATGAGTGTTAGGGGGTTCCTCTTCTTTATTTGTAGATTAGATTGTGTGTGATTGTATTCCCCATGCTTGCATTATGTGTTCTTGGATGACCCTTGTCCCCCTTGTAGGTGCTTGGATACATGAGTGATTATATGTCATAAAATTTCCTCTATTTGTGGCATCATTATTCCTCTATTATGTGTATTGATTTTTTGACAATTGGGGAGGATGCAAAGTGTTGGGGGCATTTAGGCTTCCCTTCCATGTTGACCCAATTTTTTATATTTAATTTGTTTTCTCATGCATTCTTCATATGATCTGATATAGTAGGGGGTTGATGAAAATTCATTAAATATACTATTATTATACTTAATATATATTTATGAGCAACTCTGACCTCAAAATAGCAGATCTCCCCTATGTCCCTTGTTCATGATTTTATTGTTTATTTTTATAGTGTGGTTATCTTTCTCTCTTCTTTGCTTGATTCATGATGTTGTGGTGTTCATGTGTTGTCCCTCGTGTGTGAGACATCACCACGATGACATCTTGCTATGTCCTGCAAGCCACAACATCACTTTTTCATTCTTGCTTTTCTATCCTTAGGATTCCATGTGACTTATGTTCGACACACACCATCCTAAGGGGGGCTATCATGTCAACCTTGATTTTTGGAAAATGCATTCGATGACCAACAAATATTTTCTTGAAAATCTTTGCAAACTTTTTCAAAAATCACATTCTCAACAAGAACCCCTAACAGAACGTGTTTCCTTCGTAATGGGTTTGCAAAGAAAGAACTTGAAGAACTTTCCTCCAAAGAGGGAGAAAATTTTCCTTCAGGAGAAGCCTTGACCTTCCCCTCACGAGGGGGCATTTTATTCCTTTCAAATTCCTTGATGAAGTGAACATCTTTCGATTCCTTGATATTGAATTGATTTGTGAAAAATACTCTCACTTTCAATTATTGCATCCCTTGAGTGGACCCTTTTATTTTGAAGGGTTCCCGAGGGACCCCTTTGAAAGCTCTTCCTTCAAGTTTTTGATTATCTACATGACTGTTTGCTTGTTTTCCTGCATGGCTGCTTTTTGATTTCTAACATGTTTTATCTGCAGATTAACATGTTGCTTTGTAGGTGTACCTATGAAGTTGCTTTCCAGTCTGACTTTGCAGAGTCCCCTTACATCGGTCTTCCTTCAGAAGAGAGTACCCGGGGTGCCTTCTTTGCAGGTTTGAGGGCCTGTGAAGCGCTTGCATCCTACGAGATTTATCCATTGTTGGTTTGCTGGCTTTCAATGTACTTTATTCAACTTCATAGTTATGTGGAGCTACAAAATCCTTTTGTTCAAACCTCCTTAGGAGAGAGTACTTGTGGAGTCCTTTTCTTGCCCTGCACTTTCGAGCTCGCCCGATCGTGGTCTAATTCCTTGATGGTTCATGTATACATTTCTAACTCTTTGATCTACCTTACTGAACACTCATCCATACTCATGCTCGCTAAAGTGGGGGAAAAATGTATAGGAGAAAATTTGCACCCATTGTGTAAATTCACCCTTTGCATCCCTTCACCTTAGAAAATCAAACTCAAAGGAAAAATTCCACATCACCCAATTGCCTTCCATCCACTTGGTGTTTGTCTTGTGTGTTGGTGGGAAAATATTATTGGGGATGCGAGCACGGTGCACGAATTTCTGCATGAAACACTGCCATCCCTGACAGATTCCTGCCTCTAGTGTCCACAAGGACGTTACGCTCTCCATTAGGCACAAAGCGTAACGCCTCTGTGTCGACCAACCGACCTAAAAATGACTCCTTCCTTACCATTTTGATCTTGAAATACCTCTTTCACTATCATTTCATCTCTTGAGAATTCTACTTGATATTATTCACAATTATAACAACTTCACTTGATCTCTTAAGCATTTTCACAAATCCATTGAGCATTACAGTAGCTTATTACTCCATTGGTTTCATCTTTGTACGTGTTGTGCTACCATAGAAGTAACGAGCTTGGATTCTTGCGAGACCTCCCTTCATCACTGCTACGACTGTGTTGACTTTGCCAAGATCGTTGCCTTACATTCTCCCTTCATTGGCCTTGAGAGCCTTTGGGTGGAGGTGGTATTGCTTCACTTTCCTTTTCTTATTGTGGTTTGATAGAGTAGCATTGAATCTCTTACAGTGTTCAATACTCTCCTTTCTATTTCCTTTATCGTATTCTCTACTTCGTGGCTTTCCTGGCTGTCCATAGAGGTGGAAACACCAAAGTGGGGGTTTGACTGAGGAAAACCCCTATACAAACCAACATTTTTCCCTCTCTTGGTTGTGTGTAGGTGAATGTGTGTGTGGAGCTCAGTGGTGACTTGGAGCCTCAGTGAGTTGATATTCATCATCACCATCTTCATCTACCTTCTTTATCATTTATGTAGCTATTTCTCGTATTTTATTATTTTGTTTATTTTGTTAAAATTAGTCAGCTAGAAAATTAGTAGGTTTTATTGTTTTCTGTACTATATTACATGTTTTCTGGCTGTATAAATGCCAACGTGCCAGAGAGACGCTAGCGCATTCGTTGTCATCCCAGACCGGTGTTGCTGTCCTCAGACAGAGAGTTGTTTGAGGTGAAGTTTGGACTCCAAAAATGGGCTCATCGAGCCTCATTTAGGTTTTCAGATCTATAGAGTGATATAAGCACTTGAGAGTTCTCTTCATTCTTGATTCTTGTCCTAAACACCCATTAGCTTGAGGTAAGATAGGGTAGCCCTCCGCTCTTGGCTCTTCGTGACCTTGAGCCTTGGTGTGGTTGGTCCCCCTACCTTACATAGATAATATTAAATAATTAATTAAAATTTTCCCTTAGCTTTGACATTAGCCTATGGGAATAAAATAGGCTAATTATGTCACTTCTGCTTGGGCATTGGAAGGGGACATTACAAAAATGTTTCTTAGTAGACGCACTTGATAATTGAAGGGAATGAAGTAAATATTGCAAGTCTCTTGCAAGAGTGAATCTTAGAGGTTTGCAAATAATGATGTGATGGTTTGATCTTCTTTTTTGAGGCAAAGTTCCATAGAAGTTACATTGTGACTCCTAGAAGACTTGCATAATTCAAAATAATAGAAGAAGTATATTATAATCAACAATATGCGTCTATAACTATAGTTGTGTCAAGTTTTGGGGATACCCAAAAGGTATGAATAAAGCTTTCTATATGATTGTTATTTTTTTGCAATAGATTGTTTTTGTAGAATTGTATAGCTGTAGGCATGCTTGGGATTGTCAAGTTGTCTATGAGGAGGAAGAGGAAAATGACCTTGAGTTTTCAAAGAAGCTGGATATTATTGTAAACCTCTATGCTAATGATGCTTTTGTCATAGTTCATAGGGCACATGCTTCTACAAAGGGTGTTACTAAGTATCTCCATCTGTGTGTTGTTGGTTTCCTTCTATAAAAAGAACTTGACTATCTTTTTGGTGCGATATCTAAACCTAAGAGACTATTTGTCGCTATTATGAGAGGGTCCCAAGTCTCCTCCAAAATTGGAGTTATTGATTCTTTACTTGAGAAGGTTGATATTCCTCTTCTTGGAGGAGGCATGATTTTCACTTTTTACAAGGCTCAAGGACTCAAAGTTGGATCCTCTCTTATTGAAGAAGACAAGCTTGGAATTGCCACATGCTTGATGCAAAAAGCTAAAGATAAGGGTGTTTCTCTCTTATTACCAACATATGTAGTAATTGTAGACAAATTTTCTCTTGATGCAAACAAAAGGTTGTACCCTCTTAGCAAGATTCGAGATGGGTAGATGGGTTTTGATAGTGAGCCATACTCCATCAAGACATTTAGTGGTGCTTTGGACACTGTAGACACTAAAATTTGTCTTGATTAAATAATTTTATTATTTAATTAGATTAATCTCATTCCTCTAAGTTCATATTTCTTCTTATCCATTTAATTAAATAATTTTAATTATTTAATTATTCTAAACTATTCTCTAATGTTACTTAAACAATTTTAGCTGTTTAATTAATTGACCACTTTTTAAATAATTATCTTTAATTATTTAATCTCTAACATTCTTCATAATTAAATAAATATGTCTATTTAAGTAATTAAGTAATTTCTAAATTATTCTGTAGTTAAATAAATATTTTATTTATTTAATTATCCATGTAGGTGCAAATAAATAAATTCTATTTATTTATTACACTTACTTTCTTTCTTCAATCTTTCCATCTTTTTTCTCTTCAATAAACTCTATCTCAATTTTGGAATCTAAATCTTTCCTAAATCATCAACTTTCCTTCATTTTGGAAACATCTTCTTCATCCACTAGTCAACTCAATATTCAAAATTGAAACTTTATGTGCACAATTATCTATTAATCAAATCAATTAATTCATAATTATCTCTTCAATCTTCAAAGTGAAAATTTCTATTTTGTATTTGAGTCGACTCTATTGTTTTTTTCAGTTATCTCATGTCTTCATCCTCATTCTCATCCTCATCTCTTACTTGATCTTTCCTCGGAAAGTCTATAAATAAGATCATTTCTTCATCATTTGGGATCTCACATCTTATCCAAATGAACTTTGTCAAAATCTATCTTCAATCCTATTGTTATGCTGTTGATATTTAACATCCACATCCAAAGATGAAGCAACATCACATCATTTCTTTTTGAGGTTTGTAGTGGTATGGGTAAATTAGAAATTTAAATTTGATTTCATTATTTATGTTTTCATGTTGTTTGGATTTCTTATTTTTCTGATTTCAATGCATACAAAAACAACTAAAAATGTTATCTAGAATGGTCCCATGGGAGTGTTTAAATGTGAGAAATTTGTAATAAGAATTGAGGCAATTGCAAACAAGCTTATAGATCCAAGTAGGCAGGGTAACTCAAATAAGATGGAAATTTTTTATGTTCCAAGTTTTACCATGTATAATACATTAGATGACCAAGTTTTTTAGGGAATTATAAATTTAATGCATGCAATAAACCCTTCAATACATATCAAACTATGATAAGTTAAAGGATCTAAACATTTACAAGAAGTGGGAAACATTTCCTATTTTTATGCAAGAGCAGTATGAAGAGGAATAAAGACTAGCAAGAATAGTTGAAACAACACCTCACCACCATCTATTCATCTAGGAGAAAGAGATGGTTGTTGAGACATATAAGGAATATCTTCATACCTTGGAGTTGAAGGAGTCAATCCTACACTTGTTGGAAAGTTTTATTAGAGAATTTCAAGATGAAAATATAGGAAATAAGTTCCCTAGCACCCAAGAGGTTGACTTAGCATCTTGGAGATAGTTTTAAACCTTTACTCCCACTAAGCCACACCTCCTAGTTTTTCTCTAGGAAGTTTCTACTTAGAATGCTTTTTAAATGGGATAAAGACTTCTAATGTAACAATTTTTTAAATTCTCAAGCATTATAAATTCATTTTTTTAGAAGGAAGCATACGTAAATAAACTTGTACTTAGCTGTAATGACCTTTTGTGATCAATAAAAGAGCCATTTTACCTTCTCAAAAGCTATATACTATGTAAATTCATGAAATGATTGATATTTTCTTGTGATAAAGTTATTTATTCTTGATTTTCTATCTCTTTTCTTTACCTTAAAATGTATTAATATATCTTTTTGTAGGTCATCGTTTGTGTTTATGCCAAGTTTATTCCAGTTCCATTTATGAATGATGTTCCTTCTAAAAGCTAGTATAAACTTAAAACTTTTCTATGAAACACTTATGCAGAAACATGTTGAATTCCGAGTTATGTATAGTGTGTTGGTCTCTTTAATCACAATTGTGTGCATCCAAGAAATTATAATTCATCAAAAAATTTGGTGTATAACCTCATTTTAGAGTTTTGAGTTCATTTTATTGTTTAGTTTCTACCCTTTTTCCTTGCAATAGTAGTAGAATAAGTTAGTTTAGGTGTTGCACTAGGGGAACCATCCCTCTTTGGAGATTCACTCCAAGTTTCCATAACATAGGAGTGTTTCCATTGTGTCAGTTGGAAGGATAATTAGCTTCACCAATCCCTCATAGGGTGCATTCCAACACTACAATAGTGACATCATTGATATGCAAGTAAAAAAACTAAGAAACATAACAACCACAAAATAATTCGTTCATTGGAAGAATAAGTACCTATTAATTAAAGATTCAAGATGGGAGGGACAATAGATTCTTGAGAATCCAAACCTTCAATTATGTTGGGAAATAAATATAGATAATGATAGACTTGTAATGTCCTCTTTTAATTAATTTAGCTTATTTAGGCCCTATTGTTATTTTTGTGATGAGAATATTTAATAAAGGGGCCAAGACTTGGGGAAATAAAAGTTCAATAACTAACATAAAATCACTTAGTTATAAGCATCTCTAAATACAAGCATGAGGTTTTCATTATGGAGTTTCATAACCTCCAAGACACTTGGAAATAACATAATGATAGATTTTATCACAAGTCAATTAATTCCAAGCTATTTTTATGAGGGAATCACATCAATATTTTAATTGCTATTTTTTTAAAGGAAATGTGGTATTAGAATTTGTGCCCTCCTACTACTATAAAATAAGGTGCTTCTCTAGCCTTAGATACGTCTACCATTATATATATTTGTTATAGCTTGACCCTTGTATTCAACTATCAATTTAAAGATGAAAACCTTTGGTTCAATGATTGAAGGATGAAATCCCTTTTATTTATTGAGGGCAATTTCATCTAGATATTATATTTGTGTTAAAATATTTTTTTATTTTTCTTACAAGAATTTGCATTTGGAGAAATAACATACCATGATAGAAAATTTTGTTCATACATGTATGCTATCTATTTGAAGTATTTCAACATACTTGAGTAATACGATTCAACTCCAACATATTTGTGAAGATTTTTATAGTTCATGCAATGTATTCTCAAATCTTTTATATATTGTTATTTGATAAAATAAAAAATATAAATAATTATTCATCCATTGTATGCTTTCACCTCTCTCTCATGGGGTATTGATGATTAAAAAGTTTTGAATAATAGTATTTACTCATCATATTCTCTCCCTTCACCCTCATGAGACATTTGGTGATCAAAAAGTGGTAGATATTTTAGGTTAAAATTTGTAAAGGATATTACACAATGAGTGTTTGGAGTGGGAAATGAATTAAATACAAATATTTATTAATATTTTGGTCATGTATCTAATAAGGAACCTAATGTTGGAGGCCTTGTGGTCCTATATAATTAGCTAACAAAAAAATGTTCCAAGGGGATTAGGGAAGGTTTTCTAAGATTAGGGAAACTTATGACATCTTCTTGTGATCACCAAATTGATTGCAAACATATGCGAGAATACCCCTAAAATTTGCGAGAGAAGTAATCACTAAAGTGGGTGTAGAAATATAGGAAGGAGATTGGAAAGGAGATTATTTTGTTAGGAAAAAGGTTATTATACACTTTGCACAAGAAATATATATTTCAATTATATAAAATAAATATTTATTTATGGTGCATATTTGAAGATGTGTTTAGCCATATTAAATATTTATTTGGGTCCATCATTGTATTGTAAGATTGGAAAAATATTTAATATTGAGAAAAGTTATAACGAAAAAGAAAATGTTGGTGTCAATGGTTTTGTGTTTTCATGGTTTTGAGGCACATGGTTTAGCTAATACCACTTGGTGGTTTTGTGTGAGTTTGAATCTATAAAAGAAAGCACATGTTTGGTGGTGAGGGGCGCTATCATTTGTATAGAGCTCTCTTCAAGAGTGTGTATGTGAAGTATGGTGTAATGTCCCCTTCTCGGGCTTAGTCAATGTGGTGACTATTAGCCTCTTTCCTCAGTTCTCGTAGGCTAATTAGTATTGGTAATGGGACTCCAAAGTTCTTGGAGTGAATTGGCTTAGGTATTCTTGTCATTTGTTTGTCGCATTGAGTTTAGTGGGTGTTATAGATTGTAGTGCATTGGCTCTGGTATTCTTGGCATTTGTTTGTGGCATTGAGTTCCGTGGATGTTATGGATCGTAGTGATACTTTCAAAAGTATTTTTGGTCTCTTGGGGTATTCTATAAGTTCCTTGGAGAGCATGCCTATTTTTAGTAAGTATCCAAGTTGGCACCTGTCATTATCCCTCATCTTAAATTAAATCTTGACATGATTAGAATTGGTTTCTAAAGTCTTGATAGTGCTTTTTTCAACTCGAGTGGAGTATTTACAATACACTTAAGTTTATAATGTTAAATGTTAAAATATTTGCTAAGCATTAAATATTTTATTAAAGTGATTTTTACCCTCAAAAGTGGATGCCTAGGCATAATGGGTATTTTGCATGTGATGAATTATTTTTATTTGAAAAATTAAAAAAGTGTTTTTTCAGAAAAAATAAAAAAGTGTTTTAGAAAAAAATAAAAAAGTGTTTTTAAAAAAAAGCAACAAAAAATAAAAGAACGTTTTTTTGAAAAATCAACAAAAAAGCTATAAAAGGAGGTGTGGGGCTCTCATTTCTTATATATTGAAGAGTACACATAATGAAATGTTTCTAGATTGAACTTGTGAGTTCTTCCTTGATTCTTTTGGGGATGAAAACCCTCAGTAGATCATTAGTTTTGGATTTGGAAGATAAAACCTAGTTGGTTTGGAGTTGTTCTACTTAGGAGTCACCCTTGTTCTTCACAGAGTTTGTAGATTGGGGTTTCAGATATGAATATTTTTGAAGTGTTTTGACTTGATTTTTTGAAGTGATTTAGTGTTGATTTTTAGAGATTATGTGTGTGTTTGAAGAATTTTTAGTTTGGATTTTTTCTAGCCATGCAGTTGAAAGATTTGATGCGTTCCCTTGTTGGTCACCCCTATTTTAGCACTCTTGTAGTGTTGGGTATGATTGAAAATTTTATATCAAACATGTAGTTGCCTACTTCCTTGCAATGGAAGATTTTATGGAGCTGAGTGTATATGGTATTTGATAGCTATCACTAGAGGCATTCTATGTTGATTTGGAAAGGGTTCTTGATGAGTCTTCATGGCTGCTATGACCTGCAACACATGAACAATAAACCTACAATAGTTATTTCTTGACATTTTAAACTTGCAATACTCATCTTCATATCTGTTTTTCAAGGTATTTCATGTGGAAGTTCTTATGTATGTCTATTTCATGTATTGACATCATTTGGTGAATAAATATCCATAATTTTTTTATAACAATACATGTATGAAGCTGGTTTTTTGTATCAGACTTTATGAGAAATGGTTCCTCTATTTGCAATTTTATGTTATTTATTTTCATCGGCAAAAAAATAAAAATAAAATTCTAGGGTGGTTATTATAGTGGTATTAGAGCTAGGCTAGGAGCCCCAAGCACTTGTAGTGTGTCTTAAGGGGGGTGTTGGAAGTAAGCCACACTCAGATTGACGATGGATTGGCCAAAGAGGGGCCAATAGGTCAATTGGTAGAGCATTCCAACGACAAATAAAAGGTCCTAGGTTTGAGTCCTAGTTGGTACATACAAGTTGTAGCTCAATATGTGGTATCAAATCTAGAGATATTTCTAGCCCACATCTTTAATTAATTTTTGTAGCTGCAGTATCATCTATGAGTGATAGGGAATTAAGATATTACACAAGAGAAAAAAAAGATAGTGCAACAAAACCCACAAGCTCTAGTTATAGATCCTTTTTTAGAAGTACAAAAAGTGCAAGGGGGGTTGGTTAGTGACATTGACAACCCTTCACATTCCATAAACCACAGTCCACCCAAGATAATGGTAGACAAAGATAAGGGTAGAGTTAGTTTAGTTAGTCTAAATAACAAAGAAGAAAGAAAATTTGATGTCATGTTAGACATGATGTCTCAAATGTTAGGTAAACTCAATCAAAGTATATCATGGGGTACCCAAGTCCAAAATGGTGAAACAAGTTCTTCAAATCAACAAAACATAAATGGAAGTATTGTTGCAATAATTTCAAGGTCTATTCCTAGACCACTTTAGCCCACCTTTACACGTAGGGAGGATGTAAGGTTATTCTCGAAGTTCAATTTCCATTGGAAAATGAAGTGAGGGTCACCTACCTTGAGTATGCTACATTACTAGGTGAGATTCAAGATCTTTTATCTTTGGACTAGTTTCTAAACCAAAGGAAGAAGAGAGGTGGAAGGGTGGAGAATATAGGACCAATAGTTCAGAGAGACTACCAGTAGGAATTAGGTAAGATGAGACTTGCACATTTTAATGGGAGTGACACCTGCATTACTAGAGCTTGGGTAAAAAAGTTGGATAATTATTTATCTCTTAGACCCATACCAGAGGATGATGCTATTAAGTTTTCCATGTTGCATTTGGATAGAGCAGTGCATGAGTGGTGGTACCATGGCTTGGTGAGACTAGGACACAACTTTATTACCATCTATGATGAGTTCACAAACAAAATCATCAAGATATTTGACAAGAAGGACCCATAGATACATTTCAAAGAGTTTACTCAATTAAAACAATATGGTTCCCTTGATACCTACATTTCAAATTTTTAGAGACTATCCATGTTATGGTTCCTAACATTATGGCGAAGAGACTTGTGGTCCTTTTTAGTGAAGGATTTATGGAGCTAATCAGGTGATGGGTTAAGCAATTTTATCCACCAAGTTTATAGTAGGCTACGAGGAAGGCTAAGATTATGGAGCTTGTCGCCTTGAGAAATAAATTTTGAGTCAAGGACCTTCCAACACAAGAAAGAAAAAAAACATTTTCACAAGGATACAAATCAAACCAAATAGAATTTGTCAAGAATGAATGAAGAACTCTTGAATGAATTGAGGAAGAATAAATTATGCTTCACATGCAAGGAACCATGGAACCTAATCCATAAGTGCTCCATGAAGGGGAAATCTCATCAAATGGAGGTCTATTTAGTTGATGAATCAACATAAGAAAAATAAGAACAATAGTTTGATTCACATGAAAAAGAAGAGGAGAAATCATTTAAAGAGTTAGAGGTAGAGAAATAAAGTGAAGACACTCTTTCCCAACTTTGTAGTTTTCAAAAAATGAGTCCCTTAGAATTTGTGGAGTCCTATGTGGGTAGCGATGTGTTACATTGATTTATTGGAGCTTCACATAATTTTATTGGAGTGGTGGCTCATAGAGGACTAAAAAAAAAAAGAGGTTGATGGTTTTAAGGTTATGGTAATTGACGGTTTTACAATTACATGCACAAGAATAATTCCCCAATTGAGCCTACAATTGGGCAATTATGAGGTCAAGGATGAATTCTATATGGTGAGTGTTGACGATATAGATGCAACACTTAATATTCAATGGCTACGATCTTTAGGGGAGATCACATTCAATTTTAAGACCATGGAGCTAAAATTCTAATTAGAGGGAAAGAAAGTGGTGCTAAGAGGGCTATCTAATGGAGGACCAAGAGTTGTCTCTTTCAAAAGGATGAAAAGGCTAATTAAACATGATTAGGTTGAGTGGGAAACAAAGTGTATTATTATGCCTACCATCTCAAAACATGAGAAAATAAGTTATCATACTAACGTGCAAGCTTTTCTTACTATGCGAAGTAAGGTTTTTAGTGGCATTCCTCTTGGGAGGCCTTTTGAAAGAGGCATAGATCATGTGATAGAGTTAGAGGAGGGTGCAAAAATTTTCATCTTCACTCCATACATGAATCCAAAGAGATATAAGGATGCGATAAAAATGAAATTAAGGAGCTCTTGGAGAGGGGACATATTTCACCCAAGTATAAACCATTTGCATCTTTAGTTATTTTGGTAAAGAAGAAGGGTGGGACTATGCATGTGTGAATAGAGCATAGGGACTTGAACAAGAAGAATATTAAGAACAAGTACCCCATTCTGAGGATTGATGAGCTACATAGAGTTGTCTACTCTAAGGTAGACTTGAGATCAAGATACCATCAGATATGGGTTCATCAGGAGGACATAGAGAAGGCTGCTTTCAGGTGCCAATTTAGTCACTATGAGTTTTTGGTTATGCCCTTTGGATTAGCCAATGCTCTTGCTACATTCTAGTCTTTCATGAATCATGTGTTCAATAATCAGCTCCATTAATTTATTTTAATATTTTTTTATGACATCTTGATTTTCAGTAAGACATGAAAGGAACATATGAGACATCTAGATGAGGCTTTGAGCATACTTGAGAGAGAGTATTTATTTGTAAAGGAATCTAAATGTGAATTTGGCATGATAAAAATTCTATATCTTGGCCATGTATTCAACTCCAAGGGTGTTATTGTTGATCAGGAAGAGATCAAAGCAATATTAGATTGTACTCTACCTTCTAATCTCTCAAATTGAAGGGATTCTTTGGTCTTTTTGGCTTCTACAAGAGGATTTTGAAAGGTTTCTCATAGTTGGTTGCCTCAATTATAGATCTTACCAAAAGGGGGCCTTTCTATGGTCAAACACAATGCATGAATCTTTTGATTAGTTCAAAAAAAACATGAGTACATGTCTTGTTTTAGGAATTCCTAATTTCTCCAAGCCATTTGAGCTTCATTGTGATTCCTTTTGTGAAGGGAGAGGTTCTTTCCTAATTCAAAACAAGTACCCAATTTCCTTTGAAATCAATAAGTTGAGAGGTGGAGAGAGGATCTATTCAATTTATTACAAGGATATGCTTGCTATAATGTATGCTTTGGCCAAGTTCAAGCAAGACCTTGTTGGTGCAATTTCGTTGTCAAAATTGATGACAATAACCTCAAGTACTTCCTTAATTAGAAAGATCTAAATGAAAAGAAACATAAGTGGGTTAGTAAGCTATAAGCTTACGATTTTGATATTGAATATGTCAAGGGGAAGAGGAATATAGTGGCTGATACATTATCAAGAAGGCCACATCTATGTTCCATGATGGAGATAATTTTTGATTGGAAGGAGTAGATAATTGCAAAGTTTCTAAGAACTCCCTTGCCATGAGTATTTTGGATGGTACTTTGCATGATGATAGGTACAAAGTGGTGAGTGAACTCATTTTTTACAAAGAAAGAATATTCTTAGTACTTGAATTGGAGCTTAAGGAGAAGATTATGTGGACATTTCATTATGCATCCTTGGTCAGTCCCCCAAGTTTCGTCAGGAATTATATGCAGATCTGGGAAAGATCTTATTGGAAAGTGATTAAGAATGAAGTCCTTAAGTATGTTAGAGAGTGCCCTACATGTCAACAAAATAAAATGAGCATAATTTCCTTGTTGGTTTGTTGTATCCCTTGCTCATTCCCAATAAAAATGGGAAAGTATTTCCATGGAATTTATTATAGGTCTTCCCAAAGTGCAAAGGAAGGATTGCATCTATGTTGTGGTTAACAGGTTAACCAAATTTTCTTACTTTTTTTTCTATATCTGTAGTGTTTACAAAAGTACATACAATGGAAAATTTGTTTTTCAAAGAGATATTCAAGTTGTTCTTAAGTTTATTTTGGTCTCAAATTATTCAAATTGAGTGGGATTGAGCTCACACCTAAAACGAGCTACCACCCATAGAATAATGGGAAAAAAGAGGTTGTCAACAAGTGGTGGAAGGGTACCTTTGGAATTATATTTTAGGGTAACATAAGGCTTGGGTGAGATGGTTAAATTTGGGTGAATATTGTTATAATTCTACCTATCACATGTCATTTAAGATGTCTCTATTTGTGAATTGTATGGGTATGAAGCTTCTAGATTCATTGATTAATTCTTTTGTGATAGTAGAGTTTCAAAATCCAAGGATTTTTTCTAGTAGAGTCAAGACATAAGAAAATCCTTGAAAGAAAACCTCGAACATGCTTAGAATCAATAAAAGTTGTATGCAGAGAAATGCCATATAAAGTATACATTTGAAGTGGGAGGCATGGTTTATTTGAGGTTGCAGCTCAATAGGAAATCCACTCTCAAGAAGAGTGGATTAGGAAAGATGAAGCCATGTTTCTATGGCCCATTCAATATCTCCAAGAGGATTGGAGAGGTGGCATATGAGTTGGAGCTACCCGAGAGTAGAAAGGTGCATAATGTCTTCCATGTATCACACCTCAAGAAGGTGCCTTGACATAATATTGTTCCCTCTTCTAAGTTTCCAACATTGGATGAGGAAGGGAAACTTATGCTGGTTCCTAAGGTAGTTATTGATTACATGGAGCATACTTTGAGAAGAGGACCATCAAGGAGTATTTGGTTAAGTGGAAGAATCTACTTGTGGAGGATGCTACTTGGGAGAGTGAGAAGATTTGACAATGTCCAAACTTGCAATTGCTTATGGACAATAAATTTTGGGGAGGGAGGACTATAATGTCCCCTTCTTAAGCTTAGTCAACATGGTGACCATTAGCATATTTCTTGAGTTCTTGTAGGCTAATTGGTGTTGGTAAGGGGACTCCAAAGTTCTTGGAGAGTATTGGATATAGTTTTCATGGTATCTGTTTGTGGCGTTTATTTCAATGGGCATTATGGATCACATAAACACTTTCAAGAGTATTTTTAGCCTATTGAGGTGTTCTCCAAACTTCTTGGAGAGCATGTATATTTTTAGTAAGTCTCCGAGTTGACACCTGTCATCATCCCTCAACTTCAGTTACATGTTGACATGATCAAAATTGGTTTTGAAAGCCTTGGTAGTGTTTTCTATAGCTTGGGTGGAGTATTTAAAATATACACTTTTTTCAAAAAAACAACTAAAAAGCTATAAAAGGAGGTTTGGTGCTCTCATTTCTCATATGTTGAAGAGTAAACATAATAAAATATTGTCAGATTGAATTTGTGTATTCTTACTTGAATCATTTGGGGATAAAAATCCTTATTAGATCACTAGTTTTAGATTTGGAAGATAATCCCTAGTTGTTTTGGAGTGGTTCTACTTAGGAATCACCATTTTTCTTCAGAGTTTGCAGATTGGGGTTTCAGATATGAAGATTTTTGAAAGTGATCTAGTGTTGATTTTTAGAGATTATATGGATGTTTGAAGCATTTTCAATTTGGAATTTTGCTGGCCATGTAGTTGAAGGATTTGATGTGTGCCCTTGTTGGTCGCCCCTATTTTAGTGATCTTGTAGTGCAGGGTGTGATTGAAAAGTTTATATTAGACATGTAGTTGCCTATTTCCTTGCATTGTTGAGGGTTTTGTGGAGTTGGGTGTATATGGTTGTTAATAGCTATCACTGAAGGTGTTATATTATTTCTATGAATTGCAATGCATGAACAACATACCTGCAACAATTCTTTCTTGACATTTCAGACCTCCAACACTCATCTTCACCTCTATTTTTCAAGGTATTTCATGTGAGAGTTCTTGTTTACATGTCTATTTCATGTATTGAAATAATTTTGTGAATAAATATCCATAAAAAATTTATAACAACATATGTATGGAGTTGATTCCTTGTATCAAACTTTATGAGAGTAGTGTTCCTCTATTTGTAATTTTATGTTATTGATTTTCATTGAAAACAATTAAAAAAATGTTAGGGTGGTTATTACACATGGCATGGGATGTGTGATTGTATGGTTGCCCATTATTCTTGGACAAATGGAGGATAAATTGGAGGATATTATTATTTCAAAAGTATTCATGGAGACTCTATAAGTGTATTATAATATTTCATTATTGAATAATACATTGAGTGTGGATACTTTTGGAGGATAGGTTTTCATCATGAGGGTTTTCCTAGGGTATATCTTGTGTAATATTATGACATGTCTTTGATATTTGTATTATGGTTATTTTGCAAGCTCAAGTATGAATCCTTTTATCTCATAGAGTTATGTACAAAAGGGTTTGATCAACTTGGTAATATCTTAACAAAATTACTATGTTACATTTCCACCAAAAAGTTAATGTAGCTAAGTGAATATGCTAAAGTAAAGCATGTCAAATACAACATCACATAAAAGGATACATGTCTTCTCTTATTTCCCAATCTTGTCTTCTTTGTTCCTAATCCTATTCCTACAAATACATCACACTAAATGGTGTAGCTATTGTAATAAAAATTAACCATAACATATAAAAATAGAAGCAACATAAATGTTAGCACATAATTTTATTAGGAGTCACACCATTATAACATTTATATATATTGTTTTAATATAAGGTTATAAAACCTTATGCTTATTATATGCTTTAGGAGGTATATGCCATTTAATAATTAATAATCTAATAATTATTAGATTATTAATTATTCATAAGTGGTTGTTTTGAATAGGTGTGACTAATACCTCTTCAGGTATTTTCCCACCCTTTCTCCTATATATAAAGAGGTTCTCTCTCATTGAGAGGTATGTGAGAATTTGGAGATTTATAGTGATTTATTTAGATTGTAGGAATTAGGTAGCCCCTATAAACTGCAATGCACCTGGTAATTTTTTTCACGTGACCAACTGAACGCTGGCGTGACATGCCCCCCAGTACCACGAAGATGGGGGGAGATTGGACCTTGTGAACGATTTCTTTCAACATAATGCTTTAGACAATCGAGCTAGGGCCCCTGCCCTAATTTATAGTGAATTATATCACTGTTCTCATGAGGTATTATTAGCGATGTGGAAGTAAGGTGAAGTATTCTCAAGGTTTGGTCTATATTTAAATAGACTATTTTTTAAGTGTTTTATAATGAAATGACACTTTATGGGTTTTTTATTTAGAAGGGCTTTCCCCATGTATATATTGTGTAATATGTTAAATCCATGCTTGTATAATTCTCATTTTATTTACTGTTCATTTTATATATAATGATTAGTATCCTAAGATCCTAATTTCTAACATGGTATTAGAGAAACTTAGGCTATACTAATAATTTTTATAGGTTATACTAAAAGACATATAAATTAATGAGAAACATCTTTATGCTCAATCAACACATGTGCAAAGTCATTTGTGTAATAAATTTGTTGTATCTTTTCTATTATTTTAAAATCAATTCATTATAGTAGGTTAGGATATGCTAATCATTTGTTTTACAGATGATATCTTTGAGAATTTTTATACTAATCATTTTTCCCAATATACTCATAAGATTCCATCAAATGGTTTTTTCTCTTGCTAAAATGTTTTTTGATTTTTTTTTGTATTTAACTACCATTAGCTCACAATAACATTCAAGATAGATAAATAAAATTTAATGCCAAGTAGTAAATAGGTAATCTTTGTGGTGTTAAGTTGCAAGGTAAAGTGGTCATTCATTTCACCCCTTATCCTTAACTACATTTATTGATATATTATCACTTTGATTGATGCTATAGATTTTGAATTTTCTTTCAACAACTAAAATTTTTTAGATCATCAAATTTAATTGAAATACAAAGTCATTATATACTATTTGGAAACACATATATAAATATAAATATAAACATTTTTAATTCATTATACATCAAATTTTTAATTATCAAGAATCATATTAATGAATCTTATTTACCATTTTTTAAAAAGCTATATGTTTTACCATCATATTTCTCTATTAAATAGATTACATTCTTTATAAAAAGATAAAGGCCATGCTTTTTAAGAGGGATAGTGTCTTTTTAGGTATATATATTTTTAAATCTTATGATATTAGTATGTATAAGTGTTGAAAATATTAACGAGGACCTTAGCATGCATAAGCCATAGCCCTTACATAATGGTCATGACCCATACAAGCAACTTCCTGCAATATTCTTCTCTAATAAATTTTATATCCTTCATTAAATAAATGAATTGGGCATACATTTTCTTGTTTTTCAAAGGCTATCACACATGATAAAAGTAATTAAAATGCAGTGCGTGCTTGAAACCCTAGGTCTTTCTACCGTAAATTTGTGATTTTTTCTGCTATGTGAACGATTTCTTGTTCTTGGCTAGCGTTCCCTCACAACCATTCCTTGTTTTCGTGTGTGCTTGCTTGATACCTAAGGCAGATGGTGGGGAGCATAGCGGTGAGGCCGAGTTGACAGTGCTTGAAGACGGAAATAATGTACTAGCCACCATGAACACAACAGGAAGAACAGGCGAGATTGACTGTGCTACTGAAGAGACCCTTAGCCAGGATAAAGGTAAAACCCTAGAATTTTTGTTCCCAGATGATGTTATGGACTGCATTTATGAGTGCCAACATAAAACTGTGATTCTATTTTTTTTAAGAGGCATCTCATCTGAGTCTGATTTTTTCAAATGGACCAAATTAAACTGGGAAAATCGAGGGTGGGAGATTGAATCAATGAGAGGTTTAGGAAAGGGTTGTGTCCTGCTCATTTAAGTCTGCCGAACATGCTCAAGCAGTATTATAGTATGGGACCTGGGTCATATGTGGTCAAATATGCTATTTGCAGGCATGGACTCTTGAGTTTCACCCAAAGGGCCCTTCCAAGTCCCGTTATCCTATGTGGGTGGAACTTCCTTTTTGTGTTTGGCTTTCAGACCTTTCCTTGGTGAAATTGTTTCCCAACCTGGCAGGGTTATTTGGTGCAAGAGCAATTTAGACAAGTTTTCTAGTTTAAGGGTGCATCCAAGAGTATGTGTTGAAAATGGACTTGAACCAACCATTGCCATAAAACATTAAACTCATTGGTCTAGGTTTTGAATTTTATCAGTCAGTTGTTTATTTGAATAAACCTAATGCTTATTTTTACTGCCGCCAAGAAGGCCATTTGATCAGAGATTGCCCTGTTAGAAAGAATAAATCTGTTCAAACCTTTGTTGAGTTGCTACCCATACAACCTCAAAACGACAACAAATTGTCTGTACATGCTTCTCTTAAGGGTCCAACTCATCCAAAATTGCTTGATCCACCTGCTGAAACTCAAAAAACTAAAATTATACCCACAAATAACCCAAAATCTAAAGATCAAGAGATGCAAGATGGATGGAAAATTGTAACGAAGAGGAAAGAACCCTCTAGTCCGATTTCGGGTCAAAATGGGGAAGTTGTGTCAAGTGGTGAAAGTGTGTCTCCTGACATCCAACCTTCACCCTCTCATCATAGTCCTAAACCTGGAAATGAAGCTTCTAATTCCCCCCCTCCATCTGCAAGACAAAGATCTAGGTCTCCTCCTCCTATGAAAAAGA
This sequence comes from Sequoiadendron giganteum, assembly GCA_007115665.2. Classification (NCBI taxonomy): domain Eukaryota; kingdom Viridiplantae; phylum Streptophyta; class Pinopsida; order Cupressales; family Cupressaceae; genus Sequoiadendron; species Sequoiadendron giganteum. The sequence continues at coordinate 617,925,098 of CM021100.1, read as the reverse complement.
TTTGAGTAGCTCCGATTCTGTGATTGTTTTAGTCAATTAGTTTGAAGCATTGCCACGAGAGGTGGATCTTTCTTTCTCTTCTTTACCATGAATTTCAAAATTTTGTCTTGGAATGTAAGAGGGATGTCTCTCCCTCACCGTAAATATGGGGTAAAGGATGCTATTGTGAAGTAGAAACTTGATATTGTTTTTTTTAGGAGGTTAAACTTAATGGTCTCCGTCTTGCTTCTTCTCTATCTGACGTATGGAGAGATGCCTCTTTTATTTATACTTCACATAGAGAAGGTAGGGCAGGGGCAATGATTGGTTTTGCTTCATGGGTCTATAAGTTTGTCATTGATAAAGGTGAGGACCCTTCACATAGTTGTGTGTGGGCCCTGACCTTTATCAATGGCCAACCTATTGGCTTTTGCTCAGTTTATGCTACAAACTCAGCTAAAGATAGAGCTGATTTGTGGGGTTGGATGGCTAAAAACCTTCCTGATGTGGATTGGGTTATAGGAGGTGATTTCAACATGGTTGAACACCATCATGATCGCAACTGGCTTAGTCATATCAAGCTGAATAATGAAGAATTTGACCAATGGTTGTTATGCCGCAATACTTTAGGTGTGGTTGACCCAATTCGGAACAAAAGGGACAACCATGACAATAATTGGTTCACTTGGTCTAATTGCAGATTTGGGGAGGATAGGAAGTTGAGTAGACTTGACAGATTCTATATTTCTCCAAATCTTTTTGTTTCCCAAGAGTCCTCAGGGGTGGTGGTCAAAGTTGACTATTCTGCAACTCTTTCCGATCATTATCCCATCATTTGTACAGTTGTTGGAGCGGATAGCAGCAATATGTACTTCGAGTTACCTTATAAGCTCAAGGTTTCTCATTTTCAAAAATCCTTCTTGTGTGGGAGCTTTAGTGGGCCTTTGGAACTCCTTCCCTAAGCCAAATGAAGGGGAATCCTATAGACAGTGGTGGCATAATGGTATTTCAAAATCTGTTGAATTCCTATGGGCCTTTGGCAGAAGACTAGCTTGGAAACGAAAGCAAAAATTAAAATCTCTTCAAGGGAAGTTAGAGCATAATAGAAAATTACTCAATAACAATATGTGTGATTATAATTTACAAACTTTAGTAGTTATTTTAGAAACTCAAATTCGTAAAATGGATAATTATAACCTGGGCAAAGAGCCAAAATTAGGGCTCAACTACACTGGATTAAAGAGGGGAATAGAGGCTCTAAATATTTCTTTAAGTATCTTAACTATAAGCATAAAAAATAATTTATTGGTGCTATTCAAGATGATGTTGGTTTGGTTCACACCAATTAGACTGAGATAAAAGGGTTGTTTCAAAATTATCATGAGGAATTGTTCAAAGAAGACCCACATTGGCAGGATGCTCAAACTATCTTGGAAGATATGATGCGAGATATTATTCCTAAGAGGGTGGACTCAAATATATAAATTTTGTTGATCGTATTTTATCTCTTGAAGACTTAGAGCATGCTGTGTTTTCCATGTCTTCTTATAAAAGCCCTAGAGTTGACGGGCTGCCGGTAGAATTTTATAAAAAAAGGTGGCCTCGCATTAAAGATGATTTCTACCTGGAGGCATTGGAGCATGGTTCTTTAGGGCCTAACATAAACAAAGGTCTAATTAAGCTCCTTCTAAAAGGGAAGAATGAGGACACTATTTTGGGCTGGCGTCCAATTACTTTGCTTAATACCTCTTATAAGATTATTGCTAAAGCATTAGCAACAAGAATTAAACCAATTGTTAAAGAAATAGTTAGACCGAAACAAACTGGGTTTATTAGTGGGAGATTCATTTTGGATAATCTGATCCTTGCTTGGGAAACATTGGAATGGGCTCAACAATCTGGTCAAAAAGCTCTTTTGGTTAAATTAGATTTTGACAAAGCTAATGATAGAATGCATTGGGGATTTATTATTAAGATGTTACAATGGCTGGGTTTGGGGCCCAAACTATGTAGACATGTTCAAATGTTGTTTAATGATGCTAATGCTTAGCTAGTGATTAATAAAGAGCTATCTAATGCCTCCCCTCTTCAACATTCAATTAGATAGGGTTGTCCTTTATCTCCTTTTTTGTATGTGTTTGCTGTTGATGCTCTTGGGTACCTACTACAAAAATATAAGCAATTGAAGCTAATTAAGGGCATCTCTATCCCCCATAGTTATATGGTGATAAACTCTCACTTTGCTGATGACAGCACGTTGTTTCTCCAAAATTTTGAGACAGAGATATAACATGTAACTGGGGGTCCTTAACTTTTATTGTGAAGTGTTTAGATCAAAACTTGCCCACCATAAGACTGAATATTTGATGGTTCAATCTGGTTCTCCTCCATCGTGGATCCCTAAAGAGTGGAAGAAAATTAAACATGGGAAAATTACTCAGTATCTTGGCATTCCTTTTGGAATGGGGGTCTCAATTTTTGAGATGTGGAACTAGTACTTATAGAAATTAAAGAGTAAACTATGTAATTGGAGGAAGAAATTTTTGTCTCTTGCTGGAAGGATTCAAGTTGTGAACCGATTTTTTTGGCTTCACATGTTTAGTATTCTTCTTGTTGGATGCCATCAAAAAAAGGTTATGATGATCTAGTTAAAATTGTTCGCAGTTTCTTATGGACTAATTGGGGCAGTAAAGCTGGTTTTAAATCTACGTCTTGGCTGCATTGTATCCAACCAAAGCCAAAGGTGGATTGGGCCTTATTGATCCTAAGATGCATGGGACTTGTCTAGCAACCAAATGGATTGTTAGAATAGTTAATGGAGATGTTCCATGGAAAAAATTGGTTCGTTTTCGAATTTCTCAAGCTTCCGTCAAAGGTAAATGGCAAGCTGTCAGCTGGGAAGATAAAATTTTATTGGCTCCTTTCTTCCATCTCAAATCTTCCTTTCCCCTTCTTTCAATCTAGAAGGCTTGGCAACAAGTCAACAAATTCTTGGCTTTGAAAAGCTCCCTTCAACATGGGTTCAACTTCAGAGTTTCGTCAATTTGGTGGAATAGATCAATGCAATATCATGGGAAACCTCTTACTGTTGCCTTTTCTAGATAGGCTTATTACCTTTTTAGGAAAGGTGTGCAAAGTTTTGGGGACTTGTGGGACTTTACTGCTTGTGAGTGGGTCAACTAGCATTCCCTCAAGAATAACCTAGGTCTAAATTGTAATTATAAGAGTTTTATTATCTTTGTTAAAATTTGTTGGTTTCCTTTGAGTTGGTGATGAAGATGTGTATGCCCCTTCATTGTAATCCTTTTAAGGATTGGTGGTGGCTGTCTAAGTGTCAATTTTCTTTGTATCCTCTTAAGAAAGTATACTTAAATCTGCTCCCGCATTTGCCTTTAAACCCCAGATTGAATCTGAAATGGAAGTGCAGGTTTCATGAAAATACTTGGCAGAAGTTGAGTACTCAAATATGGCATTCCAAAGCTAAAGAAAACATTCAAATCTTTGTGTGGAAACTCTTACACTATAAGTTTCCTATAGGTGACCGTTTGGGATATATGCAGATTCAATCTGTTAAGTTCCCCTTTTGTAAACGTGTGGATAGTTTGAAACATATATTTTGGGATTGTTTTGTGATAAAAAGGAAATGGAGGGCTATTTTTGATTACCTTCCTGCTACTTTTGAGCACACACTGAGCTGGAAAGAAGCTATTTTGGGTGTTCGCCTTCATAAGAATATTGTGGCTGATTCCATACGACAGGCGGTTTTGTTTCATTTATGGAAAAGTAGATGTTTGGCACTTTTTGCTGATCATAATGTGCATCTGGTTTCAAGAATGCTAAGGTTTTACTCTGACATTATTTTGCAAATTGTTTTCCTATGTTCTCAATTGTAGGGAGGTTACAAAGTTAATATGAAGATCAACAATCATTTGGACAATGTCAAATGGCAGATTTTACAGCTTCACAGAAATGATGTAATTTGTTCTACTCAACTTCAACACTTGTTAAAGTTTAGAATTTGATAGTTTTGCTGTACATTGTTGTTGAGTTATGTTGCCTTGTGAATTTTTTAAGTGACTAGGATTGTTACCTGGTTTTCTTTTGTATTCTCTCTTTCGACAACATTTTGTTACCTCTTTTTTTATATTTTCAGCATTGTTTCAATAAAGAAATAAGTAATTGAAATGCATATTTTTCCAATAATATCACCCTTATCATCACCATTTCCATCAATATTGACCATTATATACTAAATGCCTCAATACTAATAATTTGAGCTAGCCCCATTCATGTTGAGAACATAACCTTAATTAAAAAAAATAGCTCTTGATTCTTCCTTATGCTCCTCATTGCCTTAATTTAGGTGGGATGGGGCCAATCATCATAGATCTTGTCTTGGTGGATGGAAAAGTAGTAGAAACCTTTAGCATCTCCCTAATGTATGAAGTTAATTGACCTCTTACATGCTAGGAAGACTTGCATAGTGTAAGATCTAATATTTATAGGTTGTGTGGCTTAAGGAATATCCATGTGCCAAAAAAATAGTAAAAGGATGCTATTACATGTTGAATAACTTTATGAATTGACCCTACACCACCTAATCTACCCAATCTTTACTCCATAGTCAAATGTGGCAAAATTTAACAATAAATCCTCCACACCACATCCAATTTTGTATTCCATTCACTTATTATCTATGTTTCCCACCTTAACATATGGAACAAGGCTCAAAATATTATATTTATCTTTATATAGATAAGTGGACTAAAAAATTCACTACACTAGGTGCTCAGTCAAGGACTTGATATGCTGCTAAGGCCACCTAGATACTTTTTTTTTATAATTTATCTCCACCTATTTGGAATAACATAAAATTATGCCCCTATTTAAAATATTTATATGTTCAAGCATTAAGTAACAATTTTAGATTGAGTGAAATATTAATAACCCATATTTACCTACTAGGATTATTCTATGTGTGTTTAGGTTTAACAATGGTGAATGATTCAATCAATATTTGAACACATGAACAATTTTTTGAGAAAATTTAAATTTTAAGACCACATATGCTTTAAGATACATAGACAAATAATGAGGTGAACCATGTGTCTAGAGATATATTGAGAATATACATTACATGTATCAACAAATGCAATAAATTTAAGGTTGCTCTTGGTTGTGTTCCCATGTTCAAAAATAGTTTTATTCCTTGGAATGACACCATATGAAGGTATTATAAGGATAAATTAAAATGTTATGTGCCAAAAAAATTATATAATATCTCGCTAGTATAATATTTCTTTTTAGATATTTTCTCAAAAAATTAATACAAATTTATTTAGATGGTTCAATTTGCTTGTGATAGAGCTCAAATAATATAAAAGATCATGCTTAATATTCCAAATAGCTTGAGATGTATTCAAATCATGTAATAGTGGAGGATGGTGTAAGATATAAATCTTTAGATGGTTGCATATTTTCCTCACATAAACCAAGTAAAATGTAAGAGAATCTCATATTGTTCATTATTTTCATGTATTCTATGTCAAATGTTTGTTCATGCTATGAGATGTATAAGAATGCACTCCATAATCACTAATCTATCATAAGAAACTAGAAACAAATCTAGAGGAGGGTCCCCATTAACATCAAAGGTGATATTACCATCATGATGCATATAAAAATCCATGGAATCCCCTAAGGAAGGCTAACTAGAAGGTGAAGATTGAAAATAATGAAAAACATATGCTCTAGAGTCAATAATAAAGTAATATAGAAAATGACATGACAAAGCATAGAATGATGTATAGTAACCATACCATGTGAACCAGTCTATCTCTTAGCTCTATTAATCAATGTATCACCAAAATGCACAAGTATCAAAAGTATTATCATAATGTATATACACATAAGATAATGATAAGAATGTTATAACATGTAACTTTGCATCTTAATTTACACTAAATGACTCTACCATTAGTTCTTTAAAAATATGTGTACCATAAACCAAATCATCATGAAACTAAGAATCATCAACCTCATCATGAGAAGATAAATAACTATCACTATGCTACTCACTAAACATATCATCAATAAACCACAAGCCCATAAATATAATACTATAATGTAAAACACACATCATTAGTGACTATGCTACTCACTAAACATATCATGGCCCCTTATTGGCTAAAAATTATGGGGTCTCAAAGCTTTGGCTTGAAGGGGATTGCCTTAACATTATTAAGTGTCTTATGAAGAATAGCCCACTATCGTGGTTGATATCCCATCTGATTAATGATTATTTATCCATCATTAACTCTTTTGATGAGGTTAGAATTTCTCACGTGTTTCGGGAAGCTAATTCATTGGCTGATGGGTTAGCTAGTTTAGGAGTGGTGGCTCAAAATAATTGGGATGATTATGAATCCTTGCCACTTAACCTTAAGAACATTTCCAATTATGATCAGTTGTCATGTCATTAAGGTGGTTAAGCTAGGAGAAAGACTTCTTTATTTCTTCCTGAGTTGGTTTTTGCACATCGAGTCCTATGCCCGCTCTTCTAATAATTGCATTTTAGATGCTTGTGAGATTATAGATTGGGAGCTAAGGTATGGTTGTACTTGGTATGGTAGGCTCACACATTTGTGGGTATCTTATGCATTGTATTGTGGTTTGTTCACCTTATCTTTCTTTTGCAAAATATTAAGAGCAGGTGGAGTGTTGCTCGTTCATGCTGCCATGAGAGGAGCTCATTGCAGAGTGGAGCCGAGATCTTGTGAGGAGTTTAGGAGTAATGAAACTATTTGGGAGCATCTGGAAAAGGGTGGTGTCTGCCCCTATATGTAGAAGCTCCAAGGGCCGAACCCTAAAGTGACAGAGACTTTTGTTAAAGGGTGGAATAACAGGATTCTACGCTACAAAGGTGTGAAATTTAACATTAATAAGGATTTCATACCCAAGGTGATTGGTCTTCCTTACAATGGACATAAATTTTACAGAGACAAGGTTGCGGCCAAGAAGGCCCTTGCTAATTTCTTCAAAAATGCTGAGAAGAAGAAGCTCTAGTCGATTGGTAGTGGTGGGTATGCTTGCAAATAAATCAAGCCGTTTTGGATGGACATTGCTCTAGCCATTATACATTATTTCACTTTGGAGGGTAGGTTTTATGTTATCTATGCCTATCACTTTATGCTATTGAATCATTTCTGCCATAATTCTCTGGCATCGTTTCCTTTTTACCTCCCGCTTTCTATGGAAACTAGTATTGAGGATCATAGGAAAAACCCTAGGAAGGCTATTCTCTATGAAATCCTTATGAATCTCATTTTCGAGCACATTAAGTTTCTCCTAAGACCTTGACTCATAAGAAAGGTGGAAAAAATTCTGGGTATGATATTAGTGATTTGACGGAGGAATGGGAGGGGGATTCTGAGGATGATGATTATGATTATGAGGAGATGTCAGAGGAGGATAGTGAATCTGTTGAGGTGTCTGAGGCATCTGAATCCTGGTCTAAAGGTTATGAGGCTGATAATGAATGAAGGAAGTCGTGGTGACTTTTGTGAAGAAGAATGCGAAGGGGAAGAAAAAATGCCCTAGGAAAGAGAAGCATGCCCTCAAGCAGAAGGTGGATGTGTCTCGAGATGTGGAGGAGTCCCCTATTTTCGATGTCAAACATGTCTTGGGTGTTGGTAAGTCTAGTGATATGGAGTCCCCTGTTCTGGATGATATGAATGACTCGGGTAATGGCCTCTCGGGGTCTACGTAGCCTATGGAGGATATTAAGCAGGTGAATGCGGGATTGGTGTGTTCCAAGGGGGTTGGCCTTAACCAGGCTAATTTAGACTCTCCCATTGGCACTGAATAGGTTAATGGGAGTGATGTGAAGGCGAAGCAGTTGGAAATTCTAGTGGACTTGGCGAATATGTCGGATAAGCATCAAGCGAAAGTGGAGGTGATTGAAGTAGAGGATTCCCTTGTTGAGGAGGATTTAGAGGACAAAGAGGGAGCTCGAGAGGATCTTGTTGAGAATGCTAGTTCTCATGCTGCGCCTTCAGTCAATTGGGATAATGTTAACATGGACCTATTTTGTAGAATGACAGAGGACAAAACTCACAACTTGCTCTCGCTAGTGAAGTGGCTTTTCTCAAAAGTGAAGGAGCTCAACTTTCAACTTAAAAACTGGCAAGATGTTTGTGTTGCGCTTGTACATAGCAACCATAAGGAATGGTAGATAAAAGGTAAGGTTAAGACTATTAATTTTATGCTTGATAGACTTGGTAAAACTCACGAGGAGAGGATTAATTCCTTGGAAATGGTTGTCCAAAATAATTTTGAGGAGAGGTTTGTTAATATTGAGGAAAAAATTAGTAAGATTTCTGATGATTTGAAGATTGTGGTTAACATTAGAAATAATTCCTTGAAATCTTCTGCTAAGGGTCTCTTTGTTTTAAATGAGAAAGCCATAAAATGGATGGGAAAGTCATTGGATTTGGGTGAAAATGAGAAGGCCATTGAGGATGTTAACCGCATGAATATGGTGGAGAAGACCGAGGAAATTGGTCCTGACGTTGAGAATAATTATATGGATGCTGGCCCGTGTTTGAGAACGAGGAGCAATACCAAGAAAAGGGTTTCTATTTCATTTGAGGAGCTCAAGGATGTGGTTGAGATGCACGAGGGGGTCATTGAGGAAAATATGGCTTCGACCAATTTTCTTGATAAAATCTTGTAGCTTTGTTGTTGCTTGTGTTCAGTCAGCCTTGTTGTTGATGTTTTTGTTGTTGGGTTGCTGATGGGTTTCCTGGTTTTATCTTTTGTCAGCTTTTTAGTTTTTTTGGGCTACGAGCTTTATTGTTTTAGTCTTTCTTGCAGTTTCTCTCTATTGTAAAGGGTTTCGAGACCCCTTCAAAACCTGCTTTTCCTAATAAAATATATATCATCAATAGACCGCAAGCCCATAAATATAAGACTATGATGTAAAACATACATCATTAGTGGTAGAAGAAATGCAATCAAATTATAAATCTATCATCACCCAAATAATCATTATTAATAGGTAAGCCAAAATAAGAAAACACATCACTAAGCATAAGGTAAGTTGCATACTCATTGTGCACAATTGATGATAAATGTGTTTATCAAACACATTTAATACTAGGCTCCCAAAGAAAGGTCAAATCAAGAGAGACATATAGAGGAGAGCTAGCATGAGATGTAGTCACTAGGTGTAACAACATCACACTCAATATCCTTGTATGTATCAAATGAATATAAGGTGATATCACAAAGAATAATAAGATAGGAAGTAAATATAGAAAGGAGGATATAAAATGCAACCATACTAAGAGATCTAATAGTGAAGCACAATTGTAGGTAGGATGGGAAGGTAGGGATGAAAGAGATAGAAAATAATAAAATCCCAAAGCCCTAATTAATATAAAACAATGAAGGGAAAATGAGGGTGGATTAAAACCCAAACTAAAAATAAAAATTAGAGATATAAATAAAGGTCAAAAACCTAAGGCAATTCCTTAGATGGGTTTGAATACCAAGTTACATTGAAATATAAAGAATAAAACTATTTTCTTTACTAAATTTAGGTTTAATTAATATAACAACTAATACAATCTAATTAACCTAATCAAGAGTTGTGACAAATTAGTATGAATTTTTTAAAAACTTGAAAATTAAAAGGAATAAAAATTTCTTAGCTTATTTCAACAATCAATATATCTTTGTCCATTTTTTTGATCATCACTTTTGAATCGTACCTCAAAATTACATATAATTTAATGTGTTGAAAGAACAATGTTTTTTTGGAATTGGATTGTTCTTATAATTTGTAGAAATAATCTTTGATTGTTGAAATGATCAACACCTTTGGGAAGTTCCTATGTGAGGAAATTATTCTTATTGAAGTCCCTAGAGTTGATTAATAGTTTTGACAAGTTTAAAGATACCAAACAATCATGCAATATGACTAGCATGTTGATGTCATGAAAATTCAAATGTGTAGATTTCAATGTTGTAAGGCTATTCTTTGATGCTTCTTGATCTAAAAGCTAGATGCTCACAATGAATTAGGGTTTGTGGTTTTCTACAATAACCTAGCATGCACGATTAAACATTTTATGTTCATGTTGGCAAATAAAAACTATTCGAAAGGGGGTCAACTTGGTCCCAAGGTTAAACTTAAATTTAGAAATTAGGGTACCGATCATTTTTATACCATGGTTTTGACCTATGATCAGTTCCACACTACAAATTTGAACTAGGAATGAATAATTTGTAGCCCATGAGTATGGATGTGTGAGGATAGGATCAAGTTAGATTTAGTTTAGTTGTCAACTTTTACATAGAAACACTCCACTTGTACATGCCAGTCATTGCATTAGAAACAACTCAATCAAGGTGAATCCAAAACAAAACACTTTTGACTTCCATAATTAAATAAATACCTTCCAACATCTTTTAATATTTAAAATATCCATAGACTAACTTAAACTTTTATAAATTATTAAAACACATTATAATAGACTAGAATAAAATATTTATACAAATATTTTAAACTTATAAAAAAAATTACCCAATCAAAAAATCTTATACGAAAAAAATAATACCATAAAACATAAATCACATAAACAAAATAATAATAAACAAAATTATTGACAAACATTTTATTATTATTATTTAAAATCTCTACAAATTAATACTTCATAAAAATCTTTCAAAATCATAGTTTTAACCCTAATAAATTATGTTTAACAACTCAAAATTAATTACTTGTAGAACGAGTATTTAAATGAACCACACTATTGGCAAAGAATCCCACTTTTGGAAACATGAAGACCGTGTTCAAAGGAACTACTTTTAAGACACAAAATTAGAAAGATAAAGAGATCTAGGTAGTTTACTATGCCTGGAAAGGGGGAGGGGTTTTTATTATTTATAATCAGAATCGGGAGTGGTATTGAGGGGTTGATGGCGGTGGCGGATGCAGGTGCCACCCACAGCTAAACAGCACGACCTACACAATTTATTCACACATTTCTTCGCTGCCAACTGAGGACAATCTGAAATGTAGCATCTTACACTGTTGCAGTTGAACCCAATCTCGTTATCCATTCTCCTTTTGCATGGATATGAAAACGTAGGATAGTGATGCAGTAGAACGTTCTTGTGAATCTTTATTCTCTTTCTCATTTGCCACAGAGCTTGCCTCCTTTGTCTTTCTGTTCTTGACTTTTTCCTTTCAAGGCTGTCATGAAGACTAGGAGTGGGGATTTGTTTGTCCACATTATCTGTGATAGTAGTATTGCCTTCATTATTCTGTGATGTGTCCACAACCCTGCTCTTCTTTCGTTTCAATTTAACAGGTGGAGTAGAATGGCTGTTTTCTTGGGCATTCAGCTTCTCTTCTTCAAATACCAATTCTTTCTTATTTAGTTTTCTTTTCTTCTTTTTAATTCTGGAACAGTCATCACCATCATGAACTAAATCAGCCCAATCATCATGAACTTGAGGGAAGAAAAGCTCTTCGTTCTCATTGGTATCCTGTTTTTCATTTTCAGTTGATTTCTTCTTCTTCTTCTTCTTGGGCATTTTCTCTTTACCAGCAGTTGCACCCCTCTCTAATTCAATTTGTGAACTCTGCTGCCTGCGTTTCTCTTGTTGAGAGCTGTTGCAATCATCTGACAATGTTGCTTGTGCCACATCTCCATTATCTCTGTGCTCATCATCTTCGTTTACTGCTGCCTCCACATTAGAGTTTGCAGAGGAAGCCGTATGAAGTGGTATGTCTTCTACTTCAACAGATTTATTATCACAGGAGATTAATGTCTACAGTTAGTACAGTTTACTTTTAGTCTCTGAAAAAAATGAGCTTAGTATCTATATATACCTTCACGGCCATGCTCCCGTGTTGGAGTATGGGGCAAAACACCCTCATTATTTTCATTTCCATTTGCATTCAAACCGTTGCTTGGGCCTCCTGTCAATCACAATTTTATCAGTTCCAATTTTAAGCATGAGGTAGTAAATACTTATGAACTAGTTTAGGGCTCATTTTGATTTAAGATTTTATCCTGGTATATTAGTATCTCATTTATTATTAGGAGAGAAAGTCACATTGAAAGAATACCATTTAACACTATCAAACTCAATTACCTCTTTCACTACTTCTATGATGATTTTCAGCATGTTCCTTCATTGCTCTGATGTATATTTCTTCTGAAGGAAGAAGCTGCACATAACAACAGGAGAGTTACTTAAATACCTGCTAATAAAAGTTGTAAGAGAAAAAAGCACAAACAATTTCTTTAAGTGTTATTTACCTGACGATAGATCTTTAACATATAGAGTTCTTTCGTTGAGATGGTTAAGGGGAACAAAGGAGGCAAAGGATTCAGTCCTTTTGTCCACAATACTTCAATCTGTTAATCATGAGATGGGTAGTGCATTAGCTTTAACATTTGATTTGGATAGGAAAAGACTTTTGGAAAGACCTGTGATAATGATTTTCAATGGTGACGATGAATAATCCCAAGAGTATGTAGACCTTTGCACAAGCTTTTTCTTATATTTTTAGATTGTAGAAGATTTAAAACATTGATAATGAATTGAATGTATGTGTGATTACCGTGAATGTGGATGTCCCTGGAGTTTCTTTCACCACTCGCCCTGCTATAATTCTTTCGCCAAGTGGAGGCAGTGCACATGTTTTCGATAATGTCCTTGAGAGATTACAACAGACGCACCAAACATAACACATTCTCATCATGAGTGAAAAGCTTTTGGTGAAACTGTGAGTTTAATTTGATCTGGTAAAACATATTCTCATCATACTTTCTTTAACAATGAAGAATGCTTAAAAATTAGGGCTCTGTAAAAGTTGGAAAACAGAGTAGGAGAAGAGCAATATACTTCTCATAAACCTTCTGCTTAAATAGAATAATATTCCCCACAGAAACATCACCTGCATTGCATATTTATTTGTTAGTAAACAGTTAAAACTGGGGAAAGTCTTTTTTCATAGCATATTGCTTACAGAAAAGAAACGACTAATTCTGGATAACTACAATATCTGGGTGTGAATTTATAAATTTGATTCCTATCTGGCTGCTTCAAATGTGTGGAGCAAGATTGATTTTAGAGATGTAGACGTAAAATAAAGTTTACCAATAAAATTTTAGTTTTTTCATGACTCTGTATAACCAACACATATTTTATCAGTGGACAATGGTTATGTTAACCTTAATTTAAGGTCGAAACCAAGCCAGCAAACTCCCAACCCAACCCTCTCTTGCTGTTTTCTGTTTTCCTGTGGGGACTTTTACTACACTAATCTATGATATACTTGTTTTGAAAAAAGAGCATTTAGTTTAAAATATAGCTTCTGAGTGTGACTAAGTATGTTCTTGCATTATCCAATCATAACTGAAATTTTTTTGTTTATTTTGAGAGTATGTTTTAATATAAGAATACAAATGTTAAAGGAAAGTATTATGATACAATTTTTTTAATATGATAATAAATTGTATTCTAATCAAGGAACAAAAAAGTATCAAAATATATATTAAGTTTATGTTTATATAGAACAAGGAAATGCATAAAAGGTGGTAATTAATTAAGGCTCAACATGCATAATAGACATAATTAGCTAAAGTTAGTAATGTCTAATAGGTGGAGCTAACTAGTGATAGGAGTGTAACTCAACTAGGAATAAGTAAGTGTCAATCAGGTGCACTAGTCATGGACATGTAATTGGTTGACTCACTAACTAGATGAGTGGCAACTAGATGTATAAGTCATGGACACATAATTGACTAACACAACTAAGTGAAATTATCTTAATTAAATGCATATAAAGCAATATATAGTAATAAACTAAATACAAAAATTTCATGGGGGGCTTGAGCTAACACAACTAGGAAAAAAGTGGCCTAGATCCTTCTAGAAGATGGATGGGTCAAACTGAATTTTGATGGTGCGTCAAGGGGCAATTCAAGGTATCCAGTGCAGGTTGCATCCTTAAGAACTATAAGGGGGAAGTAATACGAAATTTGAGCATTCCTTTGTTGGAGGGGACAAACAATTAAGTAGAACTTGTTGCCCTCTTGCATGGCTTGAGTGAGGGATTAAGGTTGGGGATTAAAAAACTGGAAGTGGAAGGAGAATCATTATAATTAATACAATCCATAAATGCTAGATGACTAACTGAAAATTTAATAATCTATTGGGCGAATGCTACAGGCTGCTAAGGAGTTTTGACTCGATTGCTTAGTGAGACATGTTTACAGAGAAGACAATTGTGAGGCAAATGCTTTAGCCAATGTGGTCATTGATGAAGCTAGAACCGTCAGTATGCTGGGTTGACAATAAATTAATTAACCCATCGTGTCTCTTGTACATGCATGACATTGAATATTTGCATCCTGTAACAAGGATGATTGTGGGAAGCTCGAGGAATGTACAAGGGACTTGTTGGGAAAATGTGTCTCAACCTTGCAATTATATAAGTTACTGCTAATACATAAGGTACTGTTCATACGACGACGACGAGGGTGTGTGGAGGGATCCCCCTTGCAAGGGGTCTAGGGGGATCGTCCCCCCGATTGGGGGTCTAGGGGGCAGTGCGCCCCAATGGGGGCTCGGGGGCCTCAGACCCCAAATTTTATGTACACTTTGTTATTGTAAATCTAGACCGTTTATCATTATGTCTCATATCCGATGGTCAATATTTTTGTTGGCTTGAATTTCCCTAGAAGGCAACCTTATTTTATGAGGGCGTTGTATTACGGTTGTGTGTTGTGATGTTTTTTGAGAGTCTAATAGCAGTTGTGTTGCCTCTGGATCTCTAGTTGGTGATACTCCCGTGAGAAGCTTTCTCTACAAGTATATTGTAATCTTTGTGATTTTTGAATAATATATTGGGAGACTTTTGGAGTGTGGGGTTTTTCTCTCGAAAAAGTTTTCTCCATGTAAATAATTGTATTGTGGTATGCATGATATTTATGTTTATTTATGTTTAAGTCTCTGTAACTATTAAAGATTTGAATTTTTTCGCATTATCCTCCTCTTAAGATTAGCGTAGGAAGTTGTTTTGCTACCTTAGCTTCCTTATAGGACTATCATTCTAGGTGGTGGTAGGCTCAAAGTGGCATGCCACCTTGCCAATGCCACACCACATGTCAATGCAGTACAAAGGTATCAAGCAAGTTGCACCTCCAATTAAATCCTCCCTTGTGAGAACAAGATTGTGGAGTATGGGTGCAGATAGGATGACAATTATTTTATTCTCCTCACTCCAAGCTGAAATGTGTGAAGTGTGCTTGTTGGCTATTTCATTCCAAATAAATGGTACCAAATTGTATTTGGCATAAAACTATGGTACATTTCAGCTCTGCTAACTATGGTGCATTTGAACATGTGTTGACATTCAAGAACAAGTGAATGAATATATAAATCTTGTCAAAGATTTAACATCCAATATGAACTTTATTGATAATTCTAAGTTAGTTAGGAGCTATCAAGTGTTCCACTTAGTCAAGGATTTCATCCCATTAGGAACTACTCACTCCTCTATATCTCCAATTTCTTTTGTAAGAGACTTCATCGGAGTTGTGGCAAACACTAGGAACTTTTCCTTTTGTAAGAGACTTCATTGGAGTTGTGGAAAACACTAGGAACTTTTCCTTTTGTAAGAGACTTCATTAGAGTTGTGGCAAACACTAGGAACTTTTCCTTTTGTCGGGGATTCCCATCCCAATAGGAACCATTGAATTTTTTTTTTTTTTTCTTATTTCCTTCCATTTATCATGGGTTCCTATCTTGATAGGAACCATTCCATTCAATCCAAGTTATGAATCTAGAGACAATACCTAGTGTGCAACCTGCAGTATTGTAATTTTTTTAAAAGAACAACAAACTCAAAAAGAGATGTATGTAGCTCAAAAAACTGAATTATTCACTTCCAAAACTATAGTTTGTGCATTTTGAGAAGAATTCAAATAGTCACCACATTGTTTGGAATTCAAAAATGAACAAATGGAACAATAAAAAATAAAAAATTCAAAAAAAACATGTATGTTTTCACTATCCCAAGTTGGCGGGGTCATAACTCCTAGCTCGGTGATCATAATATGAAATTCTCTACCTCATTGGAAATGTCTCAAAGAGATCTAATTTTAGTCCCTTAAATCCAATACCTTTGTAAATTCATTTTAATGGACCAATGACAGTTTAAATCCCAAATTCTGCACCGAAGAGCTCCAAAAATGCCATTTACTAAAATATAGAAAATGCCAATGTTTTTTTTTAAAATTTCAGTGTTTTTCATCCTTACTTGTGCCAAATCCTCTAGACTGCTTTGAATCACCAGTTGTCATGGGTTCCTAACCGACCTTGAACCATTTGATTCCTCAAAAATGCTAAGGGTGAAACTTGTTCAACTTTGTCTTGTCGAGGGTTTCAACCCCTTAAGGAACCATTCAAACCTTTAAGAATGTTTGTATTCTATTTTTTTCTCAAGGGTTCCCACTTAGATGGGAACCAGGAACTCACCACCATACTGAAGGTTCCTATCTCTTTAAAAACTATTTGATTACTTCCTTCTTGTCAGGTTTTTCAATAGGAACATGAAGCATCACCTTGTTGAAGGTTCCTAGAGCATTACATATGAACTCATCAAAAACTTCTCTTATTTTATTTTGGTTGGGGGTTCCGATAGGAACAAGAACCTACCATCTTTTTAGAGGTTCTTAAGGCATTAGGAACTCCACAAAAATTTCTAATTGTGGAACTTTGTTGAAGCTTTTAGTAGTACAAACAAAACCTATCAAATCTTTCAACATGAATTGAAACTTGTCAAAGATTTTGACAAGAATTAGAACTGTCAATGGTTCTTGGGGTTCTCAGAACTAGCTGAGCCTTTGATCTGTCTTGAGTAGGTTTTAACCTTTGATTTATCATAAATTTCCCATTTTTTCTCAAATTTATGCTAAATTGAACTTGAGATATCCCATTTAGGCCTTCTATAGGCTAAAGTCCTTACTTGGATGAATTGATCTTGAAAATTCCTCCATAAGAAAACTAACAAAAACCAACTAAAATATAACCAAAATTGACCCCAAATTGAATTGAAATTGAAAGTAAAACCTAAAATATTTTTGGTTGGTGCAAGATTTCCTGTGGACTTGAATGCTCCTATATTATCATGTAAGGAAGAGATATGTTCATTGGTATGAGGACGGGTGATGACACCTATGTCATGAATGTGCTGGATGGTAGCCTATATAACTCAACATTCATTAGTTGAATGGATGAGAACTAATTGAGATGCATGAGAAGAAAGTGTTAGTTGGATGTGTTTAGAAAATTTCTTGCATGTGGGGGGAGTAAGAGTGATCAACCAATATTTTACAAGCATAGGAAATATATGATCAAGTGTATAGGTGTAAAATAAGGTTGAATTATTTGAATATGTTTAGAAGAGGTAGATTGTGTAGGAACTAACCATTTTTGATGTGGAGAAAGGTATAATTTTTGAAAATAAGAAGTCTTCGAGATTAGGCAATGGAAGGGATGTACATAGAGGAGAAGGTTGGTAACCTAAACCTATTATAGAAAGGTGTATTATAGGTTCCATAGAGATCTTAACTCCTTGTTCCATGTGTCTAAGACCATTTCTATTACATACATGTTTAGAAATAATTTTATATCTAATCTTGTAGCATGTCTCCAAATTAGAAAGAGGAGGTGGATCAACATCACTAGATTTATTAAAATGAGATGTATATCCACATGTTGGAGGAGTGGAAAAATTCATAAAAGAATGATAAAGTATATCATAATAATGGCAATCCTCATAAAATATAAAAATGTAAAAATTAGAAAGGTCAATCTTATAATGACTAGGGAAAGAAGGGGTGCAAGCTAAGGAGTCTTAGTCATCACCAAGAAATGAATTAGAAGTAGAAAATATATATCAACACGAATAGAAAATGATGATGGTTTTTATGAATTTGGTGTATAAAGTACATAATTATGAAGAAAATAAGAAAGATTCATATAACCTAGTTCATGTTGTTGATAGTATTGGGAGGGGTTAGGATCAACCTTATTGTGAATCTTCTACCATTATGAATTAATTTAATACATGGATGTAGGTTAGATGGAATTTCACCCATGACATGAATCCCAAGTCTTCGAGATTAGGCAATGGAGGGGAGGTACATAGAGGAGAAGGTTGGTAACCTAAACCTATTATAGAAAGGTGTATTATAGGTTCCATAGAGATCTTAACTCCTTGTTCCATGTGTCTAAGACCATTTCCGTTACATACATGTTTATAAATAATTTTATATCCAATCTTGTAGCGTGTCTCCAAATTAGAAAGAGGAGGTGGATCAACATCACTAGCTTTATTAAAATAAGATGTATATCCATATATTGGAGGAGGAGTGGAAAAATTCACAAAAGAATGATAAAGTATATCATGATAATGGCGATCCCTATAAAATATAAAAATGTAAAAATTAGAAAGGTCATCTTATAATGACTAGAGAAAGAAGGGGTGCAAGCTAAGGAGTCTTAGTCATCACCAAGAAATGAATTAGAAGTAGAAAATATATATCAACACGAATAGACAATGATGATGGTGTTTATGAATTTGGTGTATAAAGTACAAAATTATGAAGAAAATAAGAAAGATTCATATAACCTAGTTCATCTTGTTGATAGTATTGGGAGGGGTCAAGGTCAACCTTATTGCAAATCTTCTACCATTATGAAATAATTTAATACATGGATGTAGGTTAGATGGAATTTCACCCATGACATGAATCCCATGGTCTACCCAAAAGGAAGTTACAAGAAAGACAACTTGACATGACATGAACCAAAGTACATCATCTAATAGGACCCAATATAATTGGAAACATGATTTTCCTAGAGTCAAGTAACTCATATTATCAAAACCTTTGATATTAAAACTAAATGGAGAAATAAAAGTATCGGTATTTATATTATTAAGGAGGTTAAAACTTTAGATCTTGAGACTAGAACCATTATCAATAACGGTTCGATTAATCTGATGCCGAAGCATTCAGGTGCACAGAATATCAAAATCAACCCAAAAAAAATTCCGTTTCCACTTTTCAATTTGTTGCTTGGTCTTTTTGGGTTTTGTACAGGTGTTGATTCATCATTTTGTTGGCTAAGACATAAATTCACTGTTGTTAAGGAATTTGACTGGTAAATGCTTAAGGAATGTCTGAAAGAAAGGAGTTTTTTTAGAACTCTGCTAAGGCAGAAGGCATCAAAGTTTCGCTCACAGGCCTACCCTCGACGCTATCAAAGAAGGTGGCATAGGAGCTCAGCAAGCCTCGATAACCCGATGGTGTATCGGTCATCTGGGTTTTGCTCATTCGCATATGAAGCAAAAGTGACGGTGACCCCTAATTCTTGAAGATATAATGGTTTATGGGCCTTTTTGGGTGACACTTACTGGATATTGTGTGAGGCTTGGAGTAAGGATTAAGGCCGAGACTTGACACCCTATATGATATGTCGACATCGGGCTTGAGATGTGAGATATGACCAACGACAACCTCAACTACCGGCAATGGAATGAATGGACAACCTATCCAATGATGACACGTGGTAACAATGTGTTGGACCATTGAAGCTGGTTTTGTTCAACTTCCCATGAGGAGTGTAAACGCGAGAAATTGAGATGAAGGGGCTGGTTGGATTTTTGTTGGTAGAAGACTGAAATTGCCAAAACGTGAAGTTGGAGAGGGTGGTGATTGAAGTCGAACATTGTTTCGATCTTGCAGGACATTGAAGTTGTTGATTACAGATGGAATGTGGTTGTAATGTGCATGTGTGGGTTGAAGATTGTCGACTATGTTGATTGTTGGAGATTACTGGTGGTATCAATTGTTTAACTTGGACTTCTGTAAATTTGTATGTTTATCAATCTATAGAATTGTAGCAAATATTTGAAGGCTTGCACGCCTATAATGATATGAAATGGTGATTGAACCTGTCTTTCTCATGTAATGAAACATTCTATCTTGAAATGTGATGAAATCCGTATTGCTGTTGATGTTCATGTTGTGAGTGATTGTTGACTGGGCTGTGTGATTGGGCTTATCCCCACATCACGACTGTATTATTTTATTCTGAACTTCAAGAAAAGGGAGTTTGATTTTGTAAAAAGTGATATTAACTGTAGCTAATTAAATGAGCACACTTGAGAATAGTAGCCTTGTTAGCGGGCTTTGCAGAAGATGAAATGAATGCCTTCTAAAAGGCCTATTGAATGATAAGAAGGCAAATTTTTATTTGGTCCCAAAGGAATATATTAGCTTGTGTAGCCTATATTTATTTATTAAGATCACACTCTTTGATTTTCTGCACAGGAAGACAAAGACGGGGAAGAATATGATTTGATGAAAGGAAATATGGAGAAGAGTAACTTATTTGCTGTGTGGGATATCACATGCTCATATACATATTATATTTTATGGATTGAGTAATATGAGTGAAATAATTAGAAGGTCAAGGATGAATAGTGATTCTGAGAAAAGAAAGTGGGGTAGATTAAGGATCCTATAAAAGATAATTTTACGAGTAGAAGATTTTTTCTTTTAGCATTAATGTACTTATAAATTATCACTTTATGGGTGGGATAAGTTTATTTAAAATGATTGCATTAATCACATATTTTTTTCATAAGAAATACATGTATGAATAGAAATAAAAAATAATGTTCAACATCTTTCTACATAGGATTTAATGTTAGGTGAGAGTCTTGGTTCAACAATGCTTCATCATTAAAGAGGAGAGTATTGGCATGAGGAGTGGGTAAAGTAATGTTAAGAATGTGAAATGATTTCATCCTCTTCCACTAAAATATCCAATAGATGTGGGAGGAGTTTCAAGAGAGAGATCAAAATAATATAGTGACATAAGAAGAGTAAAGTCACCATTGCATTTATGGAATGTAATATCTTAAAAATATTGAGTAAAGATAGAAAGTGATGTAAGGAAAAATGACAAGAATTTAATTTTGAAATTAGAAGGAAAAGTTTTGGAAATTCATTTTGAATTATTTTTGAAATAAAATATTTTTTCAATGCAAAGAGTTCATCAAAATGTAATGAAGAAAAAATACATGTTTAATGTGAGAAAGAAAATGCTAATTTATCAGAATGTACATAACTAGAAAACTAAATTTAGAAGTGTAAATAGAAAAAAATAAAGAACTTGGCACTAAAAGATGGAGCTCATTGCTTAGGATGCTATTATAATGTGTGGATGTTATGTGATATACTATAGTCCCTCTCACATGAGGACATCCCAATCTCATACTGTTTTCTAGAAAATTTATAAAATCTAAAGTTTCCTCTTGATTTTGGATTCACCAATGCAATAAGATACAAGGGCAACAAAATAAACAAATTAGGGGTATACTAGACAATATAATAATGAAAACAAGTAATCTAATATATGTATTTGATGAAAAAATAAAAATGACAAGAAAGAAATGAGAGGATGCAAAGTACATGCAATTTGATCCTTGAGAAACTTTATAGCTAAGAAGAGATAGATAGATAGGGATAACAAGGATATTTCCATGAATGGCCAAGCCCCCTAATTATGTATTTAAACCTTCATGGTAGAAAATGCATAAAGAATGATAAAATATTGTATGCTCGTATCCTAAGTTTATATAAGAATATAAAGAGTAGCGACAATGCAAAAAGTGAAAACTAGAGTGTAAATAACCAAGAGATGAAATCCCAAGATGCTAAGGACACTACAAAAGGATTCTCCAATAACAATAAGAAAGTAGATAAGTTAAGAGAAAATAAAATAAGAACAATGCCACCTTTAGAAACTTGATATATATAAAGGGGAGAAGGATTCTACCAAATTCCAAAATAAATTTAAGACAACTATTGTAGTAGTGTTGGAGTGCTCACAAGGAGGAAACAATGCTCAATAAAAGATGTAGTAAGTTGTATAGAGTATGAGAAATTTTAAGAGTGTGAATTAGAGTGAGAGAGATTGATTGTGTAAATAAAAGACAGGATTCAAAATGAGGAATATGAGGGAGATATGGAAGCTAAAGAGTCTTTTAGATTCATCTTGAGTTGTTACCACCAACTTGAACTTAGGTAGCAGCTAGAAAAATACTTAGAAATAAACTATTGTGGGAAATTAGAATAACATGTGGATGCCCATTCATTAGCCTATCATCTAGACAATATTAGCTTTGGAAAAGGACAAACTTGATAGAAAACACAAGACTAAGTTTTAAGATTAGTTTGAAAAAATGGACAACAAGAGGCAAGGCCTTTGCACCATGGGGAAAAAGGCTAAGACAAGAGATTAAATGTTCCTAAAGAAAACTAGGGGGGATTGACACCAAAGTGAGTACAAAATATAATACAAAATTGTAAGGATATGTAATTTTCATCATTAAAATTTGATCCCAGGATTTCTATTTTTGAATTGGAAGAGATCCATATGATACATGTATATTCGGAACAATGCTATCACTTATACTATTTTTATTGAACATTAATAAAAAATTCTCTATGTACCATTTTATTTCCATGTGTTTTAAACTTCAATGTTGTGATTTCAAGCCAAACTTCTTTGCTTGATAGCCCTTCCTTAGGTTCTCCTACCTTTCCAAAATCAATAACTTTATTAATTGAATTAACATTTTAAGAATCCTATAATCATGTTAAATGAATTTTTATTATTGTTATACTTAAATATTTAGGGCGTGGTAGTTTTTATCTCTCATTTAGATCATTTTTAGGAGTCTACAACTTTCTTGACCATTAATATTTATCAATCTAAATGATTAGTACTTTTTGACCCATTATGGACACCTTTCATCTCTATATCTATACTTTATTACTATAAAGGCCCTTAGTCACCTTTTAGGACTAATAGTTAAGGATCTTACTAAAGGATTTATTCTTTTCCCCTAGGAAAATCTAATTGGTTGATGTTCAATTTCTAGACGATTCTCTTCTTGCTCGATCACTAGAGATTAAACCTCATTATATGAGGCTCTATCTTGGATTTAAACCTTTTTTTATATATTTTAAATATAATTTATAAATATATCTTAAATGAGAATATAATCCAACTAATACTACTAACTATATCTTTATAATCAATGCAATAATTAGCTTGTTAAGAAAATTAAAATTTAGATAACAATTTTACAAACTACCACTATAAGTCAAGTAGTGGAAGACCAATCTAATCATCACTTGGAATCCCACATTAAATGTAACTTTTGAGGATTTAAAATTGTGTCTGAGCCACAATGAGATCCCAACAATTTAATCCCTTAATCTCAATTGCTTGGATGGATTGGTAACTTTTGTAAAGTATTATGATTGACTATTTAATAGTGGAATAAAAAAATAGTCCTTTAAATGAAGTCTAGTGTCTTACCCAACATGGCTTTATTATTTCAATTACAAATTGATTTATTGTGGTAAAATATTTATGTTTTTGTATCTCATTTATCTTTAACAATAGATCCCTATTAACATATATTATTATATCTCTCTATATATTAGATCCCTATTAACATATATTTTATATCTATCTATATATAAATTTGATTCCTTGAATAGATAAAATTGACTTTTGATAAAAAAAGAGAATTAATGAAGTCCCATCAGGTTAATATTATTAGAATAACATGCTGCAACAAAGCATAAACATTTAGAATTTCAATCTACCATTTTTGAATGAGATCAAATAATATCCATCGGGTTCTTTTTGATCTACCCAATGAATTCATGATGATTCATGAAAAATAATGAAGAGTGGACTTAATAAAATATATATTAATATTTTTTTATAGATGATTAAAGAAAATATTACATACCGGATTATAAAATCATTAGCTCTTGTCTCTAAATTTTAAATGCATACTAAATTTTTAGGTGCTAGGCATGTTTAATATCCTTCATGTTGTGCTCTAGATATAAATTAGTTTTTGCCACTCTATCTAATATTCTATGGTTGAATTCTAGATTAACTTGGACTTGTTAAGATTGATTTGTGGTATTTATTTTCTTCCTCAGGGAAGGTGTGGCCATGGTATCATTAACATCTACTTACAGAGCATTGCACTATTTTTTAAGTGAGAAATGTATTCCATTGATGGGTCCAAGGTGTAGAAAAAATACTAAGGATTTATTTTTCAAGGGATCTCCCTATGAAAAAGGGTATGAAGAGGCTTGCTTTTTCATAACATCCTTGTCACTTCTTTGAAAAATAATTTTATAGCTCCACTTTCATTGTTCATAGTATCTAGAAAAAAAATGAAATGGTTGAAGCATTTAGTAAACAATCAATGTATGGATTTCAAAATGTCCTTCCTTTAATTATCATATCTTTTGTTAACCTCCTATATCTAGCTATATATAAATTTTTAATTGTTGAGATGTTGGGGATTAAATCTCTTCAAATTTTCAAGAAAGGAATCTAAACAATTTAGGTTTTTATCCCTTTCCTAACATTTGATTCCAGGGGATTAATTATAGAGACAATTTAAGATCTTCCTTTTAGATCTATTTGTACCATTCTAAATATTCAAGATCTCATGCTATATGTAATATTTTAGAAGCTAGGGTTGTAATTACCACTATCTCAACAAAGATATTGGTGATGTAAATTTAAAACTCCTTTTTAGAATTATTTTCCTTAATTTTTGTATAGAAATTCAATTTCCCTTTCCTTCCTTTGAAAAATTAACAACCAATGGGGTCTAAATTTCTTATTTCACCTTTGCTACCTCAACTTTGTTTGAGAGCTCAAGACTAAACCCAAGTTAACATATTTCCTTTGGTATTTACTTGACCAAGACTTACTAATAGGAGGAATACATCACCATCTAGGGCTTTCTTATCCCAATTTGTGTTCTTTTGTTTGACCTTATACCTTTGAACATATTTTTTGGAAGTGTTGTCAAGCTAAATGTGCCTATAAAAAATGATTTTTTTATTTCTCCATATCATCCAAATCCCATCACATTTTATATTTATCTATTTAGGGATATTTATATTTATCTAAGATACATCACCTTTCTCTATAAAATTTTAGATATGCTATTTGTTTTATATGTAAAGATCAAGAGGTTATAATTTTTAGCAACGAGATTATACCAAAAGGTTCTTCTATTGATGAAAAATTTAATTCCCAGTTCATCTATATTTAGATCAAAAAACATACATTTATAAGGTGGTAATAAATTTTTACCATGTACCCAAGGCTTTCTCAATCATTGGTATAATGCACATTGTACTATGATCCATGTACTTCCTAATAATTTATTGCTAAATATCTATTCTCGTACTTGATTACATTCAATAGGATTTAACCTTACTAATAAATAAGTGTGGAATTTGATGAACCTTATGGAGAGACTTCCATCACCTCTCTACCCTCATGATGTTCCTCACTAGTAGTAAAAACAATGAGTTTTGTTCATCAATTTCAATCATCTAGTTGGTTTTATTTAGTTTAGCCTTTACTAATCTCTCCATATAGATGTGTGGGGACCCAAATTCTTCATCATAGGAGCCTTTTTCATGGGTATCTCTCCCACTAAAGGAAAAACTTCCTTTCAATGTTATGAAATTTACATACTTCTCTTCTTATTTGTAGTTTGATGTGGATATTTTTTCACTTTGACATATAAGAGTTTATTTTTCATTATGGTGTGGTATGAAATCACTAACCAATTTTTTACAATAATCCATATAATTTTTACCTTTTTATCTTAATTTTTAGAATAAGCTATAATACTTTCTAATAAAAAGTTACTCACTATAACATATTAAATTTAGTCAAATATCCTTTTCATTCTCTGCATAATTTTCTAATATCACACAAGATTATAAAGAGAATAGTTTAATCGTATATATCATTAATTAAATTGATGCTTGAGTATCCATTAGTTATGAACATATTATTAGAGGAAAAAATAGATGGACTAAAAAATTGAAAAAAAAACTCATAATTTAATTCCAATTTGTGATAGCTTAATTTACCTGTACAATCAACTACAAATGAATCTTGAGGGTATTTGTGAACACCACCATTGCCTTTCAATCTGCTCACATAGAACATTAATTAAATAACTAGTAGCCCCATCAATAAAATAACTATATGAATTTAATTATAGAGAACTTAAATTTGCTACAAGTGACCAAATTTAAAAACTTAAGTTTAGTAGTAATATTTTAGTAAATAATTTTTTTTCTAAATTTTCTAAATTTGATATTACATGTACAACATGTTTATAGATAATAATATCTATACATTGGCTAGATTATATCTCCAAAATATAGAGCAAGATTTAATTATACATTTAATCTAACATCCATTTTTTAATCTTGTACCAAATAAGGAATGCACTTTAGTTGGTGTGGCATACCTTATTATTATTAGGATACTATACAATTGTTAGGATAATATTCAATATTTTTTAATTTTAAATTAACAACTCTATTAATGATGTAATTTTTTTAAAAGTTTGCAAGTCTAATATTTAAAATTAATTTTTTAAATTGAAAAATATAAAAAACAAAGAATGAACTATGGATCATTGAAATTTAAAAATTAAAAATTAAAAATTTAAACACTTAACATGTTTGTTTAATTTATGAGATAAGATTAAGAAAGGTTGTATATATAAATATTAGAAGAATAGAAAAAAAGTAAATACATTTAAAACAAAAGAGGTTGATTATATAAATTTATATAGAATTCAAAGATAATCTCACTAGTGATTTAAATTCAATTTTTATAACTTTAAGCATACTTCATAAACCATAAATTCACCTTTTATAAGATAAATATAAACTATATATATATATCCCTTTTTAGAAAACATGTACCTCTTTTGGTGTAACCCCTAAGTTTATAGGAAATTATTCCTCACATGTTTTATATCACCCTTTCTCCCTGACATTTTCTATAGTCCTTTGTTGATGTATAATATAAAACCTCACAATTGAACTGTGTGAGATCTAGTATGCCTACACAATTGGAAAACTCCTTATTGTGTTGTTGAATTCTCTATGGATCCTTGCAACTACCATCCTATAAATATACTTAGAAAGGGGGATACACTAATGATAATTTTAAATTTGTAAACGTAGGAATTTTTATATATTGCATCGTCAAGGGAAATATACAAGGAAATAAGAAAACATGATAATAAGGACTTATAAGTAGGTTCTAGTAGGACTTAAGTTATAAAATAAGGTAAATGTGTGGCAATAAAGTAAGTATAATTAGATACAATAAATAGGATTAAACATCTATGAGTATTAAATCAAAACATGTAACATGAATAAGTAGAGTTTAACATAAAATATAAAGAGGAGATAAAGAAAATAAATAATTGTGGTCAAATTGGCATATTAACCTCTATCTTAGCTTGAGAAATTTCTAGAGAATGGTTTTCATATGTAAATTAAAATGGATATGAAACCCTAGCATATGAGTCCATACCTAATACTATGAGCTAGAGCATGTGTATACAATAATTTTTTTGAACACTCGTCATGTATCAAGGATTTGAACTCAAGAGCATTAAATCCTATAGGATTGAAGCAAAGAAATTCTACAAGTTTTCTAAATTAAAAAGGATACTATAATTTAAGGATCAATAATCTATGATACCAAATGTTATTGGGGTACAAAGGTAGGAAAAACTCCACGAACGTGGTCCACTATATTAGTGGAGATCAAGAAATGAGAAAATTTGATACTAGTGGGGATTAGGGATTCAAAATACCCTATACCCTTTAGATAAGATGGTAGACAAATGCTTGTGAACCTGCCATATTAGTGGAGATTGGGACTTAGGGCTCAAGATTTAGATAAAATCCTATGAAACTAAAGAGAAAAGTGAGAAGGAAAAATCTAAAATCTCATGTGAGTGAAGGAAGTGGGAAAATAGGAGCATGGGGATAGAGAGAATGTATATTGGTATAAGAAAGGCTAAAATCCTTAAAACACATGAGGAAACTATAGAATCAAATGAATGCTTGCTATAAAGTAGAGTCTTGAAGGACTAGAACTAAATATTCAAGAGATCAATGAAACAGAGGAAATGGCATAGTAGCAAAGGGAATCTTGGAGGCCTGAAAATATGGAGCAACAAAAAAGTGGGAGTTAGGATTACAACTTATGTAGTATAAAGTTAATCAAACTCCCAAAGTCTTAAAATAGAAAGCTAATGAGAGTCATGGATTTCTACTACCTCATACTTTTGACATGGAAAAACTTGAAATTTTGGTGGATGGGGCTAGGTGGATATCTAGGGATTGAGAAACTCAAGGAAAGGTAACCAGGTAAGAAATAACCTAAAAGTCTAAAATAAAAAGAAACTCATTGTTACCAAATTCCTTGGAATTTTTCCTTGGTTTGAGTGGAGGCTTTTGTCTCCTTTAGTTTTTGAGTCTACCTTATAAAAACAGTCTTTGAAATCTAAGTCTTTGCTCTTCCATTGGAAATTTTGTCTCTAAGCTAACTATTTTGGAAACCTTTCAAGTTTGCAAACCATTAGGTTCATTGAAAAATACCTTATATTTTCACTCTTTGTATTTTAGAAAAGTATACCCTTCAAGAAATAATTTATTTTATCACTTTACCCCTTTTCAACAATCTCTTTAGTTTATAAATTTTGAATGTTCATTGAAAATCCTCTTCTTACAACCATTGTTGGTAAAAGTGTTAGTTTCAAACTTAGTCTCTTGCTGAAAGAAGAAAGTGTTAAGTCCAAAAGCATATCAACGGATTTATAAGTTCGCTAACATTTATGTTTTAAAAAATATAAAGTCATGAAAAATGAAAAAATTAAAGATTGTGAAGGTCAATCGACAAATTTATAATTTTTCCAACCCTTTTGTTCACCGAAGTGCTTATTGTTAAAATCTAGTTCCTGCTAAAATAAGAAGCAAAGAGCATCAAGAATATCTTAAGTTCATGAAATGGAAGATTCACTAAAAAATATTTTTGTCAAGTACGTATTCTCTTGATCATTTAAGAGTGGCTGAGTAGTAGAAAGATGGGTAAAAAGGCTAATTATTGAAGGTTCGCCATATATTAATGTGATGAAATTGTATGAAAAAATCTTGGTCAAACACGAGGAAGAAAATTTTGATCTTGTTTTAAAGAAAGAAGATTCTTTACTCTTGACTATAATAAATGATCTACAAGAGATCACTAAGGTCAAATATAATATCCTAATATCTGAAGGTATCATTAATAAACAAAAAGAGGACGAGACAACTAAATGGATAGGTACTATTGAATGGAAAATATTGATAAGTAAAAGATAAGTGACAAAGTTGAATAAT
Organism: Sequoiadendron giganteum; assembly: GCA_007115665.2. NCBI lineage: Eukaryota > Viridiplantae > Streptophyta > Pinopsida > Cupressales > Cupressaceae > Sequoiadendron > Sequoiadendron giganteum. The sequence goes on along the minus strand of CM021100.1, from coordinate 617,895,696 downwards.
ATAGTGGAATGCTACAATTTGATGTTGTTGGATCTCAAAGCTATTTTATTTGCTTGAATGCTCAAATACTTGATGAAAGTGAAATGAGATTGGGAGATGTAGAATTTCTAAAAGGAACTTCAGAAAACAAGTTGCTAAAGATTTAATCAACAAGGATACCACTGATGAAGAGATGACGAAAAAATTATGTAACTTATCAACATATCTCACAAAATTTAGAAAATGAATAGATAGCTTCCATAAGAGAGAAAATTAAGCTATTAATGCAACTTCGATGTGGAGAGAATGTTTACAAAACACCATAATACCAAATGGGAAGGCTACATCACCCATGATGCCAAATTCAAGAGCTTTAAAGTGAAAGCTAACTTGTCTTAGACTAAAGTTCCAATTGTAGGAGAAATGATGAGATCTAGGCAAGAATGGAAGGATGACAACAAAGAAAGTTCATAACTTAAGTTTTTATGAATGGTCTATTATTTGCGAAACAAAATTTATTTTCCATAGCGAAGTCATTTTATTTCCCTTTTTCAAGAAACTATTGTGTATGAGACAATTTCATTTTTGTGCCTAGATAAATAGACTTGTTGACCAAGAAAAAGGGATCTTTTGGCAATGTAAATTGGTGATTGATCTGAGTAAGATAAAATTTCTAAAATTTGGGAGTTTGAAAATATTTCTATGCAATTGCATAAATTGGAGATATGAGATCTTGTGCTCTTTCTTGGAGATAAATACAAAATTCAATGAATTTTGGGTCATTGTGTTATGAAAATAATATTTTCTTCTTATGTTGAGTATATGATTGCTTCTCTTCTAGGTTAAATATTTTGTATGGAATATTGATAACTCTTGTGCATAAGATTGTTTACTATTTAAATGATTCTTTTTCTATGATCAAAGATGTTTGGATAATTTTTTTATAAGATTCGATTTGATTCTAAATGTGGAAATCTTTAATTATGAGGCTTTGTGATACATTATCTTCTTTTAGGTTAAAATGCTCATACATATTTTTATTTTCAAGTTTCATCTTATAAGGGAGCCACCCCTTTCAAATGTAGAGGAAGGTTGTTTTCCCATCCACAACCTATCCAACTATTAGTGGGTTTTTGTCGTTGCCATTGGGTGAGTCATACACACAAAAATAGTGAAAAATCTATTCACTAACACACAAAAAATTATAGAATGAAGGAAAAGGAAACAAGGGAAAGAGAGTCCCAAAAAACTAAAGTAAAGGGAAACAAGGCAATGGGGACTCAAAGGAAACCTATGACCAAGTACTTCGGTAAGGAAATACCAAAAATATTGAAGGACATAAATACACTAGAGGAATGCCAAGAGAATGGGTAAGTGAGAATTGAATAAAAATCATGCTAGTAGGTAAAACTTCAAAAAAAAATTGAGGGATAAAAACAACTTAACATAGCCTCATACTTAGAAAAATTTGGAATTTTATAATTTAGGCACTTGACTAAGACGTTAGGGAGGCGAACCCCACTAAGAAAAATTAACCAATGGGTCTAATTGAAGAAAATATTTGATCAAATATCAATAATTGATAAAGCAATGAAACTAGAAAATGAAGAGAAAAAAAGACAAGGCTTCCCTAATTACACAAAAAATTAGGGATGTTATTGTAGGGCACAACACTATCTACTACCAAAATAAATGCCTCATCATTTTAAATCAAATCTTATAGGAATGTGATATTTGAGAATATTGTTTAATGTAAATTCCCACACACAATGCATGTGACATGATGTACTCATGTGCCCCATAAAAAAACCTTTTTTAGTTAAGGAAATAATAAAAAATGCAAAATGTGGTTTTTATTTCTAAAATATTAAAGACCCTACTAAACTAGTGGCATATATATACATAGGCAACCATCTACCCTACCATCTCTATTAGCTCAAACATAGATGATTACATAGATGATTGTGGCTATTTGATTAATTTAAAAATCTAAGATTGAACTAATAATTAGCTTTCATATTGATCAATCAAAAATGGAGATTGATCAATCTCAAAATTCGTAAGAAAATCAACTCAAAAGTTAACTTTTTTGAAACAATTATAAATAACACCTTTTCAAAAAAAAATTGATCCTTTAAAAAAAGAGTAAGAATTCCAATTAAAAGTAACTATTCAATCATTCAATTTCAATTACCACCATTTGACCACTTTTAATCTCCTAAAAAAGACCTTTTCACTTCTTAATTTAAACTTAGTACTTTAGTCAATACTACAAGTTCAACCTAATCGTTGGTTTACTCTAGTAATAGGAAGAATCCTCCTTTGAAAAAGATCCTTTCTCATCCCTTATAAAATGATGAGCCCCAATGTGACCTACTTTTCCCCTTAAAACATCATCATAATTAAATTTAGAAAATACTTCAAGGGTCCACTTAATCTCATATATATTTAGTTTTCTATTTCTTTAACTCTTACATTAGTAAATATATATTTTAATATATTTTTATTAATTATTTATTTTATAGAAATTTAATGCAAGTTCATGGATTTCTTTTTTAAAGGTTTTAATTCTTAATTTCTTAAATCTCTTAAATATCATATTATCTTTGGAGCCTTCAATATTCCATTTAAAATTTTGAGACTATCATGTATTTAGAAAATACTTATTACTTTCTAATTGTTAAGACAAACTTTAAGTCTTATAGTTTATGTAAAATTAATTTTAATAAAATAAATATAAATAAAATTAGACTTATCTTCTTAAAATTCTCAACTATTATATTTAATGCACATTCCATTTAATATTTATCAAGTATATATTTAAAGTTATTGATTAATTTTATTTTTACACATTGTGTGATCATTAGTTTTCATTCAATAAAATGAAATAGAAAGGACACTCCAAGAATAACCAACATATTCAATAAATTGACAATATCTTACTTGATATGTTCTTGAATTCTTTCTATCATTTCTTGTTTTCTAGCTCCTATACGAAGACCATGTTTTCGTAAATAAGCTCGACAATGTTCTATTTTTAAATGAGAAAAGTCACCTTGACCTGCATATCAACAATAAATATAAATTAATATAATATCAAATAATTTTTATAAATATTATTTAAATAATGATTAAAATAATAGATTATATATGAAAAACATTCCAATATAAATATATATATGTGTTTAAACATGAAAACATAATTTTATTTCTCTTTATATCATTGATATAATTTCTAAGTTCAATACAAGTATAGACTATTTTAAATTCATGCATTTTCGATGTAATCATTGATAGAAAGAATATATTATCCAAGATACATAGTAATACCAAGAAAAATAATGAACTTCATTGATCATTCTAAATGAATCACTTTTTAAAATTCAACATTTTAGGGTGTTACTCTTTACTATGTAAGTCATCTTCAAAGTAATTTTTTATGATTTATTTTTGTAATAAATTGTATTAAAATTAAAATAGATGATTAAATATAAATCACAATTTGTTAGTGATTCAAACATAAACAATCTATTATTAAATTCTAATAAATTATTATTTTTAATTAAGTTAAAGTAATGTTATAATTATAAGATTGCCTTTTTTTAGAATTAAAATAAATATGACATTTTTATATTATCTCACACAAATATAATTAATTTGTTTAAAATTGGTTGTTGGCTTGACATTACTGAAACATTCATCACTACATAACTAAATAAAATATTTTATTTATTTTTCTAAATATTTTTTATTAAAATTGATTAGAATGGAACTAAATCATATAGAACAAGTACGCATCTTTCAAACACTCACTAAATTTTAATTAGAAAGAATAAATAGTGCTTTTATGATATATATTAAATATGTTCCAAAACTAGTTGCATGAATTGATTGACAATAAAAAATACAAATGGTTGAGGATTTTATCCCTTTAACAAGTCACATGGGCTTGTCATGCATGATTATAAAATATAATTAATTTAAATTAGATCTAAATTAATGTATAAAATTTAAGATTTTTTTATAGAATAGTCTTATAGGATTCAAAATAATTTTTCCAAAAATAGTGTAGACATTGTATTTAAATAAGAAAGTATACAAGTTGAGATATTAAAAATGTTGGAAGTTAACTTTCCATTGTACTAGCTAGAGTTAATTTCAATCTATTAAAAATCAATCTATATTCAATTAGATAATTCAAATATTTAAATCTAAATCATATAATTAAGAAACAAATCAGAAATTACAAATTAACTTCTGGTAAGACTTGCTTTCTTCACACCAAAATTAGATTCAAAAGATAATAGACTTTGATGTTGATGTTAAAAAAAACATAATAGACATATGTTAAAGCTAAATATATCCCTTATCAATTTAAAAAATGTGATATCATTAGCATTCAAATAGAACAATGCTAAAATTTTAGTTGATTTCTTCAAATAAAAACTAAACTTTGATCCATTACTGTGGTGGTGCATCCTAAGACACATGAAAGAAGCATGTTTCAACACTATCTAATTAACATCTAATTGTCAAAGATCATACTTATGAAGCAGACAAATTATTCTATTAAAAATGTTGCTACAAGGAATCCCAATTTTTTTCATTGTATTAATTTGAAAAATATATAATTCAATGAACATGAGTGTGTAATCACTCTTAATCTTGTACCCATAAAATAAACATCAACTACTACAATAGAAAAATATAAACATTTAAGTAAAATTAAACTATTCTAATGCAAAATCTATTTAAAAAACATGTTAAGAATTATTCTATTATCGTCAAAGAATAGTCTAATATTACTCAAATATTAGCATAGGATTTAAGATTTATGATATAAAAAAGTAAAAACATTTTTGTGAAAGAATTAAAAAAGCCTTACCACATGGAGAATTTTAAGAAATAATGAGTATGAAAGTTTATATTGAATTTGGTGTTTAAATGACTACAATATACCTTCTCATACATGGGGATCAAAATATTCATATCAAAAGGAAAGGGCTCTAAGAAATTCGTGCATATGGTGTCAATGTGGTAGTAAGGTATCATATGTTGGTTGTGATCCATAATTAGTATATAGAAAATCTATAAATAATTCATTAATAGTATGGTTTCATTAATAATATGGTTTCATTTAGTATTTTTTTAGTGGTGAATATTTTTAATTGATTAATAATTGAAATTGGGAATTTAAAATTTGGTTAATATTATAAGCTATAAGACAATTTGAATTGTCATATTTTTATAAAATATAAATTTAGTCATGGTTAAATCACCAAAACATTTATTTTATTAAACTTTTAAACTCAAAAATTCATCACAATATTCGATACCTAATTAGATCAAATTCACCTAAATTTTATTAGTTCTAATGGAAAATGAAATTATCTTGCCAATAATATTATATAATTATTGGTTACATTAAGGTCATATCCCTAATTTTTTTATCATCATCATAGATTTATTTATAATCTAATGGTAGGATTTGTATTCCATGGGTTAAAATGTACCCACAAAACTCCAATTCCTATTAGACTTAAAATTGTATTTGGGTCATTGAAGATTTATAATCTAATAGATGGGGTTAAATTTTGTGGACCAAAATGCACTCGTAGATTTCCAATGTCCATGAAGCCCAAAATTGCATTTGGACCCCCATGGGCATTGGAGCTCTACAAATACATTTTGGCTTGTGAAATAGAACCCAAACCATTAGACTATACATAAAATCAATGATGGTGAAAATTAATTTAAGGCTAATTTAAAATACTCAAGGCTTGGTTTAAAATATTAAGAATTATGGAATTATAGACATGAGCACTACACCTTAAACTAGTTAATCACTACCACCTTTAGGCCCTTACTTTTCCAGAAAATGTTAAATTCAAAAAAAGGAAGGATTCACTATGGTAATTAATGCATTTACCTATTTTTTCCGTTAAAAATTCGTCAATATTTTCTACAAATTTCCAGTGATTTTAAAAAATTGTCAATAACATTAATATATTTTTTTAAAATAAAAAATATTTGTTAATAGAAATTTATAAATATTTTCTCAAAAAAAATGAAAGAATTGTTAAGATTTTGTATTTTTTTTGGAGGGAGCGTTTCTTAAAGTTATCATTAATTCTGTTAATTTCTTGCAATACCTTATATTTGATTGTAAAGTTATTTTCTTATAAAATTGATTAAAAACAATAAAACATGTACTTTAAAATGAGCAGCTTAAATGTATATAAAAAATACATGAATTGTAAAGATGAACTTAAAACATCCAGATGATAAATTACCTAGTCGAAGAATCCAAAACAAAAAAAAACTTAAAATAATATTATTTTCTTTCTTTAATTACTATATATTTACAATAAAATTACAAACTCACTACCTCTAAAATATTTTCATCATAACCTGTACTTATAATTACTGTATGATTTGTTGCAAACACACTCTTACTTAAGCACAACTGTTTAACACACTTTCAATAAAAAAACTCCCAATCTTTACATGAAATCTTTGAATGGAAAAAAAACTTTGCAAATAGTTGTTTAAAGTGCTTTACCATGATGCTTTGAGGATGCATTTATGCAGATTTAGATGGAAATTTGAAACAAGAAATTTAGAAGATTTGTGGAAGGGAATCATTTCCAAATATCCCTCCTCTTCCTCTATCAATTTAGAAAATCAAGTATATGTGTTACAACAGAATTAAAATTTCCAACAAACTGGCAGTTTTATTATTGAAAACCTTATACGTTCTATGTTTCTAAAGATCCTAGTTCAGCTTTATTTGAATTTAAGGTGTCTAGATCGCTTCATAATTTATCCGCAACATCTGAAGATCCTTGTATAGAATTTGCATACTTCATTTTTCCTTAAAAATCATCAAGCCAAGAGCGCATTGAGAGTGTTTCAAGATACTTAATCATTTTTTAATATATTTCAATTATCTAAGTTAGAACAAATTGTCAGCAGAAATCTGATCGAGAAGATGACTTTGTGAGAAGTCAAAATTTTGGCTATTCTAGAAGTGATGATCGATGCTACAGTATTCACATGTCAAAAGGTCAAAAGATCAAATGAATGTGGCAAAGTTCAAGTTCACTGAGGCGGGAGCATTGCTGGTCGAAAGCAATCCTCTTAACTAATTTTTGTTTCCCCTATAGAGTTTTTCGTGTAATTCATATTCATGTTCATGTTCATGTTGGCAGGAAGTCAAGCCTTTGATTGTGTAATCACGCTTAGCTGGGGTATGGATTTATTCAGACCTCCGAAAAAGCGATCAAAGGGTTTAGTTATTTCTTTGACTAGGCCACCGGACTTATCATCTCACCCTCTGATAACCATCTGCAGACATACAATCAAGACATTTTTCTTTGTTCAGGCTATCAAACTTACATGTTCAGATGGCTTTAGGCGACTCTTTGATCGGGCATTCAAACTTTGCATCAGCTTTCATCTCTTGGATTAGCAAATCCAAAAGAAGATGCCATGTAGCCTTGAAACTAGATCAACTCGCCCTTAGCATCGACCTACATATTTTGAAACCCCGAATGCTGGCTCGACTGCCAAGTGTCCTTGAAGTCTCAATTGGACTTAAGTCGAAGGATTTAATTTGGTTGGAAAATGAGTTATATTTGAATTAAAGATGGATCAGTCATAAGAAGGATGGTAGTTTAATGGTGGAGAATTTCAATAGTAAATGGGAGGGTCTTTGTTTGACTCTTAACTGGTTTATGAAAAGTTTAACATGATATTATAACCTAGTTCAATAGATCAAGCTAGGATCCCCAAGCACTTGTAGTATGACTCAATGGGAAAGCTATTTAGGGAGACTCTATTGATTGATCGTCAATAAAATGGTACGGATTTCAATGAGATTGTATTTGATAAATTTAATTCTATAGAATGTACTTATATAGGACACTACAAATGAGCCATGGAAGAAGTTGGGGATTATATCAAGAAAAGTCTCTAGAAAATAATCTTTTGTTTGAAAGAAGTTGTATATTCACTATGAATGAATGATGACAATTTTATGAAAATACATATGAATAGTCTTCAATGCTATACTAATTTACTTTGTATTGAAATTAAAATGGGTGATAAAGAGAAATATATCACTTTTCTTTATTATTTCCACAATGCGAATGAAATGAAAATGCTCACTATAAAAGATTATTGAGATTTTGAGGTGAAAAGACACTCTAAAACTCTATGAGTGAAAAAATGTGGGAATCCCAAAAACTTATGCTAAGGAAGTTTTTACTTTTTAAGTTCTTAAGAACCAACTTTTTCCTACAAGTGTAAACCTTATTGGAAGTTTTACAATGCAAAATACTCTAAATCTTCCTATCTCTACCAAAAATACCGTTGATTTTTAGAGATTTAAAAGAACCATGAGACTCATGATACAGTTAATATAAACTCTCTATTGCATACACCTTAAATATAACCTTGTAATAAAAATGATGTTGAAGACTTTGTAAATGTAAATTTAAGAAAACTTTTGTTAATGTAAATTGAATAGAAATCTCTCTATTTTAAATCTTGTAGAAAGGTCTTGTTGATGTAAATTGAATATAAATATTTGTAGTTTAAATCTATTCAAGTTACTTGATCTGTGACTAAATTAATATAAAGCTAGTATAGTGTAAAATAAATGGCCTTCCAATGTGCAAAATAAGAAAATTAATTTGGCCACCCTTTCTCTAAAATACAGTGTAAAACACCCATTGGGATTGTTTTAGAATTGGAAAAGGAATTGAATACTTATAGATAAATAGAACTAGGATATGATGCAAGCATGAGAGGTTAGATTGTGGAGATGGGATAAAAAGGTTTAGTAAATTGGATTCAATAAGATATATAAAAGTGAATTAGGATTCAAGTATGATTAGTATTAGTTAGGATTGGGGGATATTAGCCACCTTTTCAAACAAGGGAGAATGGTGCTTAAGTGAGAAACTATTGATAGTCTTTGGTCAAGTTTTTGGTAATATTAGGGACCTTTACACCAAAGGTGAAAAGGTGCATATATGGGATAAATACATAGTAACTTAATCAAGGTTAGGGTGGACATTTCTACCCAATGACTTAAATAACATCAAGGTTTAAGGGGCATTAGGGACCAAGTGAAAAAGTGTGAAATGGATGAAAAGTTTCAATTTTAAGTTTAATTGATCAAGGTCAAGGATCAAACACACATTTGTATGTGGTGCAAAAATGCCCAATAAGTCTAGAATTTATATCCATTTAAGCATGTTTTCAAGGTTTCAATATTTTCTTGCATGTTTACACCAGGTAAAAATGTGCAAGAAAACCTTCATTCCTCAAGTTACTTAGTCACTTATATCTTTATCATTATTTTTTCAAATAATTGTCTTATACTGTTTTTGATGGATCAAAATGATCGACTTCACACCTAAATAAGTTGTACAACCACAATTTAATTTGTCATCTAAAATTTTACTTTGGAATGTCCAAGATTCAAACACAATTGAATTTATGTAAAGGACTTATAACTGACTCAAAGCACTTAAAGTCCATTTAGACTAACACATTTATACCTAGAGGACTTAGAAATTTTAATTAGGCATGATAAAAAATCAAGTATAATATATATGCCATTGTTTTGATATCTCACTCAATGAGAAATCACTAGAGACAACTTGATAATCTATCTTGTTCTCCTTTTGTGTTACTCATAAGCTCTCAATTTTTTTAGTAAAATATAATTAATAGATTTTTATGTCTCAAAAAAGAAGGAAACCCATGTGATTCTTACTTATATATATGTGATGGTTGAGGTTATCTCTTCATATGGATATTATATGGTATGCTTCTCTAAACTGCACTTAGCTTCACTCAACTTTATAAAAATAAATTGAATAAAGGTTATGTAACTCTCACACCCTTGAAAATAATTTTTGTACACTTCAGTTCTAGGAAATTTAGATAAAGAGCCACCTCATTCACTCACTAATCATACCCTCTTATGTGGATGTGAAGTTTAAAAACCATAATTTTAAGCTTCAAACCCAAAAACTAGAAAGAGTTGTTGTTACAATCTTGTTAAAATATATTCATTCCAAGAGTCTAGTCCCTCAATCTTTCACCTTTCACAATCCTTCTCATTGATTTAGTGATATTTCATATAGTGATGATGTTTCACAAAATTAGATAGTTATGCACCTGTAAAAGTGGTTGCCTTAGGTATGATCCATGCATTTCATTCAGGTATTGTATATAGAAGAACCATTTGATTAATTATTATCTAATATATTCGATCCTTCATGTTTCGTCACACCTTTAATTTTGATATTAGTAGGAAATCTCCACACAACTTTTTCAATTCTCTTGCTATCTCCAAGAGAGATAAACCTTTAGAAATATATAAAGGAATATGAATTTTCTTTAAACTTATAGGAATTTTTAATTTATGTAAATTTAAATTATCACTTAAATTAATGCTAACCAGGACTAGTTAGTTAGAGGGCGATGTTCTAAAATATAAATTGAACAAATATTTTAAATCTTTTAATTTATTTATTTTAATGTAAATAGATTAGAAAAGATTTTAGAATATTGAGTGTATAGGCGATAAATTTTTCTATATGAAATATTTTAAGATTTTAGTAAGAAATTTTGTCAATATAATTTTATTTTTAAATGTAGAGAAATAATTTGAAATTGTATATTATCTAGTAATAAATATTAATATATCAAAATGCTGAATTTTAAATTTAATTTAACATTTACCTCTACAATAATAAGAATACAACATCATCCTTTATGGTTGTTATGTTTTAAGAAGTAATTAAAATTGAGAGGTGAAAAAATAAAAATAAAATATAAATATAAGAATATTTTTATACAATTACTTTATAGTCAAATGCAATTCACGCTTGAAAGTGAAGTTCTAAAATGCTATCTATTATATAGACAAAAAATACTAAATAATTTAGTTCACGATATAATTACTTCTATTAACTAATAATAATATATTCAACCTATAAATTTTATTAAAAGTGATTAAAAAAATAATTAATGTAAATGACATAGCTAAATTGAGATATTGTAAAGATGCATACTAAAAATTTATTTTACAAAATAAATGTATTTTATTAAATTACATAAGATATAACCAAATATGTTTGATATATTTAATTATGTTTACTTTAGATTGATTATGCATACATATAGTTTACATTAGATTATAATTTTAGATATTATTTTTTTAACAAATCCTAGATTTTTAATTTAATTAATAATAAAAGATCGAGCTATTTATCCTTAAAACTATGTTTTATATTGTTTAAGAGTATATTTATTTATACATTAATATAATAAATAAAATATTTAATATATGACACTTAGATACTCTCATTTCAAAGTATCGATTCATTAGAAATTATGGTTTTTAGTGTCATAATTTTTTAAATTTATTATGCTATGGTTATCAAAACCTTAAATTAGCTATTGTAGTTAGTTTATCTTTCTCTTATGGTAATTAGAAGGGTTATAATTGGTGGATCTAGTTTCAAGCTTGAAATATGGGTTGATGAAAGTTGAATCTTATATTTAAATCAAATACACATTCTATTTGTATTTTGGAGTAATTTCAATCCTAATAATATCTAAAACTAACTATTATTGATTTTTAGTATCATAATTTTTTAAAGTTATCATCTTATGGTTGTTATTAATACCCTAAATTACATATGGTAATTATTTTAGCTCGCTCTTATGATATTTAGAAGGGTTATAATTGGTATACCTAGTTTCAAGCTTGAAATATAAATATGGGTTGATGAAAGTTGAATCTTACATTTAAATCATTATATATTTTCTACTTGTATTTTGGAGTCATTTCAGTCTTAATAATATATCTAGAACTAACTATTTATAAAATATTTTATTTGTTTCAAATGAAATTGAGATCCTCCCATCACTCTTTCACAAAAGAAAACCCAACATCATCGCCTTTATGTCACCTTGTAGCCAAGGGCATTTCATTTTGAGGATTTTCATCTTTGCAATTAATAAGATAATTAAATTTTTATTTGTGTAGTTAAATTTATTTTGGTTATATCTTACTCATAGGATGATATTTTTAGGTCCAATATTTTTAATCTACACGTTTCTAATTTTTAATGTCATATTTTCTTTTATTTTAAACTTTTATTTATACAATTTCATTAAATATTGACCAACTACATCATGAAAAAAAGATTAGAAGTTCCAATCTTTACTCTTAGAAAATTCTTATATGGATTCTATCTACTTGGGAGTAAGAGACTATATAATATGGGTTATGGCTTATAACACTTAGTATAGAATATCATGTGTGGCTATTATGAGAGCATTGGAAATGATGATAAAATAATGAAGACAAGAAAAAATTTACCATCAAATATTGACATATCTCATTTAATAATACAATTTTTTTTTTCTCAATAAGAAAGGAATAATTACTAAATTAAAATTCAATAAAATGAATAGAAACTACAAAGTAAGTTGTTAAATGGAACCACCTACAAACTTTACTTAAAGGCATGTTGTGTAAATGAAATACAATGTTCTATTAAATCTTGTACTATACAACAATTGACTAATCTCTATGAAATTTGGTCATAAATTGGTTCTTAAAATCCTAAATTAAAATAATAAAATAAAGTTGTAAAATTTATCATAAAATTAAAAATTTGTTCTATACAAATGTATTCTTTTTGACAAACCATCCTCTAAATTAATTTTAAATATAAAAGGAATTAAAAATCATTGACCATCATATGTCCTAAATCAAAACAAGTGAAAGCACAAACACATAAATAAACATATATAGATAATTTATTTACGAATACATAATGTTTAAAAAATTATATGTGAGATCTATTTTGAAGTAAGAGATTATGGTACATAATATACTTGACATAAAAATAGACTCTTGAATGGAATTAAAAATCATTGACCATCATATGTCCTAAATCAAAACAAGTGAAAGCACAAACACATAAATAAACATATATAGATAATTTATTTATGAAGTAATGTTAAAAAAATTATATGTAAAATCTATTTTGAAATAAGAGATTATAGTACATAATATACTTGACATAAAACTAGAATGTAATTATGAGATTCAATTAATTTCACTTGCACAATAATATTTTGAAGACTTAAAAGTGTAACTGAAATCAAGTGATCACCCTTAATTTAAGCGACTATATTTAAACTAAAGATTTTATCTCTAAAGTTAAATAAAAATACTATGAAATCAACTTGTTGATTGTGGTAGATTAATTTTGATACGAGAATGGTCTTGATTATACTTTCAAATTGAAAAAGATCATATTTTGGTTTATCTACCTTTATTCAACGAAGTCAGTCTAAGTGTAAACTACAACATACCTTCTTTGGTTATAGTTCTTAACTAAACCCATGAGCATGATAAGTTGAGCTTGACATTGGTGTCACTAAAAGCATCAGGTCTATGAACAATGTCTTGGTTGCAAAGGAAAAGAAAAATTCCAACTTGAATCGAAAGCAAAGCAAAGGATTTCATTAAGAGAAATATACCATGGCATACTTCATGAAAACTAAATCAAAACCTTTAAGAACTAACCTTACCAACAGAAATAAAACATGTAAAATGCATATCAACACCGGACGGCAAAATTAAAACTCAGAACCAAATAAACATCCAAAAATGCACATTCACACCAGACGGCAATATTAAAATTCAGAACTAAATAAACATCAAAAAATGCACATTCACACCAGACAGCAATATTAAAATTCAGAACCAACTAAACATCCAATAATCAGCGTTGATGTATTGATTCAAAACTAGCACATATTTTCCCTTCGATCTCTACTCTTTCACAAAAGCTATCGTAATAAATGCCTGAAACTATATAAAAATAGCCCTTCCGTTCATACGAAACCCTCCTTCAAGCTAAATCAATATAAGAACTATCGACAATAAATTTCTGTACCTCATTATGTTTCAAGTAGTAAAGTCAACATCATAGAATTCTGAAGAGTATATTAAGAAATTTAGCCTCTGATTTAGGGGTTTTATACTGTAAACACAAAAAATCTAAATTTAGGATGTTTATACTGTAAACACAGGAAATCTAAAATGCATACATGATTAGAACACCTAAAGGTAGAAGAAAAACCTGAAATTATCTCCACAGCTTCTTCGTATCTGGAGTCCTCAGCATTGTCTCTGTAAAATTGGAAGAAATAAATACTTATTTTTCTAACGATTGAATTATTCAATGATCAAAGTTCAATATTTTCTTAAATTTGAGCTTGGAAAGCATGCGCATAAGTAGATTTTCAAATAAATAGATAATGATTTTATCATACCTTGGTTGTGATGGCTGTTCAGGAGGAGAGGGCTTTTCAGGCACAGAATTCCATGAGCAAAAATTAGTTGTCTGCTTCAATGAAGCATCCATTTCCATTTCTATTTGTGAGAGACTGGAGTGTAGAGGAGAGGAAGATTAAATTAGCGGTTTCATTCTCTATTCCACTAAAACATATTTAATGGAAAGCTGCTACAAAGCTTTTACCGTTATTGAAATTTCGATCTTCTCTATAATGAGCGCCCATGTTATGCGTGGGTCCCGCATCTATTTTAAGGCCTCTCTATAGGCAAAAACGTTTTCTTGCTCCATTTCACAAGGCTTTAATTACCTTTGATATATGTAACCTTGTTTTTCTTGTTTTATATCATTTATTATGGGTGTTATTAATGCATGGTCCTAGTACTTGAGGAGTTGTTTTTGGTGTAGTTATATTGAGCTTAAACTTACATGTCATATTGAATTCACTCTAAGAATAGTTTAATTTAGTTTTAATAAAACTTTATTAGCAGATAAGTTATTTGTGTGAACTTTGGTTGGAACTTTCGTCAGTCTCCTTGGTTTTTGAACTTTTTAGCGGCCGTGAAAAAGGTGGCAGATGGCTTTGGCGGATTCCCCGCTGCGTGGATGGACAAGACCACCGAAATTAAACGATGGTTTGCATCAACATTAATTGTTGTATGCTTTTCGTGTACTGGCGATGGTTGAACACCTGGCGCTTCAAACCTCGGGAAACATAGTGAATGTTTGCGAGATTTTCAATAAGGCATTGTTGGGTCTCGTTCTGTTTCTATACCTGCTATCAGAGCCATGAGCAATGAGGGTAAGCTTCTGTGAGGGTGCAAGTTCTATGCAGTGTTGTCTGACCTCTTTGAAGGTGGGCGAAGGTTATTCTGTGAGGGTGCCCATTTTTTGTAGGAAAGCTAGCGGGAAGAGGTGGATATCGAAAAAACACTTTGTGATTTTGTTCCATCTGTGGTTCGTGGTTTGTGATAGGCTATATTGTTTGATTTCGGGTAAGGTAGTGTTTATTGTTTCAAATTTTGATAGGTTGCTGTTGAGAAAACACTCGTTTATTGTTCGTGTTTTGTGTCTATGGTTTTGCATTTGTGAATTTTTGAATTTTTGCAATGGAATAAATCTATTGATGTTATGCAGTTTTTTGCAGGCTTTGAGAAACTAGGCATCTGCGAAGGTGGGCAGAGGGTATTTTGTGAGGGTGCCCATTTTTTGCAGGCAAGCTAACAGGAAGAGGTGAATATCGAAATAACCCTTTGCAATATTGTTCCATTTGTGGCTCGCGGTTTGTGGCAGGCTATATTGTTTGATTTCAGGTAAGGTAGTGTTTATTGTTTGAAATTTTGGTAGGTTGCTGTTGAGAAAACACTCGTTTATCGTTCGCGTTTTGTCTCTATGGTTTTCCATGGGTTTGTTACTGTGAATTTTTGTTTTTTGCAACGGAATAAATTTGTTAATGTTATGCATTTTTTTGCAGGGTTTGAGAAACAAGGCAACGTAGGGAGACTGAAATGTGCTAGCCAATTTTTTCAAAATTTCAACACATTAATTTCACCCGTTAACATTAGTGAAACCATAAATCAGCTGAATGGAACCCTTTCTCTTTTTGATCAACCCAGATCCTAGTATGGGCAAGGTGAGAGCATACTCGAAAGGGGATCGTTAGCATAAAATCTGAACTGCAGGAAAGTACAATGAGAGGAAATAACAATAAAATTAACCACTTGTTCAGTGGGATGACTGGAATTGAAATTACAATGCTGAAAGTAAATGTTTGGGCGATTAGCCGACCCCTTCCGCTTTTCAGTGAACAGTACAGGAAAGTAAATACTGAAAAGTAAATAGACGGCGAGGTCAGTCTCTTCCACTAAAGTGGGGATACAAAATGTAAAGTGCAGAAAGTAAAGAGTTGATCAGTACTACTGATTCAACATTACGATATTATGAACAATCTGCAAATACAATGATATATAGATAACTAATGAACTCCAGAATGTTAGGAAATGAACTCCAAACAAGTACACACTATCCAACATATTTAATATAGTTAAAAGGACTGAAATATCAGGTCTGATATAAAAATTGCAGTAATTAGAAATTCATACTAGTAAGCCCTAGAATCACCAAAACGCTCATAACTTCATCAAAACACCTTTGATTGATGTGAAATCAAGTGCAAATGAAGCATACAAGAAGGGCGACCAAGTACAAACCAAGAAATAGCAGCAGCCAGCCTTTGATATTTTATGCACGCTTCCCAATACAATGGTAGGTAAGGTACAACCTCCAAGAAATGGTGACCAATAAGATAAAATCCAAATCACCTCAGAAAAAATTGAAAACTTGCAAGAAGGGGTGCCTAGGGTAGGAAAGAGTGTAGAGCAAACACCCAAAATCAAAAAAAATTCGTGCAAAGAGCTATGAACCAAAATCTGCATCAGCTATGCTTGAACCAGCAACAACAAATCTGTAAATATCATCAAAACTTCAACTATGATGTTCAATTTACAACCTCTGGATGAAGAAGCAGTCTCAAACAGCTAGGTACTATCTCTCAAGTATGAAACTGATAAGCTAGGAGGTATGCATTCCTCGAAGCAATATGTCTAAAATCATTTCAACAACATTTCGTTATGATAAGCAATAGATAACCAAATGAAGAGGCAAGGCCTTGTATTTATAACTTTTCCAACCCAAAAATTCAAACTCACTTTTCCCTCCAAAAGGGACAGCCAAATGAGACTCATATTCACCTTCCATTTTGGTGCATTTGAACTTCAACTTTGACCCCTCCTTGACTTAGGCGTCCAAAAGCATAAGGGATATAACTTTATTAAAATTCAATTTATCACAAACATAGGCGTCCAAATCACTTAATGAAATACTTTATAAAATTCAAATATATCTCCAAGCTAGGCGTCCAATTTAAATAAGTAAAATACCTTATATTTTAACTTAATTATTTCTCCAAAAGTCGTCCACCATGCCTTAGCCAAATATTTCACTCAAAACATTATTTCATCAAATATTAAACTTTCCAAAATAATCACTTCAAATGTTGGAGACCAACTGAATATACTGCCTTGCCAGAAATAGCCATAATACCAAGCTGTTGAAACAGTGCCAAAAATAGCACCAAGGGTGTTGGAGACCAAATTGCACAAATTGACTTGCCGGAGGCAACCACTGAACTGAACTGCAGAAACCTTGTTAAAAAAAGAACTTATTAAAAATAACATACTGCTAAAAATAGTAAGTTGTTCCAAACTCATTTTAACCACAATTCGAGCAACCGTCGTACTTACTAAAAATAGTAAGCCTAGAAAATTTCTCTGAATCAGTTGCATGTCACACCATCGTGAAGCTCTCTGAAAACCCAGAAGGAATCCAGAATTTGAATTGTAAAACTCCAACATGCAGCCGTCGTAACTTACTAAAAATAGTAAGTCCAGAAAAGTTCTCTAATTCAGTTGCATGTCATACCACTACGAAGCTCTCTGAAAACCCAAAAAGAATCCCGCAACCAATCTGCAAAACTCCAACATGCGAACCCCTGAATCCTCAAAAGAAACCTCCAAGCAGCTGTAAACCCTAATTCTGCCTCTGACTAGCCTATGGGCATCCAGGAATAGGCTAATAGTCACTGGAAAGTGTAGTGCTAAAAATGGGGACATTACAGTCCACCCTTCCCAAAATTGCTTGTCCTCAAACAAAACCACCACAACTCCAAAAAAATTAAAGCTTATCCATACCAAACCAAGTACAATCCCTGGGTCCCATGTTTGTCTCAAGAAGGAACCACCATGCTGATGTTGCACCACTCTGATCACATCAGTGAGAACATCATGCCAAAATTGCACTAACCTCCCTTGTGACTCCCAAATGTTACTATCCAAGAACAACCTAGAAGGATTGAAGTCAACACCTTGCAACATCTCACACCCAAAAGACTCTGAGTCATCAATATCAACCATACCACTATCTATCACAATCCAAGGCAATGGGAAAGATAGTCTTCTCAACTCAATACTGTAATCCTCAGCATATCTCCATAAGGTATCTAACAAAGCCATGACTGCAAATGTGACTTCTCCAAATTCTCTTGCAAAGAGGAAAGCAACCCTTTGCAAGAGCTCATCAAAGTCAAACTCATGACTCCACATGAATCTATGATGCCTCAACTGAATTATCATGATACAACCTTGAAGACTATAGAAATTTCTCACAATTCTAACTCCAAGAACCTCAGAATGATGAACCAAGGCAATCGAAGGTTCGCTGCCCCAAGCATAAGTACAAGGGAAAGCATAGGAATAGTCACTGGGAACAATTTGAACACCTCCCAAAGATAGATTCAGATTGCTTTGAATCATCACCTCTTGCATTTGAGGCCAAAAATCAATCCTCATAGGAGACTGTGAAGTCAGAAAATAAGTATCCCAACTACCCACCATGACTGAAATGATTGAATTATGATATGATTTAGGGATAATCAGCATCCCAGAAGATGAGCTACTACTACTATACTGAAAATCATCATCCAAATTAATGCATTTACTCAAAATTTCTCTCCAGTCCATTTGTCGATGAACAAATGGAACCATCAAGTGGCTGGTAATGAAAGGAACAACACCAAGAAATTTGATAATTTGATTCTTATCCCTCCAAGTTCATCTTTCCACAAGTATTTAGCTCCATCAACCCCTATTGAAGATCCCAAGCATGGATACCTAATCGAAAGTAATCTCCAACCCACCGGAAAGAGAATTCAACACATCTCCAAGTGCTGGTCAAAACCAAGTGCATACTCATGAAATTAGCGTCTCCTCTGATGAACCTTTAGAACCAATCTATGAAAGCTTCAACAACAATGGAGCATGAAACATGAGATGAATTCAAATTCAAACCCAAACATTGACTAACATCACCCAACCCAAGGAATGGACTGACAAGAGTGCAAACACCATGTTCTGGTCCATCTTCCCAAGTGAAGACGACATCCTCAATCCCTCTTAAGCATTCTTGATCAAACATTATTCTTGGAATATTATCAATTGCAAGGAGCGAATCTCCCTTATGCTTTGCTTGCAAGTCTTCAATAAGCTGAAAATCACATTTCATACTGTATTGGGAAACTTTATCAGGATCCCATTTCGTGCTATTGTCAATTGATGCATCATCTTCCATCACAAAAAGAGGATTATTATAAGTTTCTTCTGCACCTACTTCAAAGAGAGGATTGTCAAAAACTTGGAAGTCATTCCTTTCATCTTGCGGCTCCAAATATGCACATGCAACTTATGATTTTCTTGAGATGCTTTCAAGATAAAACTCCTCCTGAAGACCATCAAGCTCTCCAATCACTTGCTTGATTTCTTCAGCTCATTGTGCACCCTCTTGCTCCTTGAAAAGTTTGAAGTCAGCAAACTGGTCTTCACCCTCTGTTAGAGCCAATTGAGTTTCTTTCAACATGTCCCTTGTTGATTTGAGCTCCATAGTGAGCTCATCAACCTTTCTCTCACTCCCTTGGAAAGCACCAATGGTCTTCTTTGCAACTTCAATGGCATGATCTCAATCTTCAATCAAGTGCATGTACTCAGAATTCAAGGTCTCCAAAGAGTCTTTGATAAGTTACAAGCTGGGGAGAGCCACTTCATCTTTCACTCCTCTTCGTCTCTTTTCAAGTTGAGCCTTCCAGTAGAGTTCTTCAATCCAGTTGTGTGTGCGATCAAATTGTGAGAGAACCCACACTTCTCTTTCAAAGGACCCTTTGACTTGATCTACCTTCTCAAGAATATGCAAAGATGGTGGATTGTTGCTTGGCTAATCTTCAAAATCAGAACTTTGTTTTGCGTCTTCATGATAAAAGCTTATGGACGACCCTTCATAGCTTGCAAAACAATCATAATTTTGAGCTTCATCAGGATCAAAGGGAAACTCATCCCTCACAACTTCTTTGTCATCGCTAAATTCCTTCTCTTGGATCCCAAGTGCTAGGGGATTGATTGTTTTGATTAGCAGATAAGTGTTCTTCGTACCCTTCTTGGAGTGTTGACTCTTTGAACAAGTCACCTCCCAACTTACTTAAACTAATATCTTCAAAAAAAACTCTCTCCAAGGGTGTAGTTTGATACTCAAACCCAATGCCACCCATGTCACAATCATTGTATAAAGAATCATCAAAGTTGGTTGCTTTGAATGTTTTATCATTCTTTTCTTCAATGGACCTATCACGAGTAGGTGTGTTATTGATTTCATCATTAGTAATGCCATGCACACCAAAGAAATCTTCTTGATTACTTGTCATGAACTCTTCATGTGAAAACTGTTGAGGAGTTTGGACAACAACCAAAGGATAATCATTCATCACCAAATCTTCAACATGATCTTGCATGAAATGATTGGAATCATCATCGACATCATCACTATGGTAACGATCATAAGTTGGTTCAATGACACCACTAGTGTTCCCTTCAACCCGCTCTTCTTTCGCGAACTCATCCCACACCACAGTTCTACCAACATCTTCAAAACTCTCCATCACCTGCTCTATCTTCTTCAAAAGTGGCTTCAATTTCTCCTCACATTGATCAAACAATTCCTTGATCAGCATAGCAGCAATAGGATAATCCTTTTCTTCATGTTCATATGCATCCAAGAGGAGAGATTGGACATTTGGTGGAACTTCATCATCCTCTTTAATAGCGAGAACAAGAATTTTCTTCATAGCTGCAATGACATTCTCTTTGTGTTCGCTCCAAGTGGACATAAAGAGGTAGTGGAACAAGTGATCAATCTGATCATGCATCTCCAAGTCTAATAGCAAGTTACTTGTCCTGAGATCTGAAAATGTCTTTAAGATTGTAACTTTTCTAGGAAATTGACTGCTACCAGTTTCATCAAGGTCTTGGAAACTGTCCACAATCCTATGTAGAATCTTCCTCATAGTTTCATCATCATAAGGCATCAAAGGTGCAACAATCCTCATGAGTTCACTAAGGCATGAAGTAACCAACAAGCTGATTTCTTCATCAGGATGCCCAATCCAATAAGGATGCATCAAATATGTCACTATAGGAGATAATGCCTTATTCAACAATTCAATAGATGATTGTTGGACTTGGCTCAAACAACTTTCCAACTCTGATAATAAATTCACTTCTTCACCCCTTGACTGACATTCTTCTTTGAGTCTCATTCTTGCAATAGAAAGGGACCTTGCCAAACTTCTTTCTTCTTCAGAAGCCATAACCAAATCTAAACTCTCAAGGTGCCTAGTCCTCAGAAAACTCAACATCTTCAAAGCTTTTGAGAGCTAAACTAAACTCAGGTGAAGAATCTGATTTCTCTGTCATGAATCTGTCTAGTGTACTTTGTCTTTTTCACTGGATGGCAAGATCTTGGCTCTGATACCACTGAAATGTGCTAGCCAATTTTTTCAAAATTTTAACACATTAATTTCACCCGTTAACATTAGTGAAACCATAAACCAACTAAATGGAACCCTTTCTCTTTCTGATCAACCCAAATCCC
Source organism: Sequoiadendron giganteum (assembly GCA_007115665.2). Taxonomy (NCBI): domain Eukaryota; kingdom Viridiplantae; phylum Streptophyta; class Pinopsida; order Cupressales; family Cupressaceae; genus Sequoiadendron; species Sequoiadendron giganteum. Next base: position 617,873,788 of record CM021100.1, on the reverse strand, counting down.
AATATGGGCAAGGTGAGAGCATACTCAAAAGGGGATTGTTAGCATAAAATCTGAACTGTAGGAAAGTACAATCAGAGGAAATAACAATCAACTCAACCACTTATTCAGCAGGAGGACTGGAATTGAAATTACAATGCTGAAAGTAAATGTTTGGGCGGCTAGTTGACCCCTTCTGCTTTTCAACGAGCTGTACAAGAAAGTAAATAGACGGCGAGGCCAGTCTCTTCCACTAAAGTGGGGATACAAAATGTAAAGTGCAGAAAGTAAAGAGCTGATTAGTACTATTGATTCAACATTACAATATGATAAACAATCTGCAAATGCAATGAGATATAGATAACCAATGAACTCCATAATGTTAGGAAATGAACTCCAAACAAGTACAAGTTATCTAGCATATGAAATATAGTTAAAATGACTAAAATATCAAGTTTGAAAACTTGCAAGAAGAGGCGCCTAGGATAGGAAAGAGTGTAGAGCAAACACCCAGAACCAAAAAAATTCATGCAAAGAGCTATGAACCAAAATATGCTTCAGCTATGCTTGAACCAACAACAACAAATCTATAAATATCATCAAAACTTCAACTATGATGCTCAATCTGCAACCTCTAGATGAAGAAGCAGTCTCAAACAGCTAGGTACTATCTCTCAAGTATGAAACTGATAAGCTAGGAGGTATGCATTCCTCGAAGCAATATGTCTAAAATCATCTCAAAAACATTTCGTTATGATAAGCAATAGATAACCAAATGAAGAGGCAAGGCATTGTATTTATAACTTTTCCAACCTAGAAATTCAAACTCACTTTTCCCTCCAAAAGGGATGCCCAATTGAGATTCATATTCACCTTCCATTTTACTGCATTCGAATTTCAACTTTGACCCCTCCTTGACTTAGGCGTCCTAAAGCATAAGGGATATAACTTTCTTAAAATGCAATTTATCACAAACATAGGCATCCAAATCACTTAATGAAATACTTTATAAGATTCTAATATATCTCCAAGCTAGGGGTCCAATTTAAATAAGTAAAATACCTTATATTTTAACTTAATTATTTCTCCAAAAGTCGTCCACCACATACGTTAGCCAAATATTTCACTCAAAAAATTATTTCATCACATATTAAACTTGCCAAAATAATCACCTCAAATGCTGGAGACCAACTGAATATATTGCCCTACCAGAAATAGCCATAATACCAAGCTGCTGAAACGGTGCCAAAAATAGCACCAAGGGTGTTGGAGACCAAACTGCTCAAATTGACTTTCCAGATACAACCACTTAATTGAACTGCAGAAACCTTGCTAAAAAAAGAACTTACTAAAAATAGCATACTGCTAAAAATAGTAAGTTGTTCCAAACTCATTTTAACCACAATCAGAGTAGCCATCGTACTTACTAAAAATAGTAAGTTCAAAAAAGTTCTCTGATTTAGTTGCATGTCACACCGTTGCGAAGCTCTTTGAAAACCTAGAAGGAATCTAGAATCCGAACTGTAAAACTCCAACATGCAGCCATCGTAACTTACTAAAAATAGTAAGTTCAAAAAATTTCTCTGATTCAGTTGCATGTCATACCACTATGAAGCTCTCTGAAAACTTAGAAAGAATCTTGCAACCAATCTGCAAAAATCCAACATGCGAACCCCTGAATCCTCAACAGAAACCTCCAAGCAACTGTAAACCCTAATTCTACTTTTGACTAGCCTACGAGCATCCGAGAATAGGCTAACAGTCATTGGAAAGTGTAGTGCTAAAAATGGGGACATTACAGAGACCTAGCGGGAAGAGGTTTGTTTGAACGAAGTGGGAATAGGTGCATATCGAAATAACCCTTTGTGATATTGTTTCATTTGTGGTTTGCGGTTTGTGGCATGCTATACTGTTTGGTTCTCGACTCGAGGTATTGTTGATTGTTTCAAATTTTGATAGGATGGTGTTGAGAAAAGGCTATATTGTTTGTAAAAACGAATATTGTTTGGTTTATGGTTCATTTTTTGTGGCTGTGGTTTTGCATGGGTTTCTAACTGTGAATTTTTGTGCTTTTTGGCTCTTTGCAATTGGGTCGGTGTTCAAACCAATATTGTTTGATCTATGGCTTTTGTTTTGTGGTCATGGTTGCAACGAAATAAAATAGATAAGGTTATACAGTAGGGAATTGTTGAATATTGGGCATTGTTGATTATTTTTCTCTGGCTTAGGCTATATTGTTTCATTTTCAAAAAGGTGCTATTGGAAAGGCAATACTATTTCAATTTTCAATAAGGTTCTCTTAAGAAAAGACTATATTTCGGCATGGGTTTGTTGTTAATTTTTTGTGGGTTTCTCTCTATGGCTTTCGTTTTGTGGTTATGGTTGGAACGTAATAAAATAGTTAATGTTATAACCAATATTGTTTGATTTATGACTTCTGTTTTGTGGTCATGGTTGCAACGGAATAAAATAGTTAACCTTATATAGTTGTGCATTGTTGATTATTATTCTCTGGGTTAGGCTATATTGTTTCATTTTCAAAAAGGTGTTGTTGAAAAGGCAATATTATTTCAATTTACAATAGGGTTCTCTTGAGAAAAGAGTATGTTTTTGCATGGGTTTATTACTGTTAAATTTTTGTGGGTTTCTCTCTATGTCTTTGGTTCTGTGGTTATGATTGCAACGTAATAAAATAGTTAATGTTATATGGTTTATCTTTGGTTCCATTGGGTATTCTTGATTATTATTCTCTGGCTTAGGCTATATTGTTTCAATTCTCGATAAGACGTTGTTGAGAAAAGAGTATATTGTTTGTTAAAAGCAGTATTATTTTGTTTATGGTAGGCATTTTGTGGCTATTGTTTCGCATGGGTTTTGTGGGTTTCCGTATCTAGGTTGCTGTTCAAACCAATATTCTTTGATTTATGGCTTCTATTTTGTGGTTATGGTTGGAACAAAATAAAATAGTTAATGTTATATATTTTATGTTTGATTGCATTAGGCATTGTTGATTATTGTTCTATAGCTTAGCCTATATTGTTTCATTTTCAATAAGGTGTTGTTGAAAAAGGCTATATACTTTGAATTTTTGATAAGGTTTTGTTGGGAGAAGAGTATATTTTTGCATGGCTTTGTTACTGTTAAATTTTGTCAGTTTCTCTTGATGGCTTCTTTTTTTGTGGGTGTGTTTGGCCCAGACTCAATTTGTTAATGTTATGCAGTTTTTGTTGTTGTTATTGTCTACCTTGGGCTATATTGTCTCATTTTAAATAGGGTTTTGTTGAGAATGCTATATTGTTCCAATTTTTGATAAGGTGTTGTGGTTTTGTGGCTATGGTTTTTGTTTGATTTATTGCTTCTGTTTGGTGGTTATGGTTGCAACCCAGTAAAATCATTAATGTTAGATACTTTATGCTTGATTCCATTAGGCATTGGTGATTATTGTTGTCTAGCTTAGGCTATATTTTCCATTTTTGATGAGGCGTTGTTGAAAATCCTATATTGTTTCAATTTTGGATAGGGTTCTGTTGAGAAAAAAAGTATTTTCTTGGTTGGGTTTGTTACTGTGAATCTTTCTGGTTTTAGAAAGGGTGTTGTTGAAAAGGCTTTATTGTTTCAATTTTGGATAGGGTTTTATTGAGAAAAAAATATTTTTTGGGGCGGAGACTAATATAGTTTGATTTATGTGTTGCGTTTTGTCCCTTTGTTTGCAACAAAATAAAATAGTCAGCCTTGTACAATTTATATATGTATATACATATATATGTATAATATGTTGGAAAGTTTTGAAGTTTGGACTTGCCTAAAAATTCAAGATACTCTTTGATTAAAGAGATACAATGGGGTTTGGTAGATAAATTGATGTGATATATTGGGAATTCCCTTGTTTTTAGAATAAATCAATCAATTGGAATTATATATATACATATATATATGTATATATATATCTACATATATATACATATATATATGTATATATATATCTACATATATATACATATATATGTATATATACATAATAAAAAAATATTCATTTTTACAAACTATATAGTGCTTTTTCAACAGCAACTTATTAAATTTCAAACAATCAACATGACCTTATCACAAACCAAACAATATAGCTTGCCACAAACTAGCACAAACTTATAATGTGTAACAAAAAAAAAAAAGGCTCTGTAAGTGAACCAATATTTGTTTCCACAACAACATACAAAATTCTGTATTAAACAACACCTTATCAAAAAGGACCATATACACAGATACATGCCCACACATACACAGAAACCTTACAACAATTGATGTTGATGCCATATATATATATATATATATATATATATATATATATATATATATATATATATGGGTGATCCCACAAAGCTGGTTTACAATTTTTGAGGAACTTTTTTGCTGAAATCACATATTTTTAGAAAATATAATGATTTAAGCCTTAAAATTTTACATTTTAAGGATTCCAATTGAAGAGGGTTTGATCAAACCACCTTAGATCAAACCTCCTTGGAAAGAACCTCGCTAGTTTTAAACCATACCTATAAATGAGTCTCCTTTACACCTATCAAAATGTTGATAAAAAATTACTTTTGATTTACCTTTTGGGGGATCAAATGAATTGATTTAAAATTTATTTCAAATGATTATGGTAGTCCTCAAAACGAGCTATCCAATAAATATAATTTTAATATGTTTTGGTTTTATTATGTATTTGTTTTTTTAGTTTTATTAAACATAGGTTTTTCATCAAAAATGAAGGTCTTTGTTCTGCACATGTGGAAAAATAGTAGATTATCAATTTTTATTTTTTTAAAATATGAGTGCACCAGATATTGAAGTCCATGATCCAACAAAATAAATAAAATTGGATTTCGATATATACAAAAAAGGTTACGCGTTATACGATCGCGCTATGTCTGAATTCTAATTGGTTTGACTTCGAAACTTGATTAAAGAAAAAATATTCAATAAAAACTACCTAACCAAGTGGAAGCACTAGATATCGGAGTTAAAAATCTAAATTCTAAAGAATTAGAATTTTATCCTTCATGGAAATTTTTTTATGAGTTATATAGTGTGCGTCACTTTTTAAAAATGTTGTTTTCTGAAAAAAACCAATTTTCATGGGAGATGAAAAATGAGCTGCAATCTGATTCCAATTTTTTTGAAAAAACTAATTTTAGAATCTACGGAAAAAATGTGACAAAACTCTAGTTTGCATCATCTTCAAATTCCTCATGGTTTAGCTGCTATAAGTGCTTGAATGTGAAGATTTAGTTAAAAATAATAATTTCAGTGTCCAGTTTGGCCAAAAATTATAAACCACTATTGTGGGATCACCCACATATAGATGTATATTTATATGTATATATGTATATATATATATGTATATGCATACATATATATATGTATATGTGTGTTGGAAATTTTTGAAGTTTTGAAGTTCTGTTGAGAAAAAAAGTATTTTTTTGGTTGGGTTTGTTACTGTGAATCTTTCTAATTTTAGAAAGGGTGTTATTGAAAAGGCTTTATTGTTTCAATTTTGGATAGGGTTCTATTGAGAAAAAAGTATTTTTTGGGGTGGAGACTAATAAGGTTTGATTTATGCATTGCGTTTTGTCCCTTTGTTTGCAACATAATAAAATAGTTAGCCTTGTACAATTTATATATGTATATATGCATATATATACGTATATATGTATATATACATATATATACGTATATATACATAATAAAAAAATATATTCATTTTTACAAACTATATAGTCTTTTTTCAACAACTTATCAAAATTCCAAACAATCAACATGACCTTATCACAAACCAAACAATATAGCCTGCCACAAACCGACACAAACTTATAATGTGTAAAAAAAAAAGATAGGCTCTGTAAATGAAACAATATTTGTTTCCACAACAATATACAAAATTTTGTATTAAACAACACCTTATCAAAAAGAACCATATACATAGATACATGCCCACACATACACAAAAACCTTACAACAATTAATGTTGATGCTATATGTATATATATATATATGTGTGTGTGTGTGTGTGTTGGAAAGTTTTGAAGTTTGGACTTGCCTAAAAATTCAAGATACTCTTTAATTAAAGAGATACAATGGGGTTTGGGAGATAAATTGATGTGATATATTGAGAATTCCCTTGTTTTTAGAATAAATCAATCAATTGGAATTATATATATACATATATATATTCTACATATATATGTATATATCCCATGTAAAAAACATAGAATAACCTCCAACCACCTTCATAGAAACTCTACAACCGATCCTAGCATTTGCACCTTCACAGAAGCTTTCCCTCCTCACTCACAACTATAGTCAAGAACAAGGTAAACCTAGAGAACGACACCCAATAATGCCTTACCAAGAATTGCGCAGACATTCGCTTCCTTATCAAAAATTGGAACAATATAGCATTCTCAACAACATCCTATAAAAAATGAGACATCATGGCCTTGTAACTGTGATTTAATGTATATATACACACACACACACATATATATGTATATATATGTATATATGTACATATACATATATATGTACATATACACATATATGTACATATACATATACATATACATATACATATACATACATATATATACACACATATATATGTTGGAAAGTTTTGAAGTTTGGACTTGCCTAAAAGTTCAAGATACTCTTTGATTACAGAGATACAATGGGGTTTGGGAGATAAATTGATGTGATATATTGGGAATTCCCTTGTTTTTAGAATAAATCAATCAATTGAAATTATATATATACATATATATATACAGGAACAATATAGCATTCTCAACAACACCCTATTGAAAATGAGACAACATGGCTTTGTAATTGTGATTTCCAGTGTTTGTGGATTTTTTCAATTGTGTTGGTGTTTACGCCGAATTGAATTTTTTGTTGATATGGTTGCAACGCAGCAAAATTGTTAATATTATACAGTTTATGTTCATTTCGATAGGGCATTGCTGATTGTTGTTGTCTAGCTTTAAAATAGTTGACATAATACAATTTATATTGGTCTCCATAAGGCATCGCTCATTGTTGTTGTCTACCTTAGGCTATATTGTTTCATTTTGGAGGTGATGTTGAAAAGGTTATATTATTTCAGTTTTTGATAAGGTTTTGTTGAGAAAATAGTATATTTTTGCATGGGTTTATTATTGTGAATTTTTTGTGCCTGTCTCTTTATGGGTTATGTTTTGTTGTTGTCAACCAATAGGCTATTTGTGTGAATTTTGGTCAAATTGTTTGTCAGCCTCCTTGATTTTTGATCTCTTTGCAACTGCGAAAAAGGTGGCGGCCATGTTTGAACGGCAGTTGGAATTTACGTTGGCCTCCTCGATTTTTGAACCTTTCGACAGATGTGGAAAAGGTTACGGATGGCTTTGGCGGATTTCCCATTGCGTGGATAGAGAAGGCTACCTAAATTAAACGCTGGTTCGCATCAACATTAATTGTTGTATGCTTCCCATGTACTTGTGATGGTTGAACACCTAGCACTCCAAACCTCAAGAAACATAGCAAATGTCTTCAGGATTTTTGATAAGGCATTGTTGGGTCTCGTTCTGTTGTTATACCTACTATTAGAGCTGTGAGCGACGAGGGTAAGCTTCTATGAGGGTGAAAGTTCTATGCACTGTTGTCCGACCTCTATGAAGGTGGGGGAAAGTTATTCTGTGAGGGTGCCCATTTTTACAGGAAAGCTAGTGGGAAGAGGTGGATATAAAAAAAATGCTTTGCAATATTGTTCCATCTATGGTTCGCAGTTTGTGGTAGGCTATATTATTTGATTTCGAGTAAGGTAGTGTTTATTGTTTCAAATTTTGATTTGTTGTTGTTGAGAAAACACTTGTTTATCATTCACATTTTGTGTTTATGGTTTTGCATGGGTTTGTTGCTTTGAATTTTTGAATTTTTGTTGTTCAAATGCTATATTGTTTTCGGTAAGGTGTTGTTCGTTTTTGGTAAGGTGTTGTTCACAAGCTATATTGTTCCACTGTGCAATAAGGTGGTCTTGACAAAAGACTATACTTTTGCATGGCTTTGTAACTGTGATTCTTTGTGTTTTGTGGGTTTTTGCATTTGTGTTGGTTTTTAGGTTGAATTGCTTTTTTTGTGGATATGGTTGCAACACAAAAAAATAGTTAATATTATACAGTTTATGTTCATTTTGATAGGGAATTGGTGATTTTTGTTGTTTGGCTTTAAAATAGTTGACATTATACAATTTATATTGGTCTCCATAAGGCATCACTCATTGTTGTTGTCTACCTTAGGCTATATTGTTACATTTTTGAGGTGTTGTTGAAAAGGCTATATTTTTCCAATTTACCATTCCAACGGTGCCTCAATATATACCAATATTATTTGCATCTACTATGGTACACAAGTGTATCTATAAATAGGAGAAATAAAGTAAAACATAATGAAACAAAGCACAGTCCATCATTGCGACCAATTGTGACATCACTATTCCATATAACATTTAAAATACAGTCTACTATTCCCTACGTATAGATATGTATGTATCTGTTGTTTTGAAGGCATGGCCACCACATGATAAAATAGTTAATCTTAATATACATTTTTTTCTTATTTTCGACAAGCCATTGATGTTCATGGTTCTCTAGACCTGGGTATGATGACACATTATCAATAAAGTGCTTGTGGGGTAAAGAATTTATGATCCATGCCTTCCATTTTGTTGCTATAGTTGCAACACAGTAAAATTGTGAACACTATATAATTTATGGTGATTTCCATAAAGCATTCTTGATTGCTGCATTATAATTTAGGGTGCATCGTTTCATTTTCAACAACATGCTATTGACAAGCCTACATTTTTTTTTGTTCCTTTGTAAATAATGCTTTGTTTGATATATAATTTTAATTATAATGAATTCCACTCATGGTTCATATGATACTTAATTAGCATAGCAAGGTGTTGAGAGTGAAATATTTAGTCATTGAATTTTAGAATAAAGAACTGAAGGTTCAATCAAGAATAAACACATATAGGAAGATATATAAGTATCTGGACACATGTATCTATTTACTTATGTATAGACTGCTATATTTGAATAGATGTGTACATACCATATTTTTGCCTCACTACATAACTGCTCGCCTTCAAATTTATGAAGAGAGAAAACATCCAGACTGAATTTTCTCTCAATTTACTCGCTGAGGACCTGTTGCAAATTAAAATATTTTGTTGCCTGTAATATATTGCCTGATTTGAAGCAAGGCCTTATTATAGTCCACAAAAGGTTTGAATTTGTTGCCTTCTCAACCAGTCAATTGAGGGAAAATGTACTGTGGATATTTTCTCTCTTAAATGTTGTTTCACATTAACATCAATTGTTGTATGCTTTCCGTGTGCTAGAGATGGTTGTAATAAGCGCCCAACAAGCAAAAATGCCCTTTGGATAATATAGTAAACTATTTTTTAAATGTTCAAGAAACGGTCTTTGCAATATGCACCTCTCCCTGCACTTCTTCCCGCTTCCTTTCTCTCCACTCCCTTCTTCCTCCACAATTATTGCAACCAATAGTTTTGTAATGCCCTGCAAAAAAAATGGATAAAGAATTATCACAACCGACACTTTTGCAACCATCATCCCATACAAATTTAACATAGAATATCCTCCAACCACCTTCATAGAAACTCTACAACCGATAGTCACACTTGCACCTTCACAAAATCTTTCCTTGTAGAAAACCGATTCAAAACCTTCACCATAGAACATGAACAATAAATGAATCAATATTGGTTTGAACAACTACCCACATGAAAAATCCAAAAAAAAAACACACGATCTTAACTATTTTGCAACTATTCACACAAAACTGAAGCCATAAACAAAACAATATAGCCTAATCTAGAGAGTTGCAACAATCGCCACAAAACAAAACCCATAAATCAAAGAATATTGGTATCAACAATTACCTAGATGGGAAAACCCGCATTACACAAAAAATCCACTAAAAACACCCATAGAAAACCATCCCTACAAAAGTCGAGCCATAAATCAAAGAATTTTCATTTCAACAAACTATATAGTCTTTTTTCAGCAGACCCTGATTGAAAAAGAAACAATATAGACAAAACTAGAGAAAAATAATCAACATTGTCTTCCACCCTTCGCGACTACATAGAATTCATAAACGAAACAATATAAGCTAAACAATAGAACAACAATCAACAATTCCCTTTACAAAATAACATAATCTATTTTCCAAATACTTGACAAACGATTTTTCCAGTATGCACCTCTTCTTGCACATCTTCACGCTTGCTTCAAATGCACCTCTTCTGGCTTGCTTTCTCTCTGCTCCCTTGTTTCCCCATGACCTGCAAAAAAGGGACAAATAATTATCAGAACTGACACTTTTGCAATGATTTCCCTATGCAAAAAATATAGATTAACCTCCAACCACCTTCACACAAAATCTAGAACTGATGGTGGCACTTTCACCTTCTCAGAAGCTTTCCCTCCTCACTCACAACTATCTTCAAGAACAGGGTGAACCCAGAGAACGACACCCAAGAATTCCTTATTGACAATTGTGCAGACATTCGCTTTGTTTCCCAAGGATTTTAATGGGTAGGTGTTACTTACAACCATCACCACAACACTGAAACCTTACAATAATAAATGCAGAAAAAGAAACCATGCTCTCCACTCTACCATATTGGATCATGGACCATCATAGTTTGTTACACAGATATATCCAAAGGTGGCCTCCAAACAAATGAATGTTGTCTGCATCTAATCTCAGAAACAAACACATGTACAAATAGGAAATATAAAATCAAACACAAGAAAATGAGGCTTGCAGTTGACCCTGTCATATTGCGTTGTGGAGCATAATTAGCTCTCACCAAAGTCTCGAGCAAGAAGATACATCATCCACCCCTCTGATCAATAGTGAAATCAATGTTTCTTATTACACTTACTATAGAGTCGATCATTTTAATAGCTGCTTTTTTGAGGCTGAAATAAATAATAACTAAAAAGGTGTATTTAATGCATGCAATACATGTATATGCAGCTGCAAAATAAAAGTTGGTTTGATATATATATCTCAAGCTAGATGTACATATATATGCATTGTTTATTGTGATGTACGAAAGACTATATTATTTGTTGAAATGAATATTGTTTGATTTATGCTTCGCCTTTTGTGCCAATGGTTTTGGATGGGTTTACTACTATGAATTTTTGTGTTGTGGAGGTTTTTCTATCTGATGTAGTCTTTCATTTTCCTTTTCTTCTGTGCACATATGTACGTATATAAAATAAGATGTGGACAACATTCATATATACTTGGCTTTACAGTATGCATGATAACAAACATTTTGCAACAATGTTTCAATATGTATCTATGTTGTTTGCAGCTTCTATGGAATACATCCAAATCTGGACATGCCATTGCTCATCAATGGTCCATTTGCAGCCATTCACACCATACACAAACCAACAATGCCCTATTTAAATTAACATAAAGTGGATCCGTCTGTTGTGGAGTTTCTATGAAGGTTATTGTTGGAGGATATTTACTATTTTTTGCATCGGCCAATAACTTGAAAAGCAATACAAAAGATCATAGTGCTTGGCCATCAAACCAGACAAGAAGGAAATAGCTATATTGATATTAAAAACTACAAATACCCAAATTTATATAAACACATTATGTGAAACATACATGTACATAATGAATATACACACATACATACTGACACCTTAAATGAAACAATAATGGTTTCAACAACATGCTAGCGAATTGTTTTTTTCCAACAGGGCCTTACCAAAAAGGAAACAATATAGCCATAAAACACCAACTTAAAGGAGAATAGCATAAGTCAAGAGGTGAAGCTAATTGAACATGGAGAAAAACAATTAAATGTAGATAGCAAGACTCAACAGTCACCTATGGAAAACAATCCATATACATATATTGCAACAAAGACAAAAAAAAGTGCTTGCAAACTCCAACTTAGAGAGGAACAATGTAACCAATGAACAAATAGGAAATATAAAACAAAATGTAAACTGTATGGAATTAACTATTTTACTTTGTTGCAACCATAACTACACAACAGAAGCCATACATGAAACAATATTCATTTTCGCACCTCTTAACACTTGCTTCAAACACACCTCTAGCCGCTAGCTTGCTTGCAAAAAATGGGCACCCTTGCAGAATAACCTCCACTCACCTTCATAGAAGCTAGACAATACTTGATCCAAATTTCAACCTCACAGAAGCTTACCCGCCTCGCTCACATGTCTGATAGAAGGTATAACAACAGAATAAGAGCCAACTATGCCTTCTTAGAAATTTTGCAGGCATTTGCTGTGTTCCCCGAGGTTTAAAATGGCGGGTGTTTTTACAACCATCGCCAGTTCATAGAAAGCATAAAGCAATTATGCCATGCAAAAAACAAAAAATAGTCTGCAACCACCTTCACATAAATTCCAGAGCAGATACTTGCACTTGCATCTATACGAAAGCCTACCCTTCTCGCTTACAACTTTTATAGAAGGTAAAGCCACATAATCACATACAACAATGGCTTATTGAAAATTGTATAGACATTCACTATGTTTTCTAAGGGTTTAAATGACAGGTGTTACTTACAACCATTTCCACTACACAAAAAGCATACAATAATCAAAATCTGATATTGACAAACCTATTGAAAACCTTTGGCATAGAACTCGAATCATAAATTGAAGTGTATTGGTTTGAAAAGTGATTTCAATAGGGAAAACCCACACAAATACAACAATTCATAGTAACAATTGAACATAAGAAACAAAAAATATTGCCTTCCAAACTTCATGGCTATATTGATTCAATAAATGAAAAATTGTACCCTAAGCTAGAGATCTGCAATCAAAAATGGTCTTTCCAAAATAACATAAACTATTTTTGAAACTATGTTGCTTTCAACAGTGACCCAAATGGAAAAACCCACAAAACACAACAATCCATACAAGCAATCAAACGCAAAAACAAACAATATTGCCTTCCAACTATTGTGGCTGCACACACAACATAAATGAAACAATAGACCCTAAGTGAGAGAACAACAATAAACAATGACATATGAAAAATAACATGAACTGTTTTAAACATACATTAGAAAGGGTTTTCCCAATATGCACCTCCACCGACACCTCTACCTGCTTACTTCAAATCTATCTCTCCCCTCTTTCAAAAACCAATACAACATTCTTGGTATTGGCACTATGTGGAACCTTAATTACTATCCTAAAAGATGCAAAACACAAAGAAATGCAAGGAGAAACAACACAACACCACCTCACGATTAGCCTAAGTTGAACTTGAATAAAATAAAGATGAAACAACAAATATACCTTATCCAAGTTGATATTTTTGGTTGGCCCTTTGATGTAGCTCGAATGTGTGCTCTTTGATGGAAAATATGATGAAAATGATATGTAAAGTGATCTAGATTGCTAGATGAATGCAATGAAAGATGTGGGTATTTTGGTAGGTGAATGCAAATGGAAACTTGATGAATGCAGCAATGGAGGTTGAATGCAAGTATGCAAGTGATTGAAATGTTATATGCTTGAGAGTATAATGCTTGAATGAAAATCATGTTATGAATGTGATATCAAAAAATGAGACAAAATCTTCCATTTTAAGGGAAGAGTCTCTAAAGAATTCAATGGCTAGGATTTAGCCAACATGGGCAAGATGGAGGGCTGTGGTGAGTTGAGGACTCACAAGTCCTCACATCTTTCCATGTGGAAGATGAGGTGTCAAAAGGACGTGATGTAGAAAGAGGACATGTGAGGTGGAGAGAGGATATGTGAGGTGGAGGTACTTGCAAGTACCTTGGGATTAGAAAAAGATTTCCTCAAAAAAGAAGTTTTTGTCCCCATATGAGGATGATGGTGACAAGTGAGAAATTTTAGAAAGTCCTCTCTTATCATCATGGGGATGAGAGAATTTGCTGGGGGAATAAATGTGAATTTCAAATTCACATGATTGGGGAGTACCTTGGGGATAAGAAAAGGTCCTCATAAAGGAGGTCCTTGTCCCATGTGACTGATGTGACTTATGAAGGAATTTAGAATTTCCCAACAACCTACATGAGAAAGAGAAATGCATTGAATGAATAAATGTGAATTTTAAATTCACATGGGGAAGAGGTCAATGCTTAATAAAGAAAGCACTTATGAAAGGTTGACTTGGAGGACATACCAAAAATGACAGGTGATTAGATTAAGGTTGTGCAAACATGTGATTAGGAAGATTAATGAAGGATTAAAGACAAGTGGCCAAATATGGAGGATGTGACATTAATTCTGATTAAGGATGTGCACATCCTGATCATGGATTAATTAAACTAATCCAGATTAGAAGAAGATTATGGAAGATGTGATAATGAGAGAGAAAAGAGGGAATTTAAAATTGATTTAAACTCAAAAAGGTAAATGACTAAATTAAATAAATTGATATATTTATTTAATTTAGAGAAGAAATGATGAAAGATAAAGTATTTAATTGTTAAATTAAATACTTTAGAAACCTTAGAGGAAGGTGAAATATTAATTAAATATGTCATTTAATAAATATTGATGAAATAGATGAATAAAGGATATGGATTTGACCATATGGGAGTGGTCAAATTTGGATGTCTACATTTTGCCCCTCTTTGAAATATTGTTAGAATAATAGTGTTTCGAAGAAAAATAAAATGTAGATGACTCTATAGAGGAAGAGACTAGAAAATGATGCCCCAACATGGGATAAGTTGTGTGAGTTGTCCAAATGGAGGGAAGTGAAGTGAGATGCCTCAATTTCACAAGAAAGTGACTAAGAAGGAGGAATGGATGAAAATGGTAGGGTATGCCCCCTCGAGAGGGCGATTGGGGAAGAAAAAGGGGCCTGAAGCGAATTCTCAATATGAGGAAATGGAAGGAATCAATTTTTGTACAACCAAAATCATAAGTCATGGGTTGGAGAAAGAAGGGATGGAGAATACATGCAATGCAATGGAAGAGAAAATGAAATGCAATCCTAATGCAATTTGCCATCTTCGGAGCATAGATTTTTGCTATAGCATAAGATACCAGGTACCATGGTATGTGAAACCAAGGTGGATTAGTGTCTAATGCATACATAAACACAACAAACAAGGAAGCTATCCCAACACCCCAAAGCCGTGATGACTTTGGTCGGGCCAGGTATTGGGATAACCACAAGCACAAAAGGATGCCCCAATGTAACACAAGACCTTAGGGGTCTTGGTGGATACTACGTGGGACAACCAAGAAGACAACAACAAACAAAGATCAAGATATGCCCCTATGTTAACCAGTCAAAACACACCATAATATGATAGATCATGGCGGCCTTGACAAGTGATGATAGGGAGCTCAAATGATAAATAGAAGCCAAAAGTATCAAAAGATTGCAATCAATTTCAAAACATCCTTTGCCATAGGATCGAGAGGATGGATGGGGTTGATGAGGTCTATTAGGAAGGATACATCCCATTGAGACTAAAGATGGATACTAAACTAAAAGATTGATTATGACACATGAGACTCCAAAATCGATTGAATCTCATGATATGAATGGATCTCATTTGTGAAGAACCGGCTAGATAAGGACATACTTGGAGGCACAACACAAGGCATGAGACACAATACTGACACACCCTAATGACCTAGGGGTGTAGGGGTTGATCAGAGATTAGCCTTGCCTACATGAAAATGTAGATCCCTCGTAGTTCAAGAAAAGACTATGGATAAAAGTGGAAAGAGGACAATGAAGATGGATGATGGAGGACAACGACTAGACTGACCAAAAAAAAGAAAAGAAGAGCAAAGCCCCGAGGGTGGATCAAATGATCAACCTTACCTACGTGAAAGCACAGGGGCAACGTAATTTGAAAAGGATGAAAGACCAACAAGGGATAAGAGCGAAAAGGGGACAATGGGGATAGATGATGAATGATCAAAACCAGATGGATGAAATTCCCCAGGGGCGGATCAAATGATTGACCTTGCCTATGTGAAAGCATAGGGGCAACATAGTTCAACATAAGGCCCAAGACAAACAATGGACAAGGGATGAGAGATGACAATGATAAACAGATACAATGACGTAACCGATATGATGATACAAGATAGACCCAATGGATAGGATGATGGATATGCATAAGATGTGGGTTAATGTGAAGCTCAAGGGTGGCGTAGTTATCCAAATCATCAAAAGATGAATGGGGAGGATGAGATGATGGATAGGTAAGTGATGAAGAGTGATAGGAGATAAGACAAATGTGAGAAATAGGTAGAAATGATGATAGTGAGAGGAATGGCATTGGATTGCATGGGTGTAGCCTATAGCTAGATACCAATGACAAGGGATTATGAGATGGAAGGAGAAATAGAGGTAAATGGATGGATTGATAAAGATGGGGAGATAGAAATATGCGAGGATGAATGGATAGAGACTGATAAGGATTAAAAGGTGGAAAAGGACTAGTTGATGGGTGGCTAGGAAGAGAAGGATTTGAAAGATGGAAGGGATTACTTGGAGGGATGGATGGATGATGTTGCCAAGGACTATGTCACAAAGAAGGAGATGCCCCACTCTAGATATGTCATGTGTGATGAGGAAAGAGAGATGGCAGATAATAGGATGGGTGGACAATGGAAGATAGATAGATGTGGATAGGATGCATGGATAGGGAGGATGGAGGAGGATAAGGGATATGGTGACGTATGGTTGAGGGGAGTGTATGCCAAGAGGTGTCCAAAACATGTATTTATATGTGCCCCTATCTTGATAAAGATCACCAGGAAGATGGAGGGGTTGGATACAAATGGGATATGATGGATAGGATGTGGAAGATAGGCAGATGTAGGAGATGGAGGAAGGGGACACATAGATGGAAGCTGCCCCCAATTGTGGAAGTAAACTAGATGGGGGATTTACGCATGATGTCTATTTACCAGGTTTTCATCATGGTACTTATCCAAGGCACTTGTTTTCCAAGTTTTCACCATTGGATGGATTATTTCTCTTTACTACTTTTTTTTGGATTTTTGAATTTTTTTGTATTTTTGATATTTTTTTACTTTTTTGTTGGAATTTTTGGCTAGTAAGTGGGTGGAGATGGATGAAAAGAGGGATATGGATAAATGGATTCGAAAGACATGTGATAAGGGGATGGATGAAGGAATCAAGCATCAAGGTCCATATGAGGTAATAAGAGCCCATGTGTAAAGCGACTATTGGATGTTGGTACAACCTTATTAGAGTGGATGGATTATGCAAGAGGATGGATTAAAGGGATTTGATGGGGGAGATATGGGGGATAATGTATGGGATGTTGAAAAGCATATGGATTTAATGATGGAGTGGATGTGTGATGGGGGAAGGTGTTCAAGACCAACATTGGCACATGTGGCGGTGGATTTGAAAGGATGGGAGGATGAATGGATGGAGAGTGTGGAGATAATGGAGGAGTTGGGATAGTGAATCTTAGGACATAGGGACCCAAAATAGATTTAGGAGATGGAGGATGTGAATTATTTTTTGGTGGATTAGGAACTTTGGATGTCATTATGGATTTTTCATTTGAAGGAATTGTATCTTTTTTATTTGGGATCCACATGGTTTTGATTTTTGCTTTAGTGGGCCTTGATGGCCTTTCAGATGGATTTGGATTTTGGATTTGATTTTTATTTTCTTCAACATGTCTTTTTATGGGGACATGAGGAGCTTTTGATGCATGTGGATGTTTAGATTTATGCATTTTTTCTTTGGCATCCAAAGTGTTTTTAATAGCAATAGAAGGGATATTAGGCAATGGACGATGTGGAGGGGATGTGGATGGTGTGACAGAGGTATAATTTTGATGATGATGTGTGGATGGAGGATATGAGATAGCATGTATGGAGGGGTTCCTTTGTTGGTCCTAATTAGGGATTATGAATTTAGTATTCTTATGATGCGTGCTAGGGATAGGTGATGGATGGATAAGAGGACGAAGAGGATAAGATGGAGGAGGTGATTTTGGGATATAAGGGACCAAAATGGGAGTTGCATATGTAGGATGTATTATGGTGGATGGAGGTATGTAAGGACCCAAAATATATGTAGTAGATGGAGGATGAGCGATGGTGGATGGAGGCACATAAGGACCCAAAATGGACTTAAAGGATGAAGGAGGAAGATGGCCAGTTGTTTTGAGGTAATATGATGGAGGAGGGGGGATGGTGACAAAGGATTTGGTGGAATGATGGAAAGTGCTTCTCATTCCTTGGAAAGAAGCTCGCTTAGGATGTATAGAGGTTGTACCAACATTTTTGGATTTTGATTCTTGGGAGATATAGCCAAGACCTTGTGTGCCTGGATGTTCTTTGACCTCGATGGGCTTTAAAGTACCTTGATCATGAAGGCCTAAACCTTTTCCTTGATAGTTCATGTTCTTGAACATGTGATCTATGGTAGGACATGTATTCTTTTGGAAGAATGATGCAAGTCCATTAGCAGGTGGAGGAAGGGTGGTGCATATACTTTATTTTTCTTCTACAAGAAGACCACCATGGATGAGTGTAATGTTACCGAGGTGATATAAAAGTGGTTTTGGGGTGATAGGGTTAGGCGGTGATGGAGGATCATGCGATGGAGACAAGGGGATAACATCATCCTAATTTGGAGGAGGAGGTGATAAGAGATACAAAGAGGGATTAGGTGGTATGACAAGATCTAGATTTTTGATAGCGGGTGATAAGGGCTCATGAGATGGGGTGATTGGATCTTGAGTGTAAAGGGGATCATGGGATGGAGGGAATGAGCTAGTGTGATCTTGAGACGGGGTAGATGGGATGGTAGGATCAGGATCCCATTGAGGAGAGGGATCGTGAGATGAAATGGATGAGGGATTATGATCTTGAGATGGAGTAGATAGGATGGCAGGATCTTGATTTGGGGGAGGGGATATGCTTGTATGCTTTGGATTAAGCTCTTGGCATGACTCATCTTGTGTGGAGGAGTGTTGGGGGGACTCCTTAGGTGGGGGAGATGGAAGGATAGAGGATTCATGAAGGTCATGGTATTGGATTTTGTCAAGACAAGGGCTAGGAGGGGCGAATTGGATTTGGGTGTCTCCAATGGATTGGGTGGATCTAGAAGTAGGAGATGGGGATGCAATGGATTCATTGGTTTTGATGGTTTCAACCGCTTGGTCAGTGTTAGGAATGGTAATGAGAGTGATAGATATAGGATGGGGAAGGGCCTCATCACTAGTGACCATACATGATAGAGTGGGAGGGCAAGGTTCCACAACATCAAGATGTGGATTTGGGGATGTCTCTTCTATCATGAGTCCTTGGATGACATTTGGAAGGAGGTCTTTGGGCATTGTAGGTTTAGGTGGCATGATGGGAATGTATGGAGGATTATGGATGGGTGGAGGACTACGATTAGGGATTGGTGGATTAGGATTAGATAAATGGATGGAATTGGATGGAGGATTAAGCTTGGCAGGTGGATCAAGATTAGATGGAGGATTGAGATAGGGTGAATTGTTAGGAGGATTAAAATATAATGGAATGGAGGGGGGAATAATACAAGAGGATGTAGATGATGGATTAGGTTAGGGAGATTGGGATGGTTGATTATAGTAGGAATAATGGGATGGTGGATTATGATAGGAAGGTGTCGATGTTGGATTAGGATGGGAAGATTGATTTGGTGGATTAGCATAGGAGGACATGGATGGTAGATTGGCATAGAAGGACATGGATGGAGGATTAGGATAGGAAGATTGTGATGGTGGATTAGGATAAGAGGACATGGGTGATGTATTTGCATAGGAGGATATGGGTGGAGGATTAGGATAAGAAGATTGAGATGGTAGATTAGGATAAGAGGAATATTGGGATGGTGGATTATGATATGAAGGTATGGGTGCTGGATTAGGATGGGAAGATTGGGATGTGGGATTAAGGTAAGGATATTTTGATGGTTGATGATGATAAGGATATGAGTATGGGGATGGTGGATTACTATAGGAGGATGTGGATATTGGATATTGGATAGGAGAGAGATGTAGAGGGAGGACATGATGGATTTGTGGATGGTGAGGGTACTAGATATCCCTTGTCAAGGGTAGTGTAAGGACTATTATTAGATGCAGATGAAGGCATGGGGGGATAGTTCAGAGGAATGGATGGACTTGGAGAGGGGATCAGAAGAAGATTTCTAGCAATGAAAACATCAAGGGGATCTATATTAAACTCATCTTGATCAACAATAATTCTATTATTGTCATCAATGTAGTAAGGATTCCCTTTGACCACTATTATTGGTTGTACGGGAGGAGGATAAGGATTCATGATGTCAGATGATACAGATACAGATCGAGAAGATGGGAATAGATGATTAGAAGGACATAATAGATGATGAAAAGATAAATAGGATGGATTGGAAGAAGATGGAAGAAGAGATCTTAAGATTTATTTCGATATCAGAAGATCTTGGATATAGAAGGATGAAAGCTCAAATTGGGATTTAGGTTAAGCTCAGGTTTGGATTGGTTAAAAGCTCAGATTTGAATTGGATTGAAACTCAGATTAGGATGATTGGAGGATGTGATGAGAGGTGATAGGATTGATGAGAGGATGTGATTGATTGGATTGGTAAATGATTGATTGATTAGATTGGATTGGATTGGATTAGAAAAATTGAGTTTAAACTTAGGTTCAAAAGTTTTGATTAGATTATGTAAGGTGCTGACTGATCAGATAGAGAGGCACAAGATAGATGATTGCGGCACTGAATCCACTTTGAGATGGAAGGGGATTGATTGGGCGATGGACGATGACTGACTTAGGATGGATGGTGATCTTAAGCAGATGTTGAAGGCTGACGATTGATTTCAGACACCTAGGTCAATTCAAATAATAACTTCAAACGAAGTTCAGGGGATTTGGATTAAGAAAATGGTGATGGATATGCAACTTAGAGATGACTAAGGATGTACCTATATGACTTGGATGATGATTGGATGCAAATGGATTGCAATACAAATGGACTAAAGTGAGGATTATGAGTGAACGAAAGGTGCAGACGGTTTAGAAAATAACAAGCTTTTTTGGAGCCCAATAGATTAACTTTCTGGAAAAAGATCAGACTCGCCTAACAGGTGCAGAATCGTCCAAATAGGGTGCAAGTTCACCCAAATTTGGGGCAAGTCGCCCAACTTAGGGTCAAGGTCACGCAACTTGGAGTCAAGGTCACCCAACTCAAGGTCAAGGTCCCCCAACTTAGGGTCAAGGTCGCCCAAGTCAAGTGCAGGGTCGCCCAAGTCAAATACAAGGTCACCCAAGTCAAGGGAAAGGTCATCCAACTTAGGGTCAAGGTCGCCCAAGTCAAGGGAAAGGTTGCCCAGCTAGGTGACAGAATCGCCTAAATAATTTATGGACGTCTAAATTTGAGAAACGATCAAACAACGTCCTTAAACGAACCTATTGAATGGGCAGACAGATAATGGGTATGGGAAAATGGACTATCGGAATGGGCAAACAGACTACCGGAATGGGAAAATGGACTACCAGAATGGGGAAACAGACTATCAGAACAGACAAAGAGACTATCAAAATGAGGAAATGGATGCTCAAAATGGGCAAACAAACTAATAGAATGACTGAAGCGAAGGCAGGATTGACTGTTCAGAGTGCAAAATCACTGAACTATGGGGCAGGATCACCCAACTTAGAGGAAAAATCTCCCTTTTTGCTAAAATAGGTGAATGAATTGGGTTGTTTGACTGACAAAATGACTTAGATAGAGGGCATAATCGCCCCTCTAGAGGTCAGGGTGGTCTTTCTTATGGGAAGAATCGCCCCTGTTCAGGACAAGGTCACCTATTCCATGAAGGATGGGCGATTTTGACAAGAACAAACTGGGAAATGACTCAGACAAAAGGCAGGGTTGCCCCTGTTAGGGGCAAAATCACCCCTGTTAAGGGAAAGGTCACCCCTGTTAAGGGAAAGGTCACCCCTGTTGAGGGCAAGGTCACCCCTGTCAGTTGACCTGGACTTAACTTGGATAAAAATGGCTATGGAAAATGACATAAAACACAACAAACAATAAGTAGAAGGAAAATGTTGACTTGACTAAATAGACATGCACTGGTTTCGCACAAAAAAGACAGTTCAAACAACACAATCCTAAGATTAGTATGAAGGGTATGACCAACACCGTCCTCTAACTAGGCTGAACAAGGAAAACTAGGGAGTCCTCAATATACACATGGTAGGTGAGGAAAAACCATGAAAACCAAACCATCTACAGGCGTGAGTCAGAAGCCCCAATGAGGTACTGGAAACTTGGACCAACTCTTCACATCTTATCTAGGTATCACCCTAGCTTCGATGCTTCGCCAGACACAACGTGACTGAATTGGGGTACAACTTTGGCTCTCCCCCCTTTATATACCTCGTCGGTAACATGTGGTTGGGATCATCCCTTCGGGTGATGAAATCCCCAAGCAGGTCCCACTAAAAGAAGACACTAAACATTTTTGGCTAGTCCTCAGGCTCACACGAAGTGCAAGGGGAAAGCTTGAATGATCTAGTGCCTCCTAAGTAACATAGATGACTAAGTGGACTACGATTTCTCTTCACCCAGGATCATCAAATGGAATAAGGGGATTGGATACATAAATATCCCACTTGACAAGCACGACAAACAAGTATTTTGATTCCCCCTAATTAGATATATGTGTCTAATTAGTATGAAAATGGTAAACAAACAAGCTAACTAATGTTCTTGGCCCGGTTGTCTTGCAACAAATATGTTAGAAGTTTTAACCTTCGGTCTTCGACAAGCATGAAACAGTTGCACAAATTAGTAAAAATAGGCACATTCACCAACAAAATAGGTTAGAGGGTCAGTACTAAGAAAAACAACAAGAAACAAACCTTGGAAATGAACTTCAAGTACTTGTTTTTACCTCAGTCACCTTTTTCTGGGGCAGAATCACCCTTGTTGAGGGAAAGGTCGCCTGTCTTGAGAGTAGAGTCACCCCTGTTGAGGGTAAGTTCGCCCTTGTCAGTATCAAGGTCACCCCTGGTCATGAAATAGGGAGAAAATTTGCTCCTATTTCACAGATGGGCGATTCTGCAAGGGAAAAATCACCTCTGTTTAGGGCAAGGTCACCTATCTTTAGGGTAGGGTCACCTGTCTTCAAGGAAGGGTTGCCCCTGTCAGTTGTAGAGTCAACTCTATGTAACCTGAACTTGCAAAACGTCTAACAACAACAAACGTGAATAAAACAGACCCGTTTGTGGGTCCCACCAGGTGTGCCAAAAATGTGTGCAGCGTTATTTACTATCCTAAAAAATGAAAACACAAAGAAATGCAAGGAGAAACAACACAACACCACCTCACGATTAGCCTAAGTTGAACTTGAATAAAAGAAAGATGAAACAAAAAATATACCTTATTCAAGTTGATCTTTCTGGTTGGCCCTTTGATGTAGCTTGAATGTGTGCTCCTTGATGGAAAATATGATGAAAATGATATGTAAAGTGATCTAGATTGCAAGATGAATGCAATGAAAGATGTGGGTATTTTGGCAGATGACTGCAAATGGAAGCTTGATGAATGCAACAATGGAGGTTGAATGCAAGTATGCAAGTGCTTGAAACCTTGTGTGCTTGAGAATAGAATGCTTGAATGCAAATTATGTTATGAATGTGATATGAAAAAAAATGAGACAAAATCTTCCATTTTAAGGGAAGAGTCTCTAGAGAATTCAATGGCTAGGATTTAACCAACATGGACAAGATGGAGGTGTCAAAAGGATAGGTGATGTGGAAAGAGGACATGTGAGGTGGAGAGAGGACATGTAAGGTGGAGGTACTTGCAAGTACCTTGGGATTAGGGAAATATTTCCTCAAAAAGGAAGTTCTTGTCCCCATATGAGGATGATGGTGACAAGTGAGAAATTTTAGAAAGTCCTCTCTAATCATCATGGGGATGAGAGAAGTTGCTGGGAGAATAAATGTGAATTTTAAATTCACATGATTAGGGAGTACCTTGGGGATAAAACAAGGTCCTCATAAAAAGGTCCTTGTCCCATGTGACTAATGTGACTTATGAAGGAATTTAAATTTTCCCAACAACCTACATGGGGAAGAGAAATGCATTGAATGAATAAATGTGAATTTTAAATTCACATGGGGAAGAGGTCAATGCTTAATAAATAAAACACTTATGAAAGGTTGACTTGGAGGACATACCGGAAATGACAGCCGATTAGATTAAGGTAGTGCAAACATGTGATTAGGAAGATTAATGAAGGATTAAAGACAAGTGGCCAAATATGGAGGATGTGACATTAATCTTGATTAAGGATGTGCACATCCTGATCATAGATTAATTAAACTAATCCAGATTAGAAGAAGATTATGGAGGATGTGATAATGAGAGAGAAGAGAGGGAATTTAAAATTGATTTAAACTCAAAAAGGTAAATGACTAAATTAAATAAATTGATATATTTATTTAATTTAGAGAAGAAATAATGAAAGATAAAGTATTTAATTGTTAAATTAAATATTTTAGAAACCTTAGAGGAAGGGGAAATATTAATTAAATAATTCATTTAATTAATATTGATGAAATAGACGAATAAATGATACAGATTTGACCATATGGGAGTGGTCAAATTTGGATGTCTACATGCACTATCAATCAAAGTGATGGACAATGTATGGGTCATATAGACAGATATGCATATATGTCATAGCCGATGCAAACAACATTGATTCCATGGGATATTGATGATTATTGTTATCTCGGTTAGGGTGTGTTATTTCATTCTTGGAAAGAGGCTATTGAATAGGCTATACTGTTCGATTTTCACTATTGCATTGTGAACCAAATATGGAACAATATAGCTAGAGCTGAAGTGATACAACAGTTTATTGTATTTTCCTAACTTTGGAGAGCTTTTCAACACATTATATGTGGCAAGCAATGTTCATGGGGACGATTTTATATGAATCTTGTGTACATTATATTTTGCATACATATATGTCTACATAGAGCAAAAGAACAATACAATGCAACAAAAAGAAGAAATAATTTAGTACTTTTTGTATGGTTTTTGTCTACTACAAATGCTTGCAAAGTAATCAAATAGGTCATCATCTTCTTGGTATGTCATCCTTGTCTGTCTTTGTGTGGCTTGTGCTGATAGTAGACAACCAGAGATACATATAGAAAAAGATGCATATCTTGAAAGATACAGGTAGAAAATCCATGTACATACAAACACACTAGATACAAATGTATTGCAGAGAAATTTATGTACACATAACTGTATAAAGATATTGTATGCACTAACAACATTGAATTGCATACATACATACTTCTGTATATATATATGTACATATATACATATATACAACAATGTCTACAAGTATATATGAGAATAACATAAAATACAAAGGGTTTTTTCAAATTGCACCTCTTCCTGCTCTTCCTGCTTGGTACAACTGTACCTCTTCCCACTTGCTTTGTCTTTGTTGGTTGCTTTTTGAGTGTCTAAAAAAATGGGCAATAAATTATCACAGCTGTTAGTTTTGGATTGCTTTTCCACCTACAACCCCATGTATGAAATCCCAAAATAAACCTCCTGCCAGTTGGGTAGTGGCTTGACAATGCATGATTGAACTTGGACCTTCACAAAAGCTTTATCTCCTTGGTCTTAGTTTTCGCAGATGGTAAAGCCACACAATGACAACCAACAATTCCTTGTTGAAAATTGTAAAAACATTTGATTGTATTGATGGAGAGTGTATTTCCCCTATGTCCAGGAATATATTTATGTCATAGTGGATGCAAAGAACATTAATACATAGTGATGCCTATGCTTATTCTGTTGACAGATACTTGGAATCATAAGCTGTATTTTAAGTGTTGTATAATAATGTTTTTGGCATAAAATATCACATATATAGATTTTTGTACAATCGAGAAAATAAAATGAGTGGCAATGATAGTCAAGAATGTCTTATGGATAACAAAATAAGCTCTATATATAGAACAATAATTAACAATTCATTATGGAGAACCACACACACTTTTTTATTGTGTTGCAACCATTCGCAAAGAACTCAAACCATATACAAAAAAATATTAAATTTTCCTGTGTATAGATATGTATGCATGCCAAGAAAATGTAAACAATTTACCTACACACTCTTCCCAAAGTTTATTGCTTTGTGAAAATAGATGTTATTTCTTTGAACCTTTAGAAGGCATTATCCAAACGATATACTGTATATTAATTGTTGTATACAACATTCAAGACTTATTGCTTTTTTTTTTTTTTCCCTCATATTGTTGATGTCTGCATAAAAAAATTTAAAAGATTAAAAAATGAGACAAAAAACATGCAATAATAAATTTTATATTAAGTGTTGTATAAATCATTCAACCCTTTTTTTTATTAATCCTTTGTTATCATATTGTTGATGTCTGTGCAAAAAAATTGAGAGATCGTGTTGTGTTTTGAGGTCATAGAGCTTGTAGTCAACCACTAGCATTGCAACTCTCATCTTTTAAAAGAGCAGCCCCAACAATGTCGGTGGAGTTTGGCTCTACGTAGGCTAATGAACAATCCTCAAGCAAGAGTCTTGTAAGTATGTTCCTTGTTTTTTTTTTGCTACTGACAATTAATTTGACATTTTTCCATGTGCATTCAGTGGACTGTGAATATACTTCATTTGAATTTACAGTTGTTATCATATATATTCTAACTAATTTATATTTAAAACCTTCATCTTTTCTTTTCCTTTCGATTTTCTAGCCATTTGGGAGTCACCTATGTGTTAGGGGGGAAACATTATAGTTTTCAAATGTCTTGACATTGTTGTTAGCTTCTAGACTTATGTCACAACCATCAATATCTAATTGCTTCCACTTTCCTGAGTGAAACTGGATTGTAGGATACACATGTGTATCTAGCCTTGACACAACATGAAATACAATCTATTGATGTTAGAGATGTTGTTTCATCTCCAGTTCTCCAACTAATGTCTTTTCAAAAAATAGGAGGCGATCAAAGCCCAGTTGACTGCTACAAAGTTGTCCTCTCTGATGGAACCCACATACAAATAGGTACTTTGCCTACAAAATACAATGACCTTTTGTTTACAGGTGAATTGAAAATGGGTTCCATCTTGTGCTTGACCAACTATTTATGTAGGAAGATGCGAGAATCAAGGTTAGAAATTGTTTTGCACTACTTGTACTTGTTTTATCCTTTCTTGTTAGTGGAGATTGTGTTTAAGAGTATTTAATGTTTGCTTGATTCTAGGGCGATTGTGATATTGTCCTTAGATGTCAAAATGTCATATTGCCACCTAATTGGAAAACCTAGATATTTGTTTAGAGATCAAGAAGAACAAATAGTTGGTTGTGGCTCCCCCTCCCCATCCAAACGAGTCTCAATATTTGGGATAAATACATCCCCAAGATAGCAAAATACTCCTGCAAATATCAGTCCTATTAAAGGGATCAATGTTTACCAAACCAAATGGACAATAAAAGGCCGGGTAACAACAAAAAAGGAGATGCATCATTACAACAAACAGGGGCACAAGGACCAAGTATTCAGCTTTGACATTATTGATAGTGAGGGAATAGAAATATGAATCACTTGTTTTAATGACATAGCAAAATTGTATTATGGTAGGGTTGAGGTGGGTCGTACTTATTGTGTGTCAAAGGGGTTAGTAAGATAAGCTTAAAGGAAATTTAATAAGTTGAACAACCACATGGAAATTATTTTGGATAAAAATTCAATGTTGAAATGTTGTGATGATGAGGCCTGTGTGCCAGAGAAAGTATTTAAATTCATCCCAATTAATTAAATTATAAATTATAGCAATAACAGTTTGATTGATATTATTGGGACTATGGTGCATGTGGGAAAGGTATTGACTATACAAAGAAAGGATCAGTCTGAAACAATTTGTAGAATTGTTAAACTTAATGATTTTTCATCCTTTTGCATCGATCTTAATCTGTGGGGCTCAAATTGGGAAGCAAAGGGTGATGAGCTAGAAAGATTGTACAACCCTCCTTCGGTTGTCATCCTTGCTATTAAAAATGCATGTGTTGGGTATTTCAATGGAATGGTACTAAACACAACCATAGGGACTCTTCTATACATAAATCCTGACATCCTAGAAGCACAACACTTGGCCCAAAGAGGACATATTGAGCCACCTATTGTTGAGGCCACTCAGATCGTCCCTGAAAAGGTTGATTTGGAAAATGGAAGAGTCACCATTTGATATATCTTGGATCATTACCTTGGCTTGCCAGAAACTTTACAAGCTATTCTCAAGGCAACAATAAAATATATGAAAACTGATGCATTATGTTATGTTGCATGTCTATTGCAAGCCAATGGCAGAAAATGCAAGAAAAAGTGTGAAGAATCCGTGAAAAACACATGGTTCTACCCTAAATTCCAGACAATAATAGGTGATTTTAACTTTTGATATTTATTGCAGCTAAAGATGGAAGACCACACGAGTGATATTTGGGCTACTGCTTTTGATGAGGCTGCAACAAGCTTATTGCAAATGTCAACAAAATAGATTTACATTTTACAATATGAGTCTTCTACTGCAGTGACTGCCGAGTCTATTATCAATCGTGTCACATACAACTCATTTTTTTCACTCTTCTTATTAAAACTCAGACCTATAATTCAGAAATGAGGATGAAAACAACGATAGTCAAAGTTGCAAGAATTAACTTCGAAGCTGAGTTCAAGTTGTTGTTGTCAGATCTCTCTGCAATTTTTGCTACCATTCAAGAGTCTCCAGAGATAGTTGTTGTACTACCTTGAATTCTAAACAACCATGCCTAATTGTGACTTTGAATATGTGTTATAGTTTATCTTGACTAGACATTTGTTTCCTTCTCTTCCTATGCACTGCTTGTCATATCAAAACACATTTCCTTTCTCCTACTGTTGTCTTGTTCCTTGTTTAACTGGTAATATATTAAAACAATGAAGTTTAAATTTTAATGTTTAACAAAACAAGATACCATTATTGTTTTCTATATTTTTTATGTTGCTTAGACTTTGGTTTCAGTTTAAGTCTATGTTCTTGATTTTATTTTACGTTGTTTGGTTATATAGTTATGTAGTCGTGCCTAACACATGTATCAATATTTATAGCTATTCTTATATATATGTATATATGTATGTATGCATGTACATAAATATATATGCATGCAATTGAAATTTCTCAGTCCATACAACATTTTGATATATATATGTGTAGATATATGTGCCTATAATGGATTTGTATGTGTACATGCATGTTGACTTGAATATTTATAGCTATGTCTGACTTGTTTTTAATATTAATATGGTTATTTGCTTCTTGTCTATTTAAATAGCCATGTAGTCTTCTCCTTGCACAATTGTTCTTACTATAATGTTCACTCCTTTGAATGCATGGCTATTAAATGCTCTCCTGCCTTTGTATTCATAAAAGCACATGACATATGGTTATTTTGCACTTTCTTGTAGTTGCATAAAACTTTGTTTTTGTTATAATATTTTCTATGTGATGTTTAATAATGACTATTCTCTATTCCCTCTACAATTTTTTTGTGATTTTTCTTCGGTCTAGCTTATTAAAATATGTCGTTGCAAAGGATTAAGATAAAGAATATAATAAAAAAATTATCATTTGATTTATGTTGTTCTGATCTTGTTTTGAATGTTCTGAGTGCATACAATATCCTGATAGAGTTCTATATAGATATATGTGTTTGTGATGTATTTGATTACACAAAAAATCCCACTTAAAACACCCATGCAAAACCATCCCCGCAAAAGCTTTCATTTTGTGGCCATTGTTGCAACTCTCTAGCTCAGGCTATATTGTTTCGTTTATGGCTTTAGTTTTGTGTGATGTTGATGCCATTTTGTTGGCCTTCTCTATTGGAACGTCATACACTTTTAAAAAAAAATCCGCCACCTTTTCCTCGATGCCAAAAATAAAAGCTACACTGATATACATATATATATATATATATATGAAGATAGATGCACATATATACAGATTGTTGATTGTACTCTAGAAAAGACTATATTGTTTGTTAAAACCAATATTGTTTGATTTATGCTTCACCTTTTCTCGCAATGGTTTTGATTAGGTTTGGCACTGTCAATTTTATATGTTCTGCAACTTTTTGGCATATGTTGTAGGCTTTCATTTTTCTTTTCACATGTCCAGATACGTATGTATGTGAAATTACATGTACACAACATCCATATGTACTCTAAAAGATACATGTACCTAATCTTTCCCTCCTCACTCACAACTATCTTGAACAATTAGGTAAACCCAGAGAATGACACCCAACAATGCCTTATCAGGAATTGCACACACATTCGCTTTGTTTTCCAAGGATTTAAAAGGGCAAGTGTTACTTACAACCATTCTCGCCACACAAAATTATTACAACAATTAATATAGGCTCCATTTAACTAGACCTCTCTATTGACATGCCTAATACTTTCTATAAACAAACCGACACCTTCTCAAGGACATAGGAAAGCTCAAAAATCGGGAGGGCTGTTAAAAATCCCATTCAAAGGTCACATAAATAGCCTACCAGATAAAATTGCAACAATATAGCCTTCTCACTAGAACCACACACAACAATGGCTTATTGAAAATTGCATAGACATTCACTATGTTTTCAAAGTAGGTATTACTTACAACCATTACCACTACACATAAATCATACAACAATCAAATTTTGATAGTCACAAATCCATTGAAAAGCTTCGTCATACAACACAGATTATAAATGGAAGTATATTGGTCTAAAAAGCGATTTAGATGAAAAAATCCACACAAAAACAACAATTCACAAAACACAGTAATTCACAGTAACAATGCAACATGCAAAACAAATAATATTGCCTTTCAGCCTTGGCGGCTAAACAATGTTGCTTTCAACATCAAACCAAATGAAAAAACCCACACACAACACATGATATTATCCCTTTTGCAACCATAGACATAAAATGGTGGTGATAAATGATGCAATATAGCTTGACCCAGGGAATTGCAACCATCACCACAAAATGAAAGCCACAAATGAAATAATATTGGTGCGCACAGTCACCCACATGGGGGAACGTGCAAAGATCATTTTTGGTTAGCTTTCCCACATTGCACCGAATATTCATCACTGTCTCTAGATATGTATGTATTTGAGGTCACATACAAAGAACATTCATAAATACTTCTTCCCATGTTTATTCTTTTTAGAAGCTAGCTGGATTTTTTCTTTTCCTATGTCTATACTTAAACTTCTCCATAGGAATTAATTGATATTTGCCTTTAGATGGCCTTGCCTCTATTCATTCACAATTTCCATGACATGTAACAAAAGTAAAGGAACATATGTTTCAATTGATAGTTACAGTTTTGCTATTCAAAATTTGCATCGTGCATTTATTCAAATTGCTTATATCAACTGAAACATATGATACTTGTTCTTTTGTGAAGTAATTGTCTCAAGATTTGCACTTTCAAGCTCTTTTTGCAATAAAAAAGGGGGGGCATGATCCACAACATGTGTCGAATTACATGTAGCCACAACTATTGAAAACCTTGAGAAACATAGCGAATGTCTGTGAAATTTTCAATAAGCCATTGTTGGGCCTTGTTGTCTTGCTATACCTACTATTAGAGTCGCGAGTAAGGAGAGCAAGCTTTTGTGACGGTGCAAGTTCAATCACACGTTGTCCACCTTCTGTGAAGATGATTGGAGGTTATTCTGTGTTTTTTGGATGGGGCAATGGTTGGAAAAGAAAAAGAAAAGGTGTTGCCTTCAATATTTCATTGCTCACTTCTTGCAGCAAAGCTTGCGGGAAGAGGTATGTTTGAAGCAAACGGGAAAAGGTGAATAATGAAAAAACCCTTTACGATTTTTTGTTTCGTTTGTGGTTGGCACAAACATTAAGTATGTTTTCCAAGGCTTTAGAAGGAACATACCACCTACAACCATCACCACTACACGAAAACCATGCAACAATTAATGTTGATGTCATTTCGTTTGCCCTCTCTATCGATGCAGCAAGTGTTTTTAATCAAAAGAAAAAGAAAAACATGTGCCACCTTTTCCTCGATAGTCGAAAGGCTCCCAAACCGAGAAAGGCTAATCCAGGCCAAAGTTCAATCTACATTGCCTTCCATTATCCCACATTCTATGTTCTCCCACAATAGCAAAGCAAGTCATCCGTAGCACCTGCCATTTCAAACCTTGGGAAACATAGCACTTGCTTGTGCCGAGACCTAGCTTTTGTTGAACTTCAAGTGGAGTTGGTTGTTGTCGAATGTATGCGAATGTGCTATCATGTTATTTTATGTTCTTTGAATGGGGCGATGGTTGTAAGAGCACTAAAAAAGTATCAGTTGTGATAATTCTTTGCTGATTTCTTGCAAGCATGGATCTTCTATATAGCACTTAAAAATACAGTTCACCATTCCAATAATATCACATAAAATAAAGATGGGGATTAGTATATATCAATTCTCTTTGCATTTGCTCTAACATACATACATATTTATACATAGGGGAAATACATTGTCCACCACTATCAACATTGGTGATATCACTATTTTGTTAGGGTTAGAAGGCATATATCTAACAAGTTAAATGTAGATTTGAACAAAAAAATAGAGTAACAAAACACACATAGAAGACAACACAAAGAATTTAATGTAGTTCACCCAATCTGGGCTACATCCACAAAACCGCAGCCATCCAATGATTTTATTATCTAGTGCAAAACATATTACAATATCATGAATAATGCCATACTACAACTCTCCATCTGAGCCGCTTATAACAAGATTTTAGAAGCTTCTAGAAATTAGGGTTTACAAAGTCAACCTTTTTCTTTTTCGGCGACGAAGCGAAAAAGGGGCGAGGATACATGAAGAGTGTATAGTACTAAAAAGTGTATAGTATAGCATGATCAATCACCACATACCAACAATCTCCCACTTGGAGACTGATCAGGCTCCACACCAACACAATCTTCCACTTGGAGACTGATCTTGGATGACACCGCTGCACTTACAACTCCCACTGGAAATAAGCACCTTGGACCTTGCTGCTCTATTATACTTTTAACCATGTAGACCAACCAAAGCTGAAGAGGACCTCAGCTTCTCCCTTGTCACTGCCTTTGTAAACATATCCATTGGATTGTCATCTGTATGTATCTTTTCCAGCTTTACCTGTCCATCCTCCAATACTGATCGAATGAAATGATATCTCAGTTGTATGTGTTTGGTTTTAGAGTGTAAGGCAAAATTCTTTGCAAGATGTATAACACTGTAGCTATTTATAAACAAGTGATTTTCAGCCTGTGTTTTTCCCAACTCTTCCATGAAGACTTGTAGCCACATCATCTCCTTTGCTTCCTCTATGGTGGATAAAGCAACCACCTTTTGCAATTCAGAAATCCAACTCATTGCTGTCCCACCAACTATAAATACATAACCTGTGGTACTCCGATTGGTATCTATATCCCCTGCCAAATCTGAGTCAACATAACCTTTTAAATCTATATTAGAGCCCCCAAACCATAAACATATATTGGATGTACCTCTCAAGTACCCGAGAATCCATTTTATCGCATTCCAATGCTCAACTCCAGGATGACTCATATACCTGCTAACAGCTCCTACGACATTGCACAATTCCCAAAATGCTAAATACCTTTACAATTGCACGTTTGCATGGTGTGTGGCCTTCGTCGGCATTTTAGCAACATATAATGTAAGGCTATATATCTTTTATCCCATCTCTTATTTGACAACTGTATGGCGATTTATTAAAAAAATCTATAGCATTGATTTAAAGACAACCAATTTTCTCAGATCCTAAAGTATTGTTTTCACTATAGATCAAAGTGGTGCAGAATTGATGTTTTTGCTCGAGGGTTTGGTGAGATCCCACGAGGCTCCATGACCCAATATGGTAGGGTGGAGAGTAGGCCTTATTTTCCCATGTTCATACTGTAATCCATTCCATGCACATGGTATGCACCATTTTTTTAAATCGATGCATTCTATTACAATTGAATTGCATATTACTTCTTTTACATTGTACAAGTCTTTAAATTTCCTGATTTATTTATTGTCTATGAATGGCACTTGTTTATTGCACTAAAATTTACATTATGATTTCACCTTTACGGACCATGCTCAAGTCAAAAAATCTTGCTTTGTGGATGTTTTCAGGCCAATAGATCTTCTATAAAGCTAGCAGGGCCCAAAACATTGCTTTCACCATTGTTTAAAATGGTGGATACTTTATTTTTTTCTCAAGGGTTTGGTGATAGTGCATGACGCTCCATGACCCAATATGGTAGGGTGGAGAATATGCCTTCTTTTCTTCTCTTTATACTGGATTCTGCTAGATGCACAAGCTATGTCTATATCTTCCAATCCTTCCATTACAGGTTCACTGCATATTATCTACTATAAATTACACAACTCTTTATATCTCCTCATTTAGATATTGTCTACCAACGATAGATGATCACTGCACTAAAATTCACATTTTGTTGTTATTCTTACAGAGCATACTACAACCATAATTCAGATTTTGATGAAGTCATGTGTTATAACCAACCTCTCACAATTATCATACTATCTACAAGATCAGTTATAGTGTTCAAAGAAACAACTACATCCTTATAGACTCTATATTAACTGTGATAAGCAACATTGATTTCACCATTGACAAGGGTGGTGTATGATGTATGTTCTTGCTCGGAGGTTTGGTGAGAGCCCATGAGGCTCCATGACCCAATATGGTAGGGTGGAGAGCAAGGCTCATTTTGTTGTGTTCCATATTTTATTTACTGTTAAATTTTTGTGGGTTTCTGTCTATGGCTTTTGTTATGTGGTTATGGTTGCAATGGAATAAAATAGTTAATGTTATACAGTTTATCTTTCATCCCATTGGCTATTCTTCATTATTTTTGTCTGGCTTAGGCAATATTGTTTCAATTCTGGATAAAGCGCTATTAAGAAAAGAGTTTATTGTTTCTTAAAAGCAGTATTGTTTTGTTTATCATTCGTGTTTTGTGCCTATCATTTTGCATAATGTTTCTCACATAAGATTCAGAGAAGATTTCTATGTTTCATAGTCTATATATTAAGTATATTTCCACATAGGGGAAACATGTTGTCAACCACTACAATCGATACGGGAATCAATGTTTCATAGAATAGTTAAAATACAAATTATCATTCCAACAATGCCTCAGTATATATCAATATTGTTTGCATCTACTATGGTACACAGACGTATCTATAAATAGGATAAATAAAGTAAAACATAACCAAAAAAAGCACGGTCCATCACTACGATCAATTGTGACATCACTCTTCCATATAAAATTTAAAATACAGTCTACTATTGCCTACATATAGATATGTATGTATCTGTTGTTTTACAGGCATGGCCACCACATGATAAAATAGTTAATCTTATACACTTTTGCCTTGTTTTTGACAAGCCATTGTTGTTCATGGTTCTCTAGACCTGCGTATATTGGCACATTATGGATAAGGTGCTTGTGGGGTAAAGAATTTATGATCTATGCCTTCCATTTTGTTGCTATGGTTGCAACACAGTAAAATTATGAACACTATACAATTTATCGTAATTTAGGGTGCATCGTTTCATTTTCAACAACATGCTGTTGTCAAGCCTACATTGTCTCAATATTGAACAAGTTGTTGTTTGCAAAAGACTGTATTGGTGGAAGATGTGTTCAAATGGCGGCCAAAATTTTCGTTAGCCTCCCTAGTTTTTGAGCCTTCTGGTGGCTATGGAAAAGGTGACAGATGGCTTCGCTCCATCTATCGGCTCATCGTTACATGTCACTACACGCAACTACTACTTTATTTTAGATTTCATTATATTTATGTTTTTGTTTTTTAAATTAAAATTGTAATTTTGATTTTGTCTTTTTATTTTCAAATTTTAATTTAATTATTTTACATTCATTATAATATGATTGTTATGTTTCAAGGTTTGAAGTGAATATTTTGAGTTAGTATTTAAAGGAATCATCTTAGTTCATTGTAACAACAAATGAACGCATATTAACAATTAGGACAACACATTCAAAGCATATTAGTCATTGTTGTGTCAATTGTAGGTTCAACTATCAACTACTCAACATTCAACATCTTTATTATTAAATAAAATTAACGAGTTGTTTGTTAGCAATGAAGTTGATTTCTCTTCTCCTCCATTAGAGTATATGTGTTGCAAAGACGATTGTCATTGCACCAAAAGATCAACCTATTAATGCTCGATAAAACTGCTAGATTTATACAAGATCCAAGATCCACAGGAGGCGGTTAAACCATGTCACGAAGCCCGAGTGCTGTGTTGGCCCACACCAAGGAGACCAAGGGTGACACCTTGCAACAATCCCCCCAACGCAAGTGAGGGGTTCGAACCTGTGACCTCGTCTTTGATACCACTTGTTACAAAGACAACTGCTATCGCACCAAAAGATCGACCTGTTAATGTGTGATACAACTGCAGGATTTATACAAGATCCAAGATCCACATGCGGTGGTTAAACCATGTCACGAAGCTCGAGCATCATGCTAGCTCACACCAAGGAGACTAAGGGAAACACCTTGCAACAATATATGGGTAAGTACAGAAAGATGGGGACAAAAAAGTGGCCACTTTTTGGTCCTAATCAAGAAGGAAAACTAGCTCTCTCTTTCTCTTTTCATCTTTCTCTACCTCCTTATATAACTCACACTCTCCCTCTTCCTCAAACAATATACTTGAAATAAACGTTTCAGTATAAGTAAAATTTATATATAGACATTTACTCTCATGATTCAAGTTATATTTCATGAATATGGTTTCAAGATGTTTAAGAATGGTTTCAAATCTTTAAGAGTTATAATGAAAATTCTAGGTTTTGAAAGGTCTTATAATTTTCAAACAACTAAATTTTAGTAATCAACATGATCCTATCATCTTGCAATTATTCAAAAGCATCATCAAGCATCTCTCTCTCTCTCTCCCCCCTATCTACTTCTCTATCTCATCTCTCTCCCTATCTCTCTCTCTCTCTTTATATCTACCTCTATCTCTCTTTTTCCCTCTCCCCCCTCTCCCCCCTATCCCTCTAGATATCTATCTATATCTCTCCCTCCCCCTCTCTCTCCTTCCCTCTTTACTTCTCTCTATCTCACCTTTACCTCTCTACATATCCCTCTAGATATCTCTATATCTCTCCCTCTCCCCTCCATCACTCTTTACCTACCTCTCTTTCTCTCTCATTTCTCTCTCCATTTCTCTCTATTTCACCTCTCTCACTATCCCTCTATATTTATATATCACTCCCTTCCCCTTTCCTCTATTTCACCTCTCCTTATCTCTCCTATCCCTCTAGTTATCTCTATCTCCCACCTTCCCTCTTACTTATCTCTATTTCACCTCTCTCTATCCCTCCCTATCCCTCTACCTCTCTACTTATCTCTCTCACCTCTCTCTCCCTCTCCCTCTCTCTAGATAAGGAAGAAGGAAGGAGAAAGGGAATGGTAGAGAGTAAGAGAGAGGGGGGAGGGAGAGGTAGGGAGAGAGGAAGAGAGAGTGACAAGGGAGAGGGAGAGATATAAAGAGACATCTAAAGGGATACAAAGAGAGAGGGAGATGGAGAAAAAGGGAGAAATATCTTGAGAGATAGGCAAAGAGAGGTGAGATAGAGAGAACTATAGAGGGAAGGAGGGAGAGAGGACAAAGAGGTAGAGAGGTATGTAGAGAGAGAGAGATGTAGAGAGTCTGAGAGATATCTAGTGGGATAAGGGAGAGAGAGAGGTGAGATAGAGAGAAGTAGAGAGGGAATGAGGGAGGGAGAGAGGTAGAGAGGGAGGGAGGGAGGGAGGGAGTGAGAGGTAGAGAGAGAGGGAGGGATAAAGACAGAGGGAGAGAGGGAGAGAGAGAGGCTTGATGACTCTTTTGAATAGTTATAAAACTACAAGTTTAGATAATTGCAAGATGATAGGATCTTGTTGATTACTAAAATTTGACTAAATCTAAAAAAATATAACATCTTCCAAAAACTATTATATGTATTAAAACTCCTAGGGATCTGAAACCATTCTCAAACATCTTGATATTATATACATGATTTAACATAACTTTTAAAAGTATAAGAAATTAAATTTTCATGTGTAAATATCACTTATACTTAAATTTTTATTTCATGTATATATAGTTTGAGGTAGAGAGAGATGGGAAGAGAAAGAGAGAGATCTGTTTTTACTTCTTATAATTGTGAGTACATTATAACCTGCTCATGTTATTATTTTATTTGGGTATTTCTAACCCTTAGGGTTGGATTTTCCTTGGGAATCCAACCCAAAGGGCTAGACTTACATGTCAACACCCATAGACATGTTCTTAGAAAATTCTAAAAAATGACACAATGTCGAGTGTGCTCTCCATTAGGTTTGCACATCTTTCAATATCAAGTTAAAAAAATAGTAACATTGAACTCTCTCTTAGCTTTCTAACAATATAATTTTCTCTAGGTTTCAATTATGTTAAGGTTTTGATATTTAATTTCTTTTGCTAATGTCTCCATTTTTCATCAAAAACATGCATATGGTATTGTTGGCTTCATTTTTTACCCATTCATTGAACTTTAAAAAAAAAAAAAATTAAAAAACTAGACTATTCTATAAATAGTAAAAAAAATGATTAGTTTCCAAAAAATTTAGGGGGGCACATGCTTAATTTTTTGTTTGTAAGATGTGTCCACTTTGAAAATTAGTAAAAAAACATATATTCATAAAAAATTTAGCAAAAAAACATACATAAACTACATGGTGTCATCTAATTTCTTATTGAAGTGATTTTTGAAATACTAAAAAAAAGTTAACATTTTGTGGGGGCACACTAGATGTTATGTTATTTTTTTATAAAAAATATGAGCACTTTGTGTGCCCCCATTATTTGAACCCCTTAATATCCACCATTTAAAAATAAATTAGTATTTTAGAAAGTAGATTCAGAGCACTATGGCCCTTGTTCTTGTTGTATCTTCAAATTTTGAGCATAACTATCTTCAAATTTTCATACAAGATCAATTATAGATCACCATATTTTTTCGTGTCCCCTTTTTCAAATTAAAATAAATTAAAAATATTATTTAAGTTGGGCCTGTTGATTCCTAATTTAAGGGAAACTTAATAATAATATTATTAATTAAAATAAAAGGTGTTTCTAAACACTAGTACTTAAATATAAGTATTTTTAAAGACCTAAAATAAAATAAAATAAAAATTTATTTAAGTATTTTTAAATACTTGGAGGGAAATTTAGGACATAATGGCCCAATTTAAAAAAGGTATACTAAGGGCACCTTCATTTCCATAAATCATTCAACTTGCCATTTTGCATCCAATTTTTAGATTTGAGTAGTTTTTTCAATCTAGGGAATTCAAGGACAAAAACCTTGGCATGCTTGAATTTTGGAGGGTGAAAAACCTCTTGGATTCCACATTTGGGATCAAGGATGAATACCCTTGTTTCCAATCTGAGTTGTTGCAGATTTTCAAGATTCCAAACTTATTTCAGTAATGAGGATGATCCCACAATAGTGGTTTACACTATTTGGCACATCTTGATTTTATTGAAATCACATGTTTTTAGAAAATATAATGATTTAAGCCTTGAAAAGTTTCATTTAAAGGATTCTAATTGAAGAGGGTTTGATCAAACCCCCTTGGATAGAACCCTGCTAGTTTTAAACCATACCTATAACAGAGTCTCCTTTACAACTATCAAAATGCTGATAAAAAACTTTTGATTAAATGCTTTGATTGGGTGATCAAATGAATTCATTTAAAATTTATTATTTGTAAACATGTAGTCCTTATTATAAGCTTCCCAAAAAATATAATTTTAAATATATTTAATTTGACTATTATATTTATTTTCTATTTCTTGTGAATGTAGGTTTTTCATCGAAAATCAAGCACTTTGTTCTGCACATGTGGAAAAATAGTATATTATAAAAAAAAATCTAAAAAATATGTTTTGGCTTGGTATTGATGTCCTTGATCCAATTAAAAATATATATGGATTTTGATACATACAAAAAAACTATGTTGTTTATGGTCTGCCTATGTCTAAATTGTAATTGGTTTGACTTCAAAACTTGACTAAGAAAAATAATTCAATAAAACACTATGAAAATAAATGAATGTGCTAGATATCATAGTTACAAAGCTAAATTAAAAAAAAAATAAAAAAATTTATCCTTCATAGAAAAAAAACTTATGTTGTTTACGGTGAGCATCACTCTTTAAAAATGGTGTTTATTACTAAAAACTAGTTTTCGAAGGAGATGTAAAAAGAAATGCAATCTGATTCAATTTTTTTTTTTAAATATATATTTAGAATCTACAGACAAAATGTCACAAATCACTAGTTTGCATCATCTTCAAATTCCTCATGGTTTAGCAGCTATAGGTGCCCGAAACTGAAGATTTAGTTAAAAAAAATCAGTTCAATGTTCAATTTGACCAAAAATTGTAAACCAATAATGTGGGATCACCCATGACCTAAATTGATTTACAAGAAAATATCCTTCAAAGGTGTTGTTGGTTTCATCATTGCCAAACTCCTTATAGTCATTATGTTCAATAGGGCGTTTAGATCTGAGCCAAGTCAACCTTCTGTACACTTTCCTAAGTGGTTGTATAACATATTAGACCCACGTCATATACAATTTAGACAAGGACAGAGTTTGCAAAGCGGAATTTTTAAGGTTTAAAGTAGTAGAAAATTAATTCATAATTTTTCCAGCCACCATACTATAGCAAGAACATCTACAACTATCCATACAACAACTAGAACCCTAGTCATACAGTTGTATGAATCTTGTAGTGAGTAAAAAAAAAAAAAAGTTCTAAAAATTGTAATTTGGTATTACAAAAGGCTATTCTACCTTTTTGAAAGTAAATACAATATTTGAAGCAATTTTAAGAAATTTTCTATCTATTAGGGTTTATTTTGAGTTTTCAACACTTAATATTTATTTCATAAATTAGGAGATTACATTTTTAAATTTAATATTGGTTGTCATATCCTAGTTTTAATTAAAATTAGAAATAAAATTTGGGGTTTTTCTATTAAACTATTTGGAGACATTTTAATGGTATTAAAGCTATAATCATGCCATTTTGTGATACATCAAGATTGAGATAAGTTTTTCAAATTTTCAATTGTAATATTCAATGTTTCAATTAAATTTATATATTGTGTTGAGATCCATATATTAGGTAGAAAATCTTGTGGTAGATCTGTAAATTTTTGAAAGGATGTCATCATATTAGTTTTCAATTCTGTATATTAAAGTAATTTTAGTCAGATCAACAAATTCGAGAGGGGATTATAGGCTATATTATTTGATAGATCTATTCTATAAACATCATAGTAGAAAGGTATAAAATCTTTAATTTGGTAAAATTAGATGTAAGAGTTTTCCTAAAATCTCCAGTTAGTTGAGAATTGTCTAGCCAAGAATTATATAGATTGAAGAGACAAGTTGATCTTGGAAAACCTTACGAGATATCTTGGAATGGATCTTTATGGTGAGGGAAAAGAAGACGTTGTAATGGTAATTTACTACAAATATCGAGTTACAAAAATTATTGAAAGGTATGAGAAATATATACATCAATCATAAAAGTTGAAGGCAACTCTCTCCTTGTCATGTCCCAAATTCTAATTGAGACCTATTCTCTTATCGGCGGATAATTGGTGTTTTTCAACACCATAATAATTATATTACATAATATTTAATAATAATATTAAATAAAGATTCAATTTAAATTATTAAAAAATAACATTTAAATTTAAATAAATTGTATTCTCTCTGTTGACCATTTGGAAGGCAAAGTATTTATGTCGAACCCGATTTCATTGTTGAGCATGATGGAATAAGCTTGAGTCTTCGATTCGCTAAGAGGATAACCTTAGTAGAATCACTCCTTGGTGGGACGAAACCCTTGCCAAGAGACTTCGAGCTTCACCTTCCGGAAGTCATAATCTGAGTGTGATTACACAAGTCGACATTAATTATTGGTGTTATCACTAAAGACACTCCCCGACAAGGGTCTGTTAGTTTTTTTTGAAGTCTAAATTTAAGTTTAAGAAACTTCTTTTTCGAATAGATGTTTCCACTTCCTATTTAGAAACATCTAGTTCGAATAGAAGCTTCTAGTATCTCATTCGAAAGCTTTCCCTCTTTTATAAATATGTCATTATTGATCTCTCATTTGTATTGTTGAGAAAAAGAATTAATTTTCTGAGAAGAAGAATTAATTGCTAAATCGAAGCTTCTGATGTAAAGAGATTTTCTGAGATAATAAAAGCTATTGATCCTTGCCCCGTGGTTTTTCCTCCACATTAGAGGTTTTCCACGTAATCTTTGTGTTCTTCACAATATCTTATTTTGCTATCTATTTTATTTACTGTGTTTATTTTTATTATTGTTTTCGTTACTTTTATTTTGGATTAAATTTCATAACAGGGTCTCCTCACATATTTGTGCCACGGTTTACATTATATCTTCGTGTAAGTCGCAGTCATCATTCCAAGGTAAAACATGTGAGCTTGGATCCTATGCATGGGAGAATCACTAGGGCAGCGCTCGGTGAATTTGAGCCACAGGTCAGAGGTTGATTAATATAATATTACATTTGCACTGATTGTCGAGGATACAAAGGCTTGTACTTGAAGGCACTTGAGTGCCACTACACCCAGAAAAGAGGACTTTACGACTACATAAAACAAATGAGAAAAGATGAGGAATACTAAAAAACTGGCTAAAGAGGAGGAAGTCATAGAGCAAGAAGAAAAATTAGAACCACAAGATATC
This sequence comes from Sequoiadendron giganteum, assembly GCA_007115665.2. Taxonomy (NCBI): domain Eukaryota; kingdom Viridiplantae; phylum Streptophyta; class Pinopsida; order Cupressales; family Cupressaceae; genus Sequoiadendron; species Sequoiadendron giganteum. The sequence continues at coordinate 617,830,684 of CM021100.1, read as the reverse complement.
ACAAAACAACAAGAAGAGGAACCCCATAAGCAAGCCGAAGATGAAGATGGCTTGTTGATTCCTAAGGATTAGCAAATTGATGAAGTGAAGGTGGGGATGAATCCATTTATTGAAGAGATTGAAGCAGTGTCCCTGATTTCAAGTGATACCCAAGAAGCCACTAGCCAAGCTTCAGAGCACGAAGAAATGTGGAAAGAGAAGTTTGAGATGGTTGAAAGCATTAAGGAAAGGTATGACAACTGCCCTGATTTTTTGATTTGGAACAAGTCTTTGGATTTTGTTCGATCTTGAGTTGGCATCCTTTACTCATGAGAATGATAGTAAGAAGCCTTCTTCCTTTGTTTTACGCACCCATGGGAGAACACTTGGGAATCCAAAAGTTCATGGGAGTTGGTGGCCTTTGGGGATATATCCATACTCTAGCGTCTGTTGAGCGTGATAGTGCGATGACATGGGATCCAAGAATTGTCATGTTTGATACACTATTTCTTTGGGATCATGACAGGTGGTTTCACGAGTATGGGCTTGCTAACGTTTACATCTGAGCTGGGCAGTGGAAGATGGGGTATATACATCATATTGTCTTCACTTGGTCATCTCGACATTCATGGACACGAGCTTACAATTGCTTGAGGGTAAGCAATTTTTGAGATCAGAGGACTGTCCTGTCCCAAATCTGAGCCCTATTCTCTTGTCGACAGATAATTGATGTTTTTCAACACCATAATAATAATATTATTAAATAAGGAAATACATTTAAATTATTATAAAATAACATTTAAATTTAAATAAATTGTATTCTCTATGTTGACCATTTGGGAGGCAAAGTATTTATGCCGATCCTAATTTCATTGTTAGGCATGATGGAATAAGCTCGAGTCTTCGATTCCCTGGGACGAAAACCTTAGTAGAATCACTCCTTGGTGGGACGAAACCCTCGCCAGGAGACTTCAAGCTTCACCTTTCGGAAGTCATAATCTGAGTGCGATTACACAGGTTGACATTCACCATTGGCGTTATCACTGTAGACACTCCCCGACAAGGGTCTCCTGACAAATTTGCACCTTGGTTTACATTAATACCTCCGAGTAAGTCACAGAAATCATTCCAAGGTAAAACACGCGAGCTTGGATCCTACGCACGGGAGAATCACCAAGGAAATGCTCGGTGAATTTGAGCCACAGGTTAGAGGTCGATTAATATCAGATTACATTTGTGTTGATTGTCGGGGGATTACCTTTGCTGCTTCAACACCAATCCTGGAAACATCCGGTCATACACACCACCGACGGGAGCTTGCGATCACATCTGGGCTCTGTTCGCTAAAGCCATAGTCCCTATTTTGGACCATTACACCACTACCAGTGTCAAGGCACCTGAATTGACGAGTTATTTGTGTGGCATCCATAGCAAATATTGGAAGCAGTTGTCGATCCTGCCAACATAGAGGAGTGATATATCAAATATGTCTCTCTGATTTACAATCGAGAGACTCAGGGCTGTGAATTCTGAGATTGTCTATGAGTCCAGTGCGGGTGACTACATACATGTATTGTTCTCAGGACCACGATTGTGAATTGGACTGCTAAACCATTGATTCTATATTGGTTATCAGCTATAATATCAATCACTGTGTTTGCAATTCATGTTCCTCTTTTGATTCTATCTTCTGTGCAAGTTCAATATGTTTATTTGAGAATAAGTATCAAAAATTAGTTGGTATTTGCTTTGAAACTTTGATTACAGTCTGGTTTGAGTATTGTTGTGCAAATTGGGGCTTAACTATTTCCAAATCTCCATTTCTGAGTGCATGTGGTTATTGGAAGATATCAATATTATAGTACAGAATGGGCTGGGTACTTTACAATCCTTTCTAAAATATGAAGAACCAATAAGAAAGAGTTCACAAAGGAAATGAGAAATTGAGAGTGAGAAAGATCTAGTCATAATAGATCATGTGATTTCTTGTTATGACGTATACATCAATCTTATTGAAAAGATTGAATATATGCAAGAGATAATATATTTTCAATTTTTTGCAAAATCGATGGAGGCAACAAAAGAATACTACACTCTATTGTAGGAGACCATGCCCCATTCCAGAACTCAAGAGAACAAGGAAGTAAAATCAAAACACATGAAAAATATTGATGAATTTAAAGTGGAGCAAGCTTTTCCTATTGAACACAAAGAGGCCAAGATAGAAACACATGTTTCAATCCACAAACTATCCATCAATCTACCAAAAGGTGACTCATTGCAACAGGTAATTAGTTTTCAAATTTACCATGTTGAGTAAGATTAAAATTTTCTAAGTGACAAGGATGATTGTGTTGGAGTGACTCTCTTAAAAGAATCAAACTATAAAGGAGGTAAGTACTCTAATTATCCTTACTATTTCACCTCAAGATATGATAATAATAGTAGAGATCTATTTTAGTTTTTCCATTATGAAAAACATCTTTATATGGAAAATGTGGAAAGGTGCATAAATTATTTTGTCCAAGATTTTGATGGAAATATAATAACCCAATGCTCTATATTTATTGATACTAAAAGTTCGACAACTAGCTTATCAAGAAGAGTTCAAGGGTATCATGAACATGAAGTAATCAAAACATCATTGTCAACTAAAGAAAGTAAATTAAAGATGAGAGGAAATCTATTTTTTACTAGAATAAAGACATTACATATCCACACAGAGACAAGGGAGGATAGAAAAGAATGGATGGATATAGTGTGTAACACAAAAGAGTCATTTCCTAGGAGATGGACTAACTTGGTGACCTTTCCATAGTCTCAAGAAATAGAAACTTCAATATCTAAGTATTGATAAATTGGTTAACATAAGAGGGCCTCTTTGAAGAGACAATTAGGGATTATAAAGGCACTATGAAATTTGAATTTTTGGTCTTACAACAACTACTGAGATGACTTCAAAGAAATAGCATACGCTTGATTGAAATTTTTAGATAGTTACATGTAGAAAACAATGGTGAATTTGAACAAGATGATAAATATTTCCTAGTTTTTAACAAGGATTTAGATGGTCTCAATTTAGGAGAAGGGATAGAAATTAAAACTATAAATGAAGGTGAATTATTCACTCAATTGAACACAAACAAAGACTTTTGAATAAGAAATTTGATGTGAAGTATGTATTTCCTATAGATTTAAAGAATGTTCCTATTGAATGTGATGAGAGTGAATTGGTTAATGAAGGTACATCACCTATTCAAAAACAAGAAGAAGAAATATGTGAAGTCAAGAATAGGTTATATCAAGAAAATAAAAGAGAAGACTTATGTGAGATAAAAACTAATATTGATATTAAGAGAAATGACATGCAATCCTTTCAGGAGAAAATGCATGGGAGCATGATGGATTATATTGAAGGTTTGGAAATGAGAGTAAAAATGATAAAAAAAAACACTTGGTTGGGGGATACAATGTAACACACAACTCTTTGCAATCTTGGGCGTTGAAGCTAGATAAGACAAGATAATCTACAAAACAGGGTTAGACAATGAAAACAATAAAAATATTTTTGAATCATGTGTCGAGGAAGATGATGCTTACTTTGACACAAAAAAATTACTTCGTGAAAATACTTTGAGTAGCCAATATTCATTTAAGTTATCAAAGGAATCTCCTTAGCTGGATGACTCTCTTCAATGCATCAACTTATCCTTGAAAAAACTAGTGTGATTAGTTGCTTGAGAATATGGAATCAATTCTTGAAGAATATAATATTATTGTATTTGGTCTTCTTTTTGGAAAATAGTGTCTTAATCTAGTTTTTACTACTAACTATATAAGGATAACCAACAATCTCAAGCTAACGGTTAGCATCTTAGAGGAAGCTATCAAACAATTAGAGTGAAATATAATAGTTCCACTTGTTGATGGAGGATCTAGGTCTCATGGTAACTAGATTCAATGATGAAGGTGAATGGATGTTGAGGGAAAGATTACTTGTTTTGGCTAATGGTGGTCTTTGTTGCATGAATAATAACCTTTCTAGTCCACTCAACAAATTTGATATAAGTTTTATTCTATTGGATACAAATGATCCAAGGTGGGATACAATTGTTTCATCACATATATTACCTAAGCACTAACACAAGGAGAAAGTTAGTGCACCAATCTATGAATGATGAATTTAAAGGGTTACGACCCTTTCTCACTTTAAGAAGATATCATTGTAGGTATATCCACTTTGTGAGAAGGAATTTCCAGCCAGTTTTACCAAAGTAGACAAAAAAAGTAGTTATAAGTCATTTTGAGTTACAACATAGATTAACAACATAAAATGTTGCAAGGAAAATAATTTGTATGCTTTAGAGCTTGATTATATTAGCACAAGCACATACCAAACTTATGTTTAGGGATAAAGTAACCCAAATAGATGCCAATTTAGCAAAAATATGTATTAAGATATTCATGGCAATGCCTACCATAGTGAACTGTGCCAGTAATACATCTCATTCTAGTCTCATAGTGTAGAGAAGGAGATTTGCTACTCCCGAGTCTATAGGGAAAAAATGGTGCTCAACTACCTCAAAGGAAAATCTCAAGTAACAAATGATGATAAAGGGGAGTTTTTGCTATAATTTATGTTTTAGGATAGATTTTGGAAAGAGGACCTCAAGGATTGAAAGAACAGACTTTCGAGGTCTCGAGAGTAAGCTTGCTATCTCTCAGCCAAATGTTGACAATGTGTGGTGCACTAACATCATCACGATGCTTTGTGGTCTTGTACAGTCCAAGAACAAAACTTGCAGCCATAAACGCAAGGAATCTATTGTCTGTTTGGGAACTAAAATTTGAATGTTTTACTACACTAACTGAATGCTAAACTAACAAAAATGACAACAAGAAGAATACTAACATTCAATAATTTAAATTAAAATAAATAAAGTAATGAGAGAGAAAAGAGAGAAACAAAATCACAAAAGTTCCAATGTTGTGTGACCTCTCGCAATGCTTCACACAAACAATCTGTACACACAAAGACAATAAAATTTTTGGGGCTATTTCGAGGTTTACCTTAGTGAAACCCCCATTTTGGTTTTTCCACCTCCACGAACAACCAAGAAGACAAGTAGAAAAATAAATAGACAACAGACAAGATATATTGATGAGATAAAGAAAGTAGACACATTAGAATATAAATATGCTACTAAAATGATGATAATATAAGAAAAAGAGAGTGTTTACCCTCCCTTTAGCAAGCTTGTAATGTCGAAGGAGAGTACAACACTTGAGAGAGCTAAGACGTCGATGTAGAATCCAAGAAATTGCAAAAAATCTTGAGAAAAATGGTGTAGAAGTGATGTAGAATGAGAAAGTGAGATCTTGAGAGTAAGAATGTAAGAATGAAAATGTGATAATGAAAGATCAAATGAGAGAGTGAATGAATGGAAGGAATGGAAGAAATGCATGCAAGAAGGTTGCTTTCAAGCGTTTCTGTGACCATATAGGCATTACACTTCGTAGAAAAGTGAAAGTGTAACATCCCAATGACCACTGAACCATAAATCTTGTTAGGATGTTCATGCATCCTAGAAGCGTCCTCGACAAGAATTCACTTAACTACCAAAAACAATAGGTTTGAGGTCGAATTTAAGGGTAAGGAAAAGGGGAATTTGCATTATTGTCTTTATTAGGCTAAAGGGAGGGTTATGTAATATGAAATTACATGGGGTGCAATTTTATGATATTACATTTTTCCCCCACTTTAGCAAGCATATGTATTCTAAACATGTGCGAGATAAAGTAGAAAGAGGTTGAAGAAAATATACCTAGGATGAAGAGGACACTGGTCTTCAATTCGGTATATGCAATAGAGAAGTTGAGCCAAGATGCGAAGAGGATAGTGGTCTTCGATCCTGTAAAGTTGATTACAATCTCACCACAAACATGTTAGCTACATACAAACACTTTAGGTAAAAAAGAAAAAAATAGACATGAATTTTGAATACATGACATAATTTGATATGATAAAAGATGACGATGATAAGTATGGCTAGCAAGGCTAGAGACCATATGATAAGAGGATAGGCCTATGGCTACTGCAAACTGTGTTGCAAGATAGTCAAAAAAAGACAAGAAAAGCCTAGTTAGGTTGCCCCCAAGCTAGATGACAGGATTATAAGACATCAAGACATATTTTTAAATCTTTTTGAAAAATAAGTAGATATGATAGCCCCCCCTTAGAATGATGTGCGCTATGCAAAGGAGCACATGTTGTTTACTTCACTAGGTGTAATTCAACGTACTACAAAAGTAAACTAGAATATGCACAAAACATATAACATAACTACATATTCGAGAACACAAGATGCTTGAAATATGGAATGCTTCTATTCATTTTTAGTAAATATCAATATGTACAATATGGACGTCCCAGTATCATCAATCAACACACCATCCCTTCCTAACTATAGAGACTCAGTATATATAACTCTCGATGGTGGTTGAGCAACCAACTGTTGTGGTGTTTCATAACCACAACTAATCACTAATTGGGACTTAGTTACATGCCATTTATTATATTTAATTATTCCTGCTACAACTATAGTTTTATTAACATAAGAAACTAGATGACTATACTATGGCTGACTACACTACGACCAACTAGACACTACAACCAACTACGCTAAATACTATGATGGCTTACGTCATCCCCCCACAAAAGAAGTCATCTTCCCAGATGACTAATACAAAAACTAGGAGAAATTTTACAAAAACAATTAGTGAGAGGACGTCCCTGGTGGCTGGGGGATCGATGAAGTGGCTGCCAGAGTGGTGAGTTGTCATAGTCGATACACCTCCTTAGTACATTTTTGTAGGTGACGAGTGGCCTTTAGTTCTTTCTCTCATGTGGTCTTTACCAGGTGCACAACCTCCTTTAGGTTCTTGTTGGCCTTCTCTAGTTCTTCATCCTTCACTGCCAACTGTCTGGCCATCTCTTCCTCACGTGCCTTCATCCTCCTCTCCATATCTAGTATGGTTGCATCCTGAGCGATCACCTTCATGTTCTCCTCCTGCAAGAGGTGAGAGAGCTCCTACAGTTGTTTCTCAAAAGATTATGCCTTGGCCTGAATGTTGTGGGAAAGAGTGATGGCCTGCTCTGCTTTCTTAGTCATTTTTTTCAAATGCATCTCATACTCCATGCATGCAAAGAATAATGTCATGTATGTTGTCTCCATTTCAAAAATTTGTTTCACCAACTTATCATATTTCCTATGAAAGGATGGTCTCTTGGGGAGCCAAGCTACCATCATCTCCGATGTCTTCCTGCCTAGCCAATCACTTGTGAATATGCTACTAAACTCTTTTCCACACTCTGAGTTCATGAACTAGATGATCTACCTATCCTCATGCTTTGCTATGGTTGAGTAGTTTCATCTCAGTGTCTTTGCAATGTCTGACACTTACTTTATGACAAGCACAATAGGCTCTAGGCTGTGGATGTACCTCTCAATCGTTCCTATTGGATCCTATTGATTAGGCTTGGGGATTATCACAAAAATCCCCTCATATGTATCAGCATCACTGGACTCCCTATCGGTGCTTGCGGCTATAGGTACGACTAGCTAATGTGTGACATGAGGCTCCCCATCTGACATGATGTGTATCACCTGTTTTTCCATCTCTCCCCCCTCTACTACTGGCTGCTTTGTACTTGGCTATTGGGCAGCTGGCATGGGTGTCATTGGTTGTGTACTCTCTGCTTCCCCCATCGGTTGAGTGCTCCCAACTAGTACTACCTCCATCTCCACCAAGTCAGGAGAGTGTATGGGGGAGATGTCATCTTCCCGAATAGGGGTCCCCATTTGCCTCAACCATCATTCTACATGAAGTTTCCCTCTTGGTGATATAGTCTCACCCACCGTGCTATCCAGTGACATGTTATCTGCCCCTCCTCCCTCGATATTGCCTCTCCTCTGACCAATGTTATATCCTCGGCCATTCCACCTTTGGGTGTTACTTCTTCTTGAGGAAACTCTTGTTGTTCTAGTGTTGGTTCGCCTTCAACTTCTCCACCCTCGTCGACCTCCTCTACTAACTCCTGCTTGACTAGTACCATCACTCAAGGATTGGCATCTATTGAATAGATGCCAACTGGTGAGGTGCTAGCGGCTGATGAGGAAAGTGCTAACTGTTCATAGTCTTCGCTGCTTGGTTGCTTCCTCTTCCTCCTTATTATATTTGGTTCTTCTGTTGTGCCTCCTTCCTCCAAGGTTGTCCACTAGAAAACTGTCGACTAGGAACGGTTATAATCCTTCATTGACTATAATCTCCCTAGCTTGCCCTCCAACACCTAATTGTAGATGACATCAAAGAATAGGGCTATGAGATGTTGGCTCACCAGATGTATTGGTTTATTAACATAAAGAAATGATGTACTGAGTAAATGGAAATATAAAATAGCATTGACATCATATGATAATCACATGGCAATTGCACAGAACATAGATGTATTGCTTTATTCTATATTCGACACTTACATCATAATGTCTCCAAAAAAAACATAGCATAGCATAGTAGAACTATAATGTTTCCTGACTACATGAATCAAGTACATATAGTATGCTGGCGGTGTTTGAGGTACCAACCGTCGTGTCCCTTCATTATAACTAATTACTTCATCAGGAACTTAATTCTCGAGATAACTAACTAACATGACACATACATAACATAAGTACATGGATTATTAATATTAACTAAAGTCTTATTTACTTATGATTCACAGCCAACCAAGTATACTCTCGACCGACTACATCGACTCATGACCGACCAAGTACACTCTCGGTCAACTACATCATCCCCCCCACAAAGTAGTCATCTTCCAAATGATTGAAAACCAAAAATATCAATTTGAGTTCCTACTTGGTGCTAGCCAATTCCTTGTCTTTTTCATGTGGCTAACTCTCCTGCTCGGTTGAAAGTCATTGCGCATCGGCCACCTGTGTATCATTCTCTACCAATAGCTGATCCTTCTTTGCAAATTAATTTTTACTCTCACACAACCCTTTGTCTTTCTCTACCAACTTCTCCTCGAGAGCTGCAACTCTCATCTGCTCGACAACCAATTGCTCATGTGACTGTATTATGACAGTTAGTTGCACTGTAGTTTGAAAATTGCAATAAATCTATTGAGGGTCTAGGGGCAATGCCCCTAGTGAGGTCAAGGGGCAATGCCCCTTGCGGGGGCAACACCCCCATCGTGCCTCATTTTCATGATTTTTCCACAGGTTCCGAATAGTGCTGACGAAGCTGAAAAAATATAGATTTTGCATTGTTTTTCTTAGACTTTACTTTCTCTAGGTCGATGCTTGGTATGACCTACCTTTTACAAAATTCAATACTTGGTATGGTCTTTATTTGTTTGGTATGTACGACTTTTCTCCTTGATACGTACAACCTCTTGCCTCCAGCTTCCAATCTTCTTCTGCTTACTATCTTCAATGAATGGTACGACTTTGTCAATGAGGAGTTTGATCTTCAATGTGATCTTATCGAGGAAACTTGGCACTTGCAACTTTATTTTTCTTTTCATGTGGAGTTGTATGACATTCTCCTTTTGAACTCATATGGCCTTCTCTCCTTGGGGTCGTACGACCTTCTCTTCTTGCACCCCTACGACCTTTATTTCCCTATTTCTTGGTACATCGAGCACTCCCCTAGTATATTTTATTCGTCATACAAACTTGTGCATTTTGTCTTGAGTGACTTGCCAATTTCTTTCTCATATGGAGTCCTTTCCTTCTACTATTTGTATGGATTCCTTTCCTTCTGCCAATCGTACAAACTTCCTCCTTCGTTTAACTCGTATGATGGATTGCTCCCTTCTAATGATCTTCTCTCATACAACTTTTTTTAATGACTCATATAGGATTTTTAGTGCTTGAATGATCTTGGCATACCATTAACTCTCGGCCTTCCTTCTTGTTTCGTATGGCATACAACATATGCACTTGTTTTATTTTATTTTTTCCCAACTTGAACTTTAATAAACTCCTTTTTCTATTATCTGGACTGTCTTCTTCAAGTTTTATTTTCCCTCCTTTTATTTTCTTTTTTCCAATACATCTCTTTTATTTTAATTTTTTCTTCTTCTCCTTTATCGATCTCCAGTATTTTATTTTCTCATTCTATTTTCCCAATATTTTCATTTTTTGAAATTTTTAATACTTCTACTTTATTTTTTTAATTTTTTCCAACTTCCAACTTTTCCTTTATTTTTTCCATTTTTCTATTTTTTAACTCCATTATTTTCTCCTCAGCTATTTCTTCATTTATTATATTCTCCAATTCTTACATTTTTATTTTTTCTATTTTCAATACCTTCTTATCTATTTTTTTCCTTTTGTACTCTCCCTCTTCATTTTCTCTCTCCTCTCTCTTCATTTCTTCTCACTTTCTCTCTCTACCTTGGTACTTTTTTATGTTCCAACTTCTTGACTGGTGTATCATCCAGTTCTGGTACTCTCTCTTTGTGTTCCCCATACACAATTAAGAATGTTTGGTTGGGTGTGACCACCTCCTCTTCTCCTTTTTTATACTCATCATACTTGATCAAAATTTTCTTGCAAGATGTGCCCTTCTCTTCTTCTTGGGTTTCTCTGATTTGTAGCATGTTACACTCTCGATGGAACACCTCATAATCCTCCATTTACCAATGAAACAACCTGTTCAATGATCTTGTCTCGTCCTATGAACAACTCTCGAGTTCGAGTATGCCATCAGCATTCAGTTCCATCGCCTGCCTTCCTTTGTCGACATCTGAATCACCTTCGTCCGATTTTGATTTGGAGGAATCCAATTCTTCACTCACAACTTAGTTCTTCAAGTCAATGACGTACTTCCACTCGTTGTTCTTGATCAAGAGTGTGTTCCTCTTCCAATTATGATTCACCCTAGCTGCCATTGACCATCCTCATCCCAAAAACATATCGTACGCCTTCCTCTGCAATGGAATGACTATGAAGTTTAGTAGGAATGGTTGTGTTCCAATCACTAGCTTTTGCGCCATCAACGTTCCCAATGGTTTGATACCATGTTGATCAGCACCAACGAGTTGGAATATCGGTGGCCAGAGTGTTGGCTTCCCAAGGTTGTTCCATGTGTCTTCGAGTAGTACGTTGAATCCCGATCCTTCGTCAATGATAGTATTTGTCAAGATATTCCCTCTGATCTCCATCTGTACAACCACCAACATCTTCCTGATGTTCATCGTGAGTAGTACGGGGTCAATGGTTTGTTCACCGTACGGTGGCGATGTAGGTTTCAATTCTTTCCTTCCATCCATTGATCGTGACTACTTTCCATCCCTGAAGATGTTCATCATTTCTAGTCCCAATTATGGCAAATTCTAGAGAAGGTCAGTTACTTTGATCGGTACGGTGGTCTACAGTACCTATCATATGATGTTGGTTTTTGCCTCTGACCGCTGAGAGGTTCCTAGCTTCTCTAGAGATATTTTGTTTCGTTCACCATCGCCAATTCCACTTCAACTTTTGCTTCCTTCATCCTTTATTTTTTTGTACGTGGATCTGGGTAGGTTGCCTTCTTTTCTTGTGCTCTAGTGAGCACCAGTACTTCTTATTCTTCTATTTCCAACATATCGACACCCTTTTGCTTGGGGCATTCATTATCTTCATGGTCTCCTAGTCCACACCACTTACACAATCTTCCTCCCAAACCTTGGCCATTCTGGCAGTCCCTGGTGAAGTGACCCCATTCGTTGCATTTCCTACATTGTATCATGGGCCTTCCTTTACCATCATATTGTATCTTGTTTCTCAGAATTTTGTTGCTTTGCTAACCTCCAGGGGATGAATTGCTACTGTACGGGGGCTTCAGTGGTGTGTTCGATGGTGTTGATGGTTCTCCTTGTGTGAAGAGTACTTGTGCACTTCTAGCTTTTAAGTTTCATGGGCATTCCTTGACGAAATGTCTCATCACTTGGCAGATATCACAAAACAACTTCTCTAGACAATTTTCCTTTATGTGACCTTCCCTATTGTAGTTCGTACACGACAGTTCCCTAGCTTCTCTCATACTCTCCTTTTTGGCTTTCAATTCTTTCATCATTCGCATCATTTATTTCTTGAGTGCTTGTATGGTCTTGGATTCACCATTGCTATTTTTTGTACTCTCCTCGTCATTCATCTTATTTTTCCCTCGAGAGGATATTTTATTTTCACTTTCTATATCCATCATTCAATTGTACGCTTCAACGTATGATGACAAAGTAAGAACTTTCATCTTCTTCCTCAGTGACAAAAGCAAGCCTTTATTGAAACATCACTTCTTTAGCCCATCGGTTGGCTAAACCTTGAATTTTCCCAAGTCTTTAAGTCACCAATTGTATGTGCACACATTCTCGTGCTTTCCCTACTTCATACTATAGATTTCTGGTACAATTTCACTATCATCCCTCAGGAGTTTGAATTCGTATTGAAAGGCCTTCTTGAGTAATCTCCATGATGCCCTTTGTACTTGGTCCAATTTTGAGTACCAATCAATGGCACGGTCTCTTAGTGTTGTTGGAAATGCTTTCAACTAGTGATCTAAATCATCATGTCCATTGGCTATCCAAATTGTTTCACATGTTTTATAGTGGCATATTGGATCTTCTGACCCATTCCTTGGAAATTTTGGCAGCTTTTGTCGCTCGCCTGGTGGAGTCACCATCTTGCCTCGATACCCTCCTTGTGTATTGGAGCTGACTGGAGTGGTTCTCTCGCTACGTTATGGTGTGTCACTTGCACTCTCGGCCACGTACGATTCTCTCCCACATATTTTGTCAGCGTCCTTGAGACCTTGAGTCTTCTGGGGTTCACTCTACTACTCCCTCGGACCCGAGGTCTTGGGATCAAATCTTCCAGTCCTCAACCCTTCATCGGCGTCCGATATGAACAACTCCTAAATGCTCCATATGCTGCTATCAAGTTATTCACTTAATTCATTTTCATTTTCAGTGATTTTGTACCTTTCCACGTATGGAGTGCTGAAGGGTCCTTTGTTGCTCCCTTCAACAAATTTTTGATGTGCTCTACTGATGGATCGGTCTATTTCCTATATATTCTCATGTGCTCTTTTAATACTTTGGTTTATTTCAATTAGATCTTCATTAAATTCTTTATCAACTTGCCTTAGTATTTGTCACCAATTTTCTTGCTCCTGTAGTTTGAGTGATCACTAAACCCTCTCCTCCTCAGTTTTGTGCCTAATTGGTATTCGGTTCTTGTCTTTGTTTGGTCATATAGGCATTGGAAGTTGTTCACGTGATCATTGTTGATTATCGGGAGTACGTCTTCGGTTGATATCTCATTCTTCCTCTTCCCGCTTGGTCCTCTCCTTGTAACATTGCAGTATTTGTTGCCTCTGGCCTTCTTGATCCCTCTGAACCCAAAGATGCTATAAGATAATGTAGTGGCATGCTATTAATCTTGGCAGTCTGGTAAGAAGGTGGTTGACTTCTTCGTTGACAAGCAGTCTATCCTAAATGACTGTTTGAGGGATCTCTCACCTGAGAGCCTCTCTCCCTACATGGTCCTTTAATGATATTTCCCACAGATTGCAGAGGTGTTCCGTCAGAGCATCTTCATGATTTGTGTTTTCTTGTACTGGCCCTTCAGTCGGCTGTGATGGGGCTGCCCCATCACAATGCCATTCTCCTATCTGATTGTTTACCGAATTCGCTTAGGCAATGGTGCCAAATGTTCACTCGCTATGGGTACAATTACGTACAGAGTAAATGTAAATATAAAATAACATTGACAACATATAATAATCACATGGTAATTGCATAGAACATAGATGCATTTCTTTATTATGTCCAAATGTTTACTCACTACGTGTACAATGACATACAGATTAAACGGAAATATAAAATAGCATTGACAACATATAATAATCACATGGAAATTGCATAGAATATAGATGTATTTCTTTATTCCATATTCACCACTTATATCATAATGTCTCCAGACATAACATAGCATATCATAATAGAACCGTAATGTTTCTCGACTACATGAATCAAGTACATATACTACACTGGCGGTGGTTGAGGTACCAACCATTGCGTCCTTTCATTATAACTAATTGTACTTCATCAAGAACTTAATTCCCGAGACAACTAACTAACATGACACGTACATAACATAAGTACATGGATTATTAATATTAACTAAATCTTATTTACTTATGACTCACAATTGACCAAGTACACTCTCGACTGACTACATCAACTCATGACCGACCATGTACACTCTTGAATGACTACACATGTCATTCTAAGGAGAAGAGAAATACAAGAGAGATGTGGCACAAAATACATAGTGAAATGTATCCATGCAATGTTGTCATGTGAGGGACAACACATAGAATCAACAACATCAAGAGAAATGCATAGACAAAAAAATCAAGATCACAAGGGGATCTGATTCTTCAGGGTCATAACTAATCATAGATATAAATAGATAAATATAGTATAATATGTATGAAATATCATCACCCCCCAAATATATTGAAATGAGAAGGACACATGAAGATAAAATAAAAATTGAATTAACATGGAAGAGGCCTAAATTCCCCAATGATTTGCATCAATCTCAATGTGAAAGCGAAAAATGTACAACACATAGAAGTATGATGAGACAAATAGAAAAAAATTTACAACAAATTTTCTCTTGTATCCAAGTACCTATAAGGGTATGAAGGGTCCTCTAGGCAAGAGGACAAACAAAAATAAACAAGCATTGGGGAACACAAACAAGCACACAAATCTAATCCAACTACGAAGAAGAGGTACTTCCCTAGTCTGACACCTCCAACAAATCATCTTGATCCCAATCTAGATCATTGTAGGGGGAGGGAAGATGATCATGTAGGGGGATAGCAAGGGTAGTGCCTATTGAATCACTTGCAATAAGGGCCAAGGAGGAGGTCGCTTCAATATTCTCGTCAACGAGGTCTTGTAAGGCTAACATCATATTCTTAGCAAAAATAGAAGAAAGAGTGGGAATGTCCTCCACTGATTCAAACATACACTTCTTCGGAGTGAAGTGTTGTGATTGAACGGGAGGAGGAGGATGAACCAAAGATTCAACGATGTACCCATCATGAGAATGGTACAAGCCAAATAAGAATAAGATGGAGAGAGAAAAAAGGACTTTTTGCGACCACCATTTGGAACAAGGTTGTACTATAACTTTTGCTTAAGCGAAGGATGTGAAATCCTCACATTAGAAGTGGAAGAAGGAGAAGAAGTCATAGTAGACACAACCTTTGTGTGAGGCATGTTGATGGGCTTAGGGAAAGGAGGAAGATCTAGAAGAGAAGTGATCAAAGGAAGCTACATGAAAGGAGCAATAAACACTTTCACCCTCTTGGATGAGTCTCATCGGGATCCATTGACGAATTTGAAAGAAAGAAAAAGGTGATGAGAACATAAGAAACAACATAAAATAGTATCAGGAATACAAAAATATATAAAAGTAGAAGTAGAGACAAAAATAGAAGTAGAGGTAGAAACAAGAGGGTGTCCCTTAGTATTCTGCAAGGCTTTACGTTCCCAGGCCAATGCTCATCAATGGTTTTTATGCTCCTGCCCAAGCTGGTTGTGACAACTACAAGCACTGGGAAGGGTAGCCTGAGGAGATTCTATTGCACATACGTTTGGAATATTTTTCATTAATGTCAACACTTTGTTTGGGTGATTATTGCACATATGTTTGGCATTGTTTATCTTTGATGTACAGTTAGTTTTGGTTATCATTGATGTATAATGTTGTGCTAGTAGTGATGTTGATATTCATGGTTGGATGTCATACCTTGTTTGATGTCAAGTAAATATGTATTGAGTATGTTTTTTGTCAAAAGAGATGATACCATGATGATATATTGCGATGAGGATTAGAAGCATTACAATGAGGAAATTAGAATTAATGCTAAAGTTGAGAGATGTTGTTGATGGTCCCTACTATGTTGTATGCTCTCTCCTTTTTTTCTTGAGGAAGTATGTGTTGCTACAAGGATGTTTTGGTCTCCACATGTTGGTCAAATTTTTTATCCCAGGAATTTACTTTGAAGATTGTTTAGGAGAATACTCCACATTCCTCCTTCTTTGAAGATGTGGTCTTGTAGTTTGGGTTTCATCGTTTATGCTTTAAAGAGGTTGCACTCCTATATTTTCAAGTCACATTTGTTGTCAAGGTGGATTGGTATTTTTTTTATTGTCAGGATTGATTCAAAAAATGCTCTACTTTTCTCCACATTGATGTTTCTTCTCTTGCAGTTTGATGAATGCACTCTTAGTGTTTGTGCAGTGTATTAGTTTAGATTTCATTTGATAGTGTTTACCGCAAGTCGATCTAATAATGTTCTATCTCGTGGTTGTGTATTATGTGCTTTTGAGATGAAGTGTTTCATTTTTGTGCTATGAAAATGTGAAAGAAGTATATGGAAGTGTTGTTGGATGTTCATGGAATTTCCCTTTATGGTACACACATCAACGGTTGATCTTTTTAGTGCCACATATTGTTTTGAGTTGGTTTTTTGGGTGATTTATGGATGTCTAGCTGATAGGGCTTGTTCTCTTGATTTTTCTATGTGCTAGGGGGTCTACACCAACATTTGAAGTTGTGTTTGGGTCTTGACCTATTTTGGTTATAATCGCTTTGAGTAAATTCAGTTGAAAGTGTGTTTTTGGGCCGACTAGTAATGTGTTGCACATTTCATCTACATGCTTTCTTGTTTCCGACTTGGTATGTTTTGCGCCAACATGTTTAATGTTTGGGATCACATTGGAAGATGTAATAATATTTTTTTGGGTCCTTTCTATCTCTTAGATAAGACTGTATTATGTTTTGTGGCCGACTTGTTGAGGTTATTGTTTATCTTCTATCTTGTCCGACCTAATTAGTGTTTTGTGATCTTATGGAGGATATAAATGAAAGAAAAATTAGTTGAAAAGTTAAGAAAGTGTGTGGTGGTGTGTGAGTATGGAATAATGTAGTGATTTGTAGAAAATAAAGATCAGATGAGATTGAACACCTTAGTCAACCGAGTGTATTGTTGACATATGTTGTAATTATCAAATCTTCATGTATCTTTCTATCAGATAGTGAGTCTCTTCAATAAGTCCTTGTAATATGTATCTTGCCCTAGGGTTGTGCACCTTAGTACTAAAAGTCCTTTGTATCTTTCCCTAAGGTTGTGTACCTTAGCTTGCAAGTCCATTAGGGAGCAGTGTGCTTCCTTAGGCAGTGATCCTTAAAAAAATTATAATTCTATAAGCAGTGAACTTCCTATATTGTGATATTTCTCATATGTTTTTTTCCCCTCTTGGGTTTTCCACATAAATCTGGTGTTATCTTGTGCACGTGTGTTCATTTTCCTATATTTCCTTACTATTGATCTGATTAAGTATTGCTATTCTATTTATAAGTTGTTGATCTTGTTAAAAGTCTAAATTTGCATGTTGTTGAAGGGTTTAAGATCTAAAGGGTTTAAGTTTTTATAGATACTTATTCACCCCCCCTCTCAGTATTTTGGTGTGTTCAATAGATATTGGGAGATCTTGTTCCATGGGAGGATCAGTCTCCATAGACTTTATTGGTAGAAGAACAAAATCCTAAGGGTTCTATTCCACTAGAGGAATAACCTTCACAACTATTGTCGGCATAAGAGTAAACTCTTGAGGAGGAATAGGAGGAGGAAAAGACAGAGAGATAGGGGGTCTTTATGATGGAACACTTTACCCTATTTTCCTGAGAGGCATGCGAGGTAATAGGAGGAGGCCAATAAGCAGGAAAAACCCTACGCAAATACTTCCCTTTACTATATAGGGTGGTATGGGGAATAGTGGGTAAGACAAGAAGCTAGAATATCTATGGTTTAGACCTCTAAAATATGGGTGCCTTTCTTTTTCCTGTGCCAAGAATAGTAGAAGGAACTGAGGACACTAGCAAGGGTTGTTAACTCACATAAAAATATGAGGAAGGGAAAGGCCCAAGGATGAGAGCCCACTTGTCCTTAGCATTTGAAGAAGAAGGCGCAAGAGACAAGGCACATTGTTGCACGTGCATATAACCCTTTTGAGAGATGTCATGAATAGAAGGTGGGAAGACATAATCATAAACCAAACCTCTAGTCTTATACCTAAATTAGGCCTTGTATAACAAGTCCCCTCTAGGTAGTAAAGGTCTAACTAGAGCGGGCCAAAAATGATCAAGAGAAAAGTCCCCATGTGACACAAGCGGTTTGTATCCACTATCCTAGATAGTATACATTGTGCCTTCATGAGGAAATTTCAAACATTTTTGGATAATAGAGGAAACGGTGTTCATAAAGACTAGCCATGGGATGCCTAGTCTAACATTAAAGAGGTCAGACTCTGTTATCACAAACAATTTTACATCCAGAGATTTGAGTCCAACAAGGACATAAAAAGAAATAGAACCAATTGGGGGAACAAAAGCACCATCATGGGTATGGAGCGTGGTATGTGACTCCTCATATTTATCCTTGTGTAAATTATTTATAAAAAGTATTTTTCATGATAATGTTGACCCAACTCGTAGGGTCAACCATAATGCCTCTTATGACATTGTCATTGACTTGAGCTGATACATACAATAGAGAGGTCTCCCTATTTAATGGGAAATCACATGGTTTGAATGTGATATTAGGTGTTTTTGCTGTCACAAAAATAGAACCCTTAAGATAAGTGTGAAACTCAGCTATCCTGTGAAAATGGGATCATCCTCAAGCTATGGGTTGCCTATGGAAAAGATGAACCTCCAGAGCAGGCTGGTTCCCTTGATGTACCTCCTAAAGATTATTGGTTTGATTGGAAAAGGGATAGAAAACTTAAATTTAAGTTTAAAATTGACCTAGGAGGTGATGCACCAATGACAAAATACCTTGTACTTGATATCCTAACTCACAATTCTCTCAAAAATTTCTTTATGCTTCACACAACTCAATTTTCTTACAAAATTACACAAAAATGTTTCAAAGGGAGGTTATGTTGTAGGTTTTGTTGAAGGAAAACATGTGTTTTCACAAATTCAAATATTGGAAAACAACTAACACATCCTATGACTTGTATGGTTTTTTCTTATCCTAGTATAAAATGCATTGTAATGAGACATAGTTCAAGGATTAGCCTTTATAATCACAAAAATTAGATCAAAATCATTAACAAATATGCTCAACACAAGAAATTTGAGAAGGCAAACTTGTTGTTCTTATTAATAAAAAGATTTTTTGATTGTACAATCTTGGAGAATACTAAAAATAAAACTAAGTTGTTGCTCTATTAGTCTCAAAAATGAGTTACAATACATCTCTTTTGTATCAGACAAAAATGAGGTCTTCAAGCTGTTGGACGTATAAGACAAAAGCCTTTATTTTAGGGACCCAAACTTCACCAAAATGCATAATTTTAGGCCCAAAATCCTCTCAACTCAATTTATGACCATGAGGGCCTCTTAAGTAGGCCAAAACTACCTCTAATTTCTTGAAAACTATCTTGAATAGGTTCATATGGTAAACCAACTTTTTAAACTATTTGTTTGGGAATCACATAACTACTTGCACCTGAATTAATCATGTACTTATGAACAAGGTGTTCCAGCCAATAATCAAAGATACGTAAAATGGAGGTGGCTTTGTATCTTTGGTTTGTTCTTCAATTTTAATTGGTGGGGTACTAGTGAGTGCAATTCTAGGTTGCTCTCTGGAAGACTCACTTCACAAGGTAACGCTAGATAGAGCCTTTTGCAACAAGTCTTTTTACCCAAGAAGTGATATTGATTCCCACATCAACATACTTACATTTTATTTCTTTATATGATCCAAAATATTAAATGGAATGGTACTAACCTTTGGCTATCCTTTTGGAACAATAACTTCTCCCTATGTTTGTAGTGTTTGTGGTTGTCTTTTAGGATGCTCCTTTTTCACTATAGGTTGTTCTCTTGGTAGTATTTTCACATTTGGTGTGTGTTATGGACCAACAACGCTTTGTTGACCTATAGGAGCATGATGTTTCCCCTTATCATTTTGTTGTCCTATATCAACAACCCTTTTTTTCCCTTGTATTGGATGCAATGGAGTGTGATGATGGATTTTGTGCATTTGGATGATTCAACCCACAAAACTCTTTACCTTCCCAACTCATCAAAGTGACATCTTGATGGATTTGATCACTATTAGAACCTTGTTGTTCATGATTTTCTTGTGTTGTATCTTGTGGGACAACAATGTTATTTTGTACTATGAGGGATTGATTAATCAGTCCATTCAAAAATGTGGCTTGGTTATGAGGTTGGTTACATGGAAAACACCACTCATAGTCCAATACCATTTTATTTTGCATGAGTACAAGTTCTCTGGAATTATTGGCAATGTTTTGATTGTAAGGTTGATAAGGCCTTGCATTAAATTCCTTCTCTGACCTTGAGGATCAGCTTGGTAAGGAGGCCTATTAGATTGATTAGGCTCATAAGGTTTGAAATTATTATTTTTTTGCTTCTTTATGTTGACTAATTTGTTACCAAAGGTCTACAATATACCTTTTATCTCTTGAAATTCATGGGATGGAATTGGGACAACCTTTTCTTGGACAAGATTTAGATAACTTAGTGTTGGTATAGCAGGGAAAACAACTACTGAGGGTAAAGGCAATGGTATAGGTGGTTGCACCTCAAGAAAAATAGGCATTAAAGGCCTTAGAGCTATTTTTTTGGCTTGTATGAGGTTGTTTTTTTCTCTAATGGTGATATCATATGCATTGGGAATTGTATTTCCACCCATTGATTGAATCATCACAAATATATCACTATTAAAGGTTTTAAGGAAATATAGAAATGCATGTTGAGCTAAAGGCCTTATTATTGTTGGCATTATATCTATATTCTAGAAATAGTAGTTAAAACTAGGCATATGCTCATCTCTCTTGATTGTACTTAGTTTCCCTACCAAAGACAAATGATTTGACTTTTCTTCAAATCGCGTGTGCAAACCATCTCCCAATTCATCTCGTGTCCTAATTGAATTGACAACCAAACTCTTGAACCATTGCAAATATTTTCCCTTTAGTGATGTAGCCAAGAGCCTGATTGCTACATTCTTAGTTGTGATGTTATGGACTGAGCACATTTTAGACACATCTCTAATATGCTCAATAGGCATAGTCTGATCTTCTCATATGAAAGAAGGTAAGATTCTAAGGGTTGCCACATGAATATCATCACCTTGAGAAATATTTAATGGGTTGCCCCCATTAAAGAGTGCAAAATAAAACTTCCTTTCTATTGGATTTGTTGGCACTCATATATTTGGTACTAGAACTCTTAATATAGGACTTGCAGGCCCGTGATTTGGAGGTGTAGAATGTGATCTAGTCGGTGGGCTAAGACTCTTTCTCACTGCCCTCCCTTTTCTTCTCGGTGGTGAAAATTGCAAATACTCGAAGGGAGTATAAATTCCTTTTGTTTGAACTCTTCGCATGTGTTTCTCACACTAGATCTACTTAAAAATCAGAGATTAGAGTCACTAGGTATATGTTTATAACCTTAAAAAGGCCAAAAAGGCTATTGCATATACCACTTGACAACAATGAAAAATCGATATTTCTTTATTGAAGTGAGTTTCAATGTCCCACAAGGCATGTCAAAAACTATTGTCACAAGGATACCACCCTTAAGCTAACTTTGAAACTCAACTATCCTGTGAAACATGGGATCATCTTCAAGTTGCGGGTTGCCTATGGCAAAAATGAACCTCCATAGCGGGTTGGTTCCCTTGATGTACCTCCTAAATATTGTTGGTTTGATTGGAAAAGGGATAGAATACTGAAATTTAAGTTTAAACTTGACCTAGGAGGTGATGCACCAATGACAAAAGACCTTGCACCTATTGTCCTAATTCACAATTCTCTCAAAAATTTCTCTATACTTCGCATAGCTCGATTTTTTACAAACTTACAAAAAATAAATTCAAAGGGAGGTTATGTTTTAGGCTTGTTGAAGGAAAACATGTGTTTTCACAACTTCAAGTACTGAAAATCAACTAACACAGCCTATGAATTGTCTGGGTTTTTCTTATTCTAGTATAAAATACATTGTAATGAGACATAATTCAAGGATTAGCATTTATAATCACAAAAATAGATCAAAATCATTAACAAATATTCTCAACAAAAGGGATTTGAGAAGGCAAACTCATTGTTTTTCTTGATAAAAAGAGTTTTTTCTTGTACAATCTTGAAGAATGCTAGAAATAAAACTAAGTTGTTGCTCTATTAATCTCAAAACTAAGTTACAATACATCTCTTCTGAATAAGAAAAAAAGAGGAATGAAAGAACTATAAAAGTGTTGAAATATTTGTCTTAAAGAAGAACTCTTCAGTTAAATAAACTTGAACCTCTTGGAAGACATTGAGTGTGCAAGGAGAGTTGAAATGGATATGAACTCTAGTGTTGAGAGTTGACTCGAACTCTTTGACTTGTGCATGTTCCTCAAAGTGTGCTTCAATTGAACTAGAACCAAACCTCCAAGAAAAGCATGAAGATTATTGAAAAAACCAATTTTAAACCCCTTGCATGAGGTCTTCAAGATGTTGGGCATATAAGGAAAAAAACCTTTATTTTAGGGATCCAAACTTCACCAAGATGCATAACTATAGGCCCAAACTCCTCTCAACTCAAGTTATGACCATGAGGGCCTCTTAATTAGTCCAAAACTACCTCTACTTTCTTGAAAACTATCCTAAATAGGTCACTTAACTTGTGAAAACTCATGAATGACAATAGTCATGATGACAAGTATGTGAGGAATCATTTGTAAAAGTAGGTATTCAAAGAGTTTGCATTCCTTTCCAAACCTTGTATTGATTTCCCCTAAAAAAAATTGCTATCCTTTATGCATATAAATTCCTTTGCATTGATGATGAATGTGTATTTTTAAGGTATGCAAAAATGAACTTGGAACTTAAAGTTATGGTGACTATTATTAAAGACACACAGTAATTTATGACTATCATATGCATATTTTAACATTTCCAACTATATAATGGTTTGATGATAGTCATATCTTTCTTCATAACTCCCTTTCATGACCATCCTTATGATTGTGCTCTCCATCACCTATCAAAATAGAGTTGTCATAACTCATTCAACTATTTTTCACACTACTGCTTATCATATTTTACCAAGTTAGGAATAACAACATCTTGTTCATGAATCAAATAGATACCCAACCCTGCTTCTTCCATATGTTTGAATAGATCTTCAAAATTCTCAGCTTCTGACTCATCTAAAAACAAATTAGCAATGCCTTCTATTGAAATATTATGCTCTTTGACAATAGGTTATTCCTCTTGCTCGTGAATGGTAAAATTTTCATTTACAACACTAGCAACATAAGGCTCTATATGGTCTTTTGCAATTGGCTCTGATTTGACTATCACCCTGGTTCTATACCTTGTTCTAAAAAAAATGTGTGACCATTTTTATCCATGTGACCCAAAGGAGGAACACGAGTAAACAAAACTATGTTCACATACTCAGATGGACTGGGGTTGACAAATGAAGAAGCATGTGTTAATATATTAGCAAAATGGGATGGAAAGGGATCTATGTAAATCTACAATTAACTAATAGGTTTGGACATAGATTTATTAGAGTTTATCTTTTTACCATCAAGTTGAATGATGGCATTATCGATGTGGTATTTTATAACACGTCAAAGATGCACACATTGCTCATTATCATGACTTGATACTCGATGGTATTGGAAAAAAAATTGTGTGTCATACCATTAAGGATAGGGCTCAAAAAGAAAACTTATCTCTGGAAGGGAAATTATACCATCTTTTAACAATTTCTATAGGACATTTGTGTAAGATTCATACAATTTTGTAAAAATTATATTTCATCCAACAGAGTGCTTGTTAATATGTATAGGCACCATGTTCTCTACCGCTACCATTCAGATGGGAGGACAAGGAGGAATCCCCATACTAGGCTACCATTTATCGATACTCATGTAGCACAACACACATATGAGTGAAAGAGGGATGCTTCATTAGAAGGAATTTATCTTGCAACGTGAGCAACAAGTTCCTCGCGAACACATATTGTATATCAGAATTAGGTAGGGGATAGGAGATTTAGGAGAAGAGAGCTTGATAATGGGAAATAAAATCAACTACTTTTTTGTGATCCCCCAGCTTGTATTGGATGAGATTGGTGAAGGTGACCTTTGGTCCGATGTTTGTTTAGAATTTTTGTAAGAACTTATTTACTAATTGATCAAATGAGAAGATAGAATTATCAGGAAGTGAGCAATACCATTCCAAGGAATCTTCCTTCAGGGAACACGAAAATAGGTTTGCCAGTAAAGCATCATGATGAAAGAAGTGGGTACACATAGCATTGAAAGATGAGACATGTGTTTGCAGATCTCCTTTGCCACTATGCTTTTCGAATTTAGGAATATCCACCCCTTGACGGTTGGGGGTATGAAGAATAAAGGGATACGATGACAATATGAGTAGAACATAGTTTGAGAAGAAGAACTAGTCAAGTTCACCAATTGAGACTGCATCCACCCCATGTTCTATAATAGAGCATTGACGACAGGATCTGTTGATGGAGTATGACTACTTGTAGCACCAAAGGTAGAGGTGTTTTGAGTCCTTGATGTGGGAACCCTAAAGTTCAAGGGAATTTGGTTCACTCTAATTACAAGAATTTCCTCAGATGTGGTGTTAGTATTATTAGCAACAATATTGACAAAAGGAACCATGTCAACCATAAGAATAGACACTTTAGGAATTAGAGAATTCAACTAGTGACTAGTGATTTCCAATTGAATATCTTGGGGGTTACCCAAGACAAAAGTGTATGAAGGGACAAAGGTCTCCACAATATTTTCAATTCACTGAAACAACTCCAAACCTCTATGATCAGAAATAAGTAAATTCCTTAGACTATTAAGGAGAGGAGTATCCTGAGAATAGGAATTTTCTTTTGCTAAGAACTCCTCAAACTCTCCAAATCTTACTTACAATTAGTGAATTTGATCAGCAAGAACCATAAGAGAAAATTCTTTAGCCAATGGAGAGGAAGAGTTCAAAGGAGAGGTTTGTGGGGTATGCATTTCAATTTCAACATGAGGAGGGGAGAAACTAACTAATAATCCTATAGAGAACTCCTCAAAATCGAGACCATGATGAGGAGGACTGAACCTTCTAAACCACATATCAATATTTTGATAACTCCTTTTGGCTACATGCTTGGAGGTAGTGGATTAGATTGTGAAGCTCATAAAAATTTCACAACGCTCTATCTAGTACGTGTCTTGGCAAGACAAGAACTTTTTTGACAAAAATATAAAGGGAAGAAAAAGGCTCATGTCGGGTTCGCCAAAATGTAGAGGAGGAGATTTGCTACTCCTAAGTCCATAGGACATAGAAGAGTCTACAAAGAGAATATGGTCCTCAACTACAACAAAAGGAAAAGCTCAAGTGCAAAAGGATGACAAAGGGGATTTTTTGTTATAATTTATGTTTCAGGATGAATTTTGGAAAAAATATTTTAGGGACCGAAAGAGCAGACTTCCAAGGTCTCAAGATCAATTTGGCTAGCTCTCATCCAACGGATGACAGCACAGCGCGCTAAGGTCCCCATGACACATTGTGGTCTTGTATGGTTTGAGAGTAGAAATTGTAGACGAAAATGCAAAGAATCTATTATTTGTTCAAGAATTGAATCTAAATGTTTTACTACACTAACAAAATGCTAAAATAACTGGAATGACCATAAGAATAATACTAACATGCAACAATTTAAACTAAATGAAATAAAGTAGTGAGAGACAAAAGAGAGAAATGAACTCACAAGTGCTCCAACGTTGTGCGACCTCCTAAAAGTACACACAAACAATCTACACACACAGAGAAAGTGATGTAGAATGAGAAAGTGGGAGCTTGATAGTTACAATGTAAGAATGAAAATGTGAGAATTAAAGATCGAATGAGAGTGAATGAATGAGTGACGGAATGAAAGAAATACATGCAAGAAGGACATTTTTGGGTGTGTCTATGACCACAGAGGCATTACACTTTGTGTGTAGGTAGAATAGTAACATCCAATCAGGCACAAAACCAGAAATCTTGTTAGGACATTTTCACACTTGCAAACATTTGTGCATCGTGCAAGTTTCCCCAACAAGAATTCACTTAACTATTGAAAACGATGGGTTTTAGGATGAATTTGAGGGTAAGGAAAAGGGTAATTTGCATTATCATCTTTATTAGGCTAGAGGGAGGATTATGTAATGCAAAATTGTATGGGGTGTAATTTTACAACATTACAAATAGAAAAACCTGATGAGGAACATACAAAGTAGGAAAAGATAATTTTGGAAAAGATGAATCTTGTGGATAACACTTCTGACAACTAATATAGATCTGATGGTTTCCAAGATAATGTTGAAGCTTCAAATAATCAGAATAAATATAAACTGACTTATCAATGGAACAAACAACTACCTATTCCCATGCAGCAGTGAGAATGTTGTAAAACTATTTGAAGTTGTTGACTACAATTTTTCAAGCAAGGAATGGGTTATTATTCAAAAAATATATTTGATGGATGAATTATTACAAGTGTTATATTTTATAATTTCTCCATGAACCAACAAAAGGGGAAGACTATCATGTCCCCTTTTTAGATTAAATAAATTAACAATATTATTTAAGTTGGGATCAATGAATCCTAATTTAAGGGAAAATTAATAATATTATAATTAATTAAAATAAAAAGTGTTTCTAAACACTAGTACTAAAATATAAGTGTTTTTAAATAATTAAAATATAATAAAATTAAAATTAAAAAGTATTTTTAAATACTTGGAGAAAAACTTAGGACCCAAGGGCCCAATTAAAAAAGGGTATATCAATGGCACCTATCTTCATTTGGAAATCACTCAAGTTACCCTTTTCAATCCAAGTTTCAAATTTGAGAAGTTTTTTCAATCTAGGGCATCCAAGGACAAAAATCTATGGAATGTTTGAATTCTAGATGATGTAAACCCTCTTGGATTCCACATTTGGGATCAAGGAAAAAAATCCTTGTTTCTAATTTGAATTATAGATTTTTATGGTTCCAAACTTATTTCAGCAAGCACCTAATTTGATTTGCAAGAAAATATCCTTCAAAAGTGTCAAGGGTTTCAACGTTTCCAAACTCCTTCTAGTCATTACGTTTAGTAGGGGGGTTAGATCTAAGCTAATTCAGCCAACTCTACACTTTCTTAAGTGGATGTATAACATATTAGACTTGCATCATATACAATTTAGACAAAGGAAAATTTTGTAAAGAGACATTTTTAGGGTTTATAGGAACAAAAACTTAATTCATAGTTTTCCATCCATCATACTATAACAAGAAAATCTACAAATGTCCACACAATAGCAAAAACCCCTAAGTCATAAGGTTGTACGAATCCTGCAGTGACTATACCACAGACGCTCATATGTTAAGACTCTTCTCAGCCACATTGAAATATGCCACTTTGTGGTGGTTCATGGGGTTAGGAAGAAATGCAATGCCAAATTGGGAAATTTAATGAAGGATAGATTATTGTGAAAATGCCAAGATTATTGTTAGGAAGGAGACATGAAAATAGATGTCATCTTCATAATTTTACAAAAGGAAGAAGAACAACTTAAATACTATGTGGAGAGGTTCCAATTTTTCCTTTAAAAGTCACATTAGAATAGGGTCTCCCTAGATTCCCTAAAAATGGTTTTCCTATGAGGGTGAAATAATATTTTCTAGATGCATTAAATCTTATTGGAGTAGGGGATATTTCTCAATTACGTTTTGAGGAATTTTTCCAAATATGCATAAATGATTCAAGATCATCTATGAAGAAGACTAGGGATGCCAAAGCCTTTTATTCCATGAAAACATCCATAAGTGTTTCCAGGGTGGAACTCAACAACCTTCTGTCAAATATTAAAGAAGATATAATTAGCCATCTAGAAACCCAATCAAACACTGCAAATTAAAAAGAAACAAGAAGTAGAGGTTTCTCTAACAAAATATTATCCACACTGCCTCTAGAAAAGGGTTTATTGTAAGTGCAAAAATATTGTTAGCATTTTTTAGTAGAAGCAAGGAAAACCTAAATTTTGTACCCTAAAAGATGAGGAAGGCCAAGTATTCTATATTTCCTAATGAAAACTATAGTAGAAGAGACAAGGTATGCCTCAAGACTTTGTCTTATAATATTTCCTTTCTTAGGGTTAATACAAATTTCCCTAACTAAAACAATCCACCTTGGAATAACATGTCAAATCAACCATGGCAAAATGCCCAATCATCTAACTAGCTTCGACATCAAGGGATGTGGAAAAAAAACCATATCAAGCCCCAAATTACAATCCAAATTTCTAGTCTTCTCAAAACCAATGACCACCACAATGGCGTGGAAACCAATAGTAGAAAACCCCAAATGCTAGCTACCCATAGCCACATCAATTTTTACAACAATAACCAACCAGAATGCCAAACCCAATCATATCTACCCCAACACAACCAAGATCACCACAATTTCTCATTCAACCTACACCCAACCTTAACAATAAATTTGTTCAATAGGCTTATACTAATGAACCTATCTTATACCCAACCTATGTGGTTGAGGTTAGTGATGCTCACCTACGTTCAAGAAAAATGCTTGTTGGACCATCATCTCCTTATATTATAGAACTTTCTAATGAAGAACCAAAAATTGAAACCATTGACCATTCAATTGAACAACTTGAATAAAATAAGCTACATCCATTTATCACAAATAAGGAACCACCATTCTTAGTGAGTTTGACCACTCAAATTGTTTTACTCTAAACATAAATTTGACTTCTTGAGTCAACTAAAGAATGTTTGTGTCAAAATTCCCTTAATCCAAGTTATTAAAGAAGTTCTCATCTACACAAAAATTGTGAGGGAACTATGCCTCAAAAATTAAATAAGGAAACAAAAGGACACCCAAACTGTCCATGTTATAGGATAGTTGGTTGAAATTATGTTGGGAAACAAGTTGTCCCAAAGTATGCAGACCCTGGAAGTCTTGTTGTAGATGTGTAAATTAATGGCACACTCATCAAGAATACCCTAATTGATTAAGAGCAACAATAAATTTAATGAAAAGAGAAACAATGCAAAACATTTAAATGATAGATTTGAGACCTACACCCATAGTTCTATAGTTAGTAGATAGGTCAATAGTCAAGCTAAAGGATATTATTTAGGATTTAGTCGTCACATTGGATTCATGGGAATATCCAACAAACTTTATGGTTTTGTAGCCTAAGGCCAATATTTGAGGATACCCCTTAATCATAGGTAGACCATGGCTATCCACAAAAAAAACATTTATTGGATGTATATCTAGTAACATGATCATTTCTAATGGTATTGTGACAAAAAAATTGGCCCTTTATGCACCTGCACAACCTCATGCAATATTGGAACAACCCATTTGGCCAAGTTTGTAGGATAATGACCAAAATTCCCTACAAACACTCATGACCATAAAAAAAATCCCAATGATCAAGTTTCAAGATGAAGATGAAATTATTTTAAATATCCTAGAAAAATCTTATGGATGGACCCACAACAACACTATTGTTTAGCATGTTTTCACTTCTCATTACACAATATTATACCTACAATAGCTTCTTAATCCACTTCTTAGCTATTAAATACACTAATTCTACACATTTTTAATCTTAATATATCAAGGTTGGATGCTACTTTTTCCATGACTTTTGTTATACTCATAAAAATAACATTCAACAGAACACTCAATGTCAATAATCAATTGACAACTTCCCAACAATATAAATTATTTACAATGTTGCAAGCTCACACAACATCATTTATTTTGGAATAACATGACATGAAGAGCATAGATCCTAATATTTTTGTGCATAAAACCTACATCAATGTGGGGTATAAACTGGTAAGGAAGCCACAATGAAGGATGAACCTAGCTATGTGAGATATAGTGAAAATAGAGTTGCAAAAACTCTTAGATGTAGGGTTCATATTCAATCGTAGATAACTAGTGGGTTTCCCCATTAGTGATAGTACCTAAGAAGGGAGAAATATGGAGAGTATGTTTGGATTAAAAGGAATTAAATACAACCACAAGGAATGATAATTTCTCTTTTCCTTTTATTGATCAGGTGTTAGATTCATTAGTAAGGAAGAAATATTTTTCTTTCCTAGATGGGTTAGTGGCTACAATTAGATAAAAATATATCTAGAAGACTAGGATAAAACAACCTTTACATATCCATAACATACATATGAATGCTTAGTTTTTCCATTTGGACTATGTAATGCACCTGCAACATTG
This sequence comes from Sequoiadendron giganteum, assembly GCA_007115665.2. Lineage (NCBI taxonomy): Eukaryota > Viridiplantae > Streptophyta > Pinopsida > Cupressales > Cupressaceae > Sequoiadendron > Sequoiadendron giganteum. Next base: position 617,800,216 of record CM021100.1, on the reverse strand, counting down.
CAAAGAGTTTTCCTAAGTATATTTTTCAGATTTTCATATTTTCAGTTTGGATTAAATTATGTATTGATATTAAAGATAAACTATCCTTTTAATTCTATCTAATTGGTAAATGTACTTAGATAAATCCTCGGGAATTTTATGGTATTTTCCTCAATTTATTCCTTAAGTGTCAATCCAGGAATCATAAACTTGTGAAAGGTGTTGCGACAGTCTACCTAAGGGTTGAAACTAGTGAATTAAATGGGGATGGATGCAACTAACATTCTAGAAAATATTTAATTAGGATTCTATTTTATTTTGTGATAGGAATTTATAGAGCGATAGGAAGTTCACAGTGTGACAGGAATTTCATAGTACAATAGAGATTTCCTAGCACGACAAGAAGTTCATAGAACAAAGTAAAACATAATAACTTGTGAAAGAAGTACATATAATTGAACAATGAATAAACTACTGAAAACCTTTTATTCTTCAAGCCACAATTGTATTTGACAGTGAAATAATCACGTCAATTATAAAATTGGAATTAAACAGTGAAATAACCACATTAGCTGAATATCAAAACTTTCTAAACTTAAAAGGAATTTAAATCATAAACTGCTCACACCTTACAAAATTGGAAAAAAATCACACAACATATAAATTCTAACTATTTCAAACATAAAACGATCTCACCAAGTTTCCCAAGAGTGGGCCCTTCCTCTAGTTCACAAGGTGAGTGAAAAGAAATCAATTACGCTAACTCAATATCATGATCATCCAATTCAATTCATTTCAACCAGTCGTAGAACCAAAATATATGTCTATTCTTTATTATCTATATATTTTTTCATATTCTGAACCATAACATAATATATATATATATGTGACTTCTTACTGTTATGGCCTATGGACAACACATCGAATACTACAAACTAAGATGAAAATAGGTTACAGTTTGTTGTGACTAATGGCCAACAAACCGAATATTAATAGTCTTTGGTTTGGTCACAGGCCACAGGCCCAAAACAACATTAAAATAATGTAATGTGAAAATAGAAGTGAATAGTTCCAAAATCTATTTAGTCCATCCTTGGCCTCTCCTCATGTCTCGTGCTCCTCAAGGGTTATCGTCCAAATGGTTGGTTCCTTCATCATGATTAGTTCCTGTCACAAATCAATCAGATTAGATTATTATCTCAGCAATTTGGCATTTTGGAGGCATTCTTCCATTCTTCAAAACATATTAAATATTCCTTCATTCTCATAATAACTAATAGCATGAAAACCTAGGAAATGGCAATAAAATGAAGTAAAAAGAGGCATAAGAATTGGACATGTTTTTTACCCATCAATAAATATGGATGAATTCACCTTTTACAGAAATTCCTTTGAAGAAGCACTAGTAAACTTGGAGAAGGTCCTCCAAAGGTGCCATGATCACAATCTCTCCCTTAGCCATGAGAAATATTTTATGATGATGATTGAATGAGTGGTATTGGGACACTTTTGTCAAGCAGGGGGATTCAAGTGGATCCTAACAAAATAGAAGTGATTTCTACTCTACCTACCTTGAGAATAAAACATATGTGAGAATTTTCCTTGGCCATGCAGGATACTTCAGTAGATTTATTAAGGACTTTAGTAAAATAGTAGCTCACCTATTTTTTCTCCTAAGGCTATTGAGTTTGAATAGACCATTGTCTGCGAAGAATATTTTGAAGCTCTCAAAACATTGCTCCAATGGACTCTTGTTTTAAGAGGATCTAACTAGACAATTCCTTTCTACATACATACAAATGATTTTTACTTCACCATAGGTGTTGTTTTAGGAAAAAAGGAAGGTAATTTGGAGTATTCTATTTATTACATTAGTAAAAATATTCAATTTTTTCTTCAAGTTGTTGAGCTCAATTTTACTCTATCAAAGAGAAGGTAATATTACTAGTAGTTTGTGATATTAACAAATTCAGGCATTATATCACTGGTTATCCTATCTTTTTCTCATACTGATAATACAAAAAATTGATACTTGATGAAAAAATAGTGGTTGGTGGATGCCTTATTAGGTGGTTATTATTGTTGTAGTAGTTTGATATAACTATTATGGATAAACCAAGTAAAGCAAATGTGATAGCTAATTTTCTCTCCAGGTTACAAATCAAAATAAAAGAAGAAAATGTGGATGATTCTTTTCCAAATGAATATATGTTTTTGTTAGTAGTGCAAACACCTTGGTATTAAAATATAGCTAACTCCTTGGTTGTTAGTAGGACACCCCCACATCTCTCACCTAGATAAAGGCAACATTTAGCTAAACACAGTTTTCCATATTCATGGATTGGTGGCTATCTATTCTATACAGGCCTTGATAATATAATAAGAAGGTGCATGAGAGAAGATGAAGTTTATATTATCCATAAGAATTGTCATGTTGTGCCTTGTGGAGGACACTTTGCAACCAAGAGAGTGGCTCTAAAGATTCAACTCTGGCTATTATTGGCCAACACTACATAAAGATGTAGTTAAGTATATAAGGAGGTGTGATTGTTGTCAGAGGATGGGTAGACCTACAAGGAGTGATGAGATGCCCCTACAACCACAGTTGGTCATTGCACCATTTGATAAATAGGGACTATATTTCATTGGACTAATAGCTCCCACCTCCAATAATAAGAAGTACATACTAGTCTATACTAATTATCTAACAAAATAGGTGGAGGTTAAAGCATTGAAATTTTTTAGAGATAGTAAGGTTGCAACATTTCTCTACGAGGAAATCTTCACAAGTTATGGAGTGCCTAAGGAGATATTCATAGATCAAGGACCATAATTTAATTAAATTTGATTGTCCATTTGGTCAAAGAATATGAGATCAGACAAAAATTCAACCCCTACCACCCAGAAGCAAATGGGAAAGTTGAGGTTACTAATAGGGAAATCATTCAAAGCCATTCTAACAAAGATAGTCCAATTGCATCAAAAGGACTAGGAAACAAGGTTACCAAAAGTTGTTTGGGTGTATATGAAAACTTAGAATACAACAACAAGATTTATGCCATATGGATTAGTATATGGGAAAAAGATTGTCATTCCCATTGAATTTGAACATAAAACGCTTATAAACATGACACAACTTGGAACAAGCCTCTCTGAAGCTCAAAAAGACATATTGCACAATCTAAATTCTTTGGATGAAATAAGGATGGAAGCATTCTATCATACAAACATTGTACAAATATAAAAAATCAAATGGCATGACCAGTTTATTGAAACTAAATAATTCTATGAAGGGGACTAAGCATTGCTCTATGATTCAAGGTATGAGGACCATAAGGGTAAATTGTAATCATGGTGGCTAGGTCCTTATTAAATAAAACAATCCTTTCAAAATGGAGCAATACAGTTAATTATAATTGATCTAGCTAGATTTTCTTTGATGGTGAATGGATAAAGCCTCAATCTTTATAAAAAACATTTCATCAAGAAGAGTTTATATAGGACTTGCAGCAACATTTTACACCACTCAAAAATTCAACATTTCTTGTAAATCATGAAGATACAACTAAATCAAACAGTGCTACATTTGTAGATGAGACAACTAGCTCACCTACTGATATACAATAATTCTCACTCAACAATAAACTAACACACATACGTGTGCGTGCATGCACACACACACACAATATCACCAATAAATTATACCACCAAAAAGGTTGTGTCTAAATACACATAGAAAGTTACAAACACTTCTTCTCATGAGACTTGTAGCAACAGGCCCAAGAAATTTACACAAGGGACATGTTCTACTATTTCTCTCAACAACTACCTCCTTCTCACTACCACTCCAAACACAAAAAATATCACTCTCAACTGACATAATTCTAGTCACCTCTACATGTAGATACTCCTATTAGACACCACTTCCATGCAACACATCACACCATTACAAATCAATTCCACACATACCATAATTTTCTTCTTTCATATATGGACTTTTTCAAACATGCACCATTGTTCCAGTAGTTTTTCTATACAACAAGTTTCTCATAGTACCTCCATCTACTTCCATCATTACATCTCTCAAAAAAATTCTACTTTGTAGTATTCAAATTACATCACATGTGCCACATTTCACATCACCACAACCATTCTAGGTATTTTTGCATTATAAACTATGATTACCATTAACTATTAATTTTATTTAGAATTCACATTCATGCAAAATTTACTTTATATTTTATCCATATCTCCAATACTTTCAACATTATCCCCTGCGTACTTCCCATATATTTCTATTTGAGGATAAATTACCACTTTAAGTTGGGGGAGTATTGGTTCATTTTTCAAGTTGCATATACCAGCCTAAATTCTTTTACAAACTCACAAACACATATGAGAAGAATCAAATTGAAGTAGAATTTGTTCGATGAAGGTTACAAAACTTTAGAATGGGGGGAGCATCATCAGAAGGGAGTCATGAACCCATAATTTACAATTAGAAGACCAACTGTGTTTGCATATTTTTCAACAAGCCAGATGGTTGGATTATTTCTTTCATCTCAAAATTCAATGAGGTAATAACACAACAATTTTCTAGTACATTGAATGATGATGAAGGTATAATTAGAGGCTTAAGAGTGGATTCCTCAAAAGAAAAAATTATAGAGGTCTTTGTATTTCCCACAATTGGAGAGGATTTTCTAGTACAAGGAGATGCAATTACAACTTGAAATGAACTCATATGGCTAGGAAAGGAATTGGGTTCCTCAGCTCAAGGTACTAAACGAATTTCCCTACCCTAGTTATGGGAATCCATTGTTGTATACACCATTAAATATTTGACTTGTGATGGTATACAATCTCTCCTATACATAATACATTTTAAACTATTAATTCTCCTCTACCATCAAAGGTTAGTGAATGTCCCAAAAAAAAATATATCTTATTGAAATGAATGCCTTCCATGTGCAAAATAAATAGAAATCAGTCTATCTTGTCTCATTACTATCTGGTTACTTTATTGGTAAAAAAAAGCCTTATAACCCAATTCCCTAATATTTCTTGGGAATTTTTTTAGCATTCAATAATATAAATGACATGCCTTTGAGGCTAGGGTTAGATGAAGAAAATAGGGCTCAAGAGGTGAATGATCCATCTATAGAAAGGGAAGAGGAATGTATACCCTCTTCCCCACATGTTGCATCACCTACCTGCAATAGTAATACACAACCAAATCCAAAGACCTAGGAAACCCAACCTGCAACCTCTAGGGAACAACCTATAGCACCTATAGAGTCAAAAACCCCTATTGCCATAGAAAACCTTGCTATGTCCGAGAAACATAAAGTAAAAAGTACACCTTCCTCTTTCGTACCTAAAAAAAGAAAAAAGGCTCAAGGAACCTAAAAGGTGGTCACATCGCCTTAAGGAAAATGGTATTACAAGAGGGAAGACCCATTCTAGACAAGAAAAGGTCATGATGATAGAGTCTAAAATAGACTCAGAAAAATAAAATTTATTGGATGATCAAGAAAAATCCAAATGCCCACAATTTATGTATCTAAGCACTAGTTTAGATTCTAAATTTGAAAAAGATTTATTTACAACAAAGAAGAAACCCAAACCTCCTAACAGTCTAATAGTCAAAAAGTAATTTGCTTCACCAACTGAGACTAATGAATAATTATTTTTGGAGAATGAGAAGGAATTACTCTTGACAGGAAGAGATGAAGTTAATGAGTTGTAGGAAACTCTACGGAAAATTAAGGAATTGGAAGAACTGATAAAGGGTTACCAACAAAAAGAGATTGTGTTGGACAATAAGGTTAAGGAATTAGAAAATCAGTTGCATTTTATCAATAGCAAGGAGCATATTTGGATAAGTTGGCCTAGTTGACCATCAAAGAAGTAAACAAGAAAAATTTAAAACTTGAGGAGAATGAAGCCCCAATAGCACCAAAAACCCCTACTTTAGTTACCCTTGGGATAAAATTGTGGAAAAAATGGAAGAGATTTCAGAATCACAAAAAGAATATAATAAGGAAAGATAAAAAATGATAATGAACCATAATAGGGAAGTTGAAAATAAAAACTTAGAAATCAAAAGGTTAAAGATCAAAATAGAATGAATTTTTGATAAAAATGTTCAACTTCTGAAATGTAGACCACCTGTTAGGGTCTATAAACTATTTCTTTAGGAATTTATTTTGAGTTTCCAATTCAACCAATTAATTAGTGATCTTCCAATTCACCTATCATCAATAAAATTGTTCTTAAAATCTTATCAAGAGGCAACACTAGACATGCAAGATCAACTATGTGAATTTACTTGTATAATCTGGCCATTTTATTTTATATTGCTTGGAACCCACTATTTTTTGTGGGAGATGCTTAGATAAAGGCATTAGCCTTATTTATCTGAAATGAACATTAGAGAGGTTGATCGTTAAAATATTATTATGAGAGGGAGAAGTCACTTCCCCTCCATATTAGAGTTGAGGTAGAAGATCCCAATGAGGTTGTTGAAGAATGGGTTGACCTCATGGAAAAAACTAGGTGGAAAACAAAATTTTAGAATGTAGAGAAAAATATTACAAATGATTTCAAGAGTTGGTAGGTAGAATAGGAAGAGAGGCAATCACTTTCTCCCAAGATAGATGAAAAAACTGACACAAGAACTGTAAAAGAAAGAGCCCCATTTTGTTTTAACTACTTGGCAACAGTTATAAGAGAACATAAGTACATCAAATCTTCCCTACAACACCACATCACTTGGTTCCCTTTGAAACTTCATTCCCCTCTTCTCTTGTACCCAATTCCATATTTGATAAGTAGGAGAGAAGAACAATGAGCAACGGAGCAAGCCAAATGGGAAAGAATATCTCAATAAAAGGATTCTACCTAAAGCATGGGGAAGGGGTTATTGACACAATGGACTATGTTGGCAAGAGGAACTGTGAATATAATTTGGTGTTGTCATTGATGGAAACCCTAGTCAGTGATTGGATTCGTGCATCATCATCTGATCATACTAGCAGTTAGATTGCAAATAGTTAAGGAAGAGAAAAGCATACGACAGTTTTGTGTTCATTGATTCTCATCAAGATTTTTTGTTAATATTTTGTGTTGTGTATCTCAAGGAAGGTTGATCGATGTATGCTTTATTTTATCCATGAATCTCAGTGGCTTGTATTTATCCGTGTTCGAGTTGGAAGATCTGGTTGGTTAATTTTTTGTTTACCGGTGCATGGAGGCCAACTTGATTATCATAACATATTGCGGATATTCAAAGAATAATTATTCAAGTGTTTTTGTGTTCAAGCATTTTCATTTGGGTCCTAACTAAGTTGTGGCCGACCATTTTGGATGTGCATTATACATTACTCATGTTTTGGGCTGACAGTTGTAAATCTTTTTGTGTTCTATTGATGCCGACATATTGAGATTAAATTCTTGGTCGTGGATATATATAAGTGATCAATCATATCACTTTGATATAGGAAGAAGGTGTGTCAATTCGAATTCTGAATATCAAAAGTGTAGAAGAGTGATAATGCACAGTTTCACTTGTGCATTAAGGATTTTGTGATGCGAGTTTGAGCAGAGCAGAGCAAAAGTGCATAATCAATCAAAAGGACAAAAGATCAATTTTTGATCCTAACCGAAACTATAATCAAGAATATGTAGATGCTAATCTCTCAGTTCAGTCTCTTAGATGGATTTAATCTGATTATCTTTGTAAGAAAGTGAGTTTTCTTTGAGCAGTGTTCTCTAGGCAGTGTGCCTCAATGCAAGTGCATTCCCCATATTGTAAACTTCATTTTGAGTATACTTAGATCATATTGTGGATTGGCCATCCACCGTGGTTTTTCCCCTAGCAGGGTTTCCACATAAAAATCCTTGTGTTATGGTGTTGTGATTGTTTGCTTCATGTTCATGCATTTTGGTTGAATTTTTCAAGTGCTTGAAGATAAATAATAATAAAGTTAATTTTTGCACAACACTGATTCACCCCCCCCGTCTCAGTGTAGCTTGTTTCCAACAATTGGTATCAAAGCTAGTTCCTCGGAAGAAGTCTAACAACTTGGGGAATTCTTGGAAAGTGCTTCAATGGATTCAAGCAGTCTTCAACAACAAATTTTGGTGGCCTTAGATGATCTTGACCAGTCAAAATATTAGAATCGGGAATTTCAGGAAAGTCTTGAGAATGCTAAAAAATTCATTCAATCATTAAATACAAAATCAATAATTTCAGGGAGAAGATAAAGGAGCTATGTGATCAAAGAAGCAGAATGACAATAAAAGCATTGAAGATGAGCAACTGAGCCAAGCCATGAAGGAAAAAATAGAAGAATGTGAAAGCTTACAAGAGACAATAATGTCTTAAAGCATGAGATGGAATCTATCATGATGAGGATGACCAAGGATATTGAAGACAAAAATAAGAATGAAGAGAACATAGCACAGTCTCTAAAAGAAAAATCTGAAGTATGTAGCCATTTGGACAATGAATTGGAACAATCTAAAAATAATGAGGAAGTACTGGAAAAATAGATTGATGATCTCCAAAATGAACTTGCTACTGAAAATGAGTACAAGGAGAAGTTCAAAGTTAGCTCATCCAAGCTTGATGAACTTATTAAAAGTCATATTATTGATGGTGATAAGAGAGGTCTTGGATATGAGGATGAAGAAAGTTCAAAATTTGGACAAAGGAATTTTGGACAAAGGAGATTCAGGCAAGGAAATCAGATAAACAATGCTAAAATGCATCTGATAAGACAACCTAATGCTCAAAGATTCAATGGATATTGTTTCAGTTGCAATAAATTTGTACACATGGCTACCCAATGTAGAAGCAAGCTAAATCCAAGTGGTCCATCATTCTCAAGTCAGTGTTTTAATTGCAATAAGTTTGGTCATAAGTCAAATGAATGCAAAAATGTGGTGAACAAATTTCATAGAGATGTCAGATGTTATACATGAAATATACTTGTCCATATTGCCAACCAGTGTAGATCAAGAGAAAATTAGTTGAACAACTACTATGGACAAAGAAATTTGGTCACATTGCTAGATTATGTGGAACAAAAAAGGTCTGGTAAATCAAAGGAGAAACATGAAAAAGGATGTTAAGAGAAAAGGAAAAGTCACTACAGATGTGATCAGGAAGCAAATGCAGAAGAAATGGGTGAAGAAAAGTCACTCTAGTGAAGGAAATGTTCTTGCACCAAAATCTATTTCTGGTAATTTCTATGAGAATTAGTTTCAGGCCTTTGGCCTAGGGGGAGCTGTCAAGAAAATCTCTTAACGCCCTGTCGGTAACTGACACCGGGATGTGGATAAGTTCATAAAGTGCATTGATGCTCTACAAATGTTGTTGGAGAAAGTATTATGTAGTATTGGGGGTCTGCAAAAGAATTATCTGTCACAGTGCATGGAAACAGGGTAACCAGATGAGTTAGGATAAAAGCATTTATTATGTCAAAAATGGTTAAGTGTGCAAGTGATAAAAATTCATTTTTATCTTTCATTTGTCACTTTGCATTTTGAAGAAAAGAAGTTTGGAGAGCTCTGAGGTGAACCTTGGAAAATTGAGGGAAAATTCATGTGTGAAGAAGCTTTCAACAATCAAACTCGGATTCAATGAAAAGGTATTTATCAGAAAACCCTGTGAATTTGTGAATTGGTGAAAATGGATACTCCATTGGTAGTTGAAGTCAAGGATAGACCCCATCCCAAATTCAAGTAGCACCCTTTCAAGTCTGTTGAGACTAAGCCCTTAGGTGATTTTTCTTTTTTTTTGTATGGCGTCTTACACACTGAAGATATTAGGGCATATATTCATGCAAACATTGAAGAGCTAGGAATCTTGAAACTGTTGAATTTGTATAACAATCATATAATTGGAGAGGACTTATGTGTCAAACTAGAATTCAAAACCCTAGAAGAGAAGAAATTTACACAGATTGTTAAATTTCTCATGTTTGATGAGAGTGAATGGGTCTATTACATCTTGAGTTGAGTTCATGATGAATTCATGTGGTTAAGTATACCCTTCAAGATTACGAAGGAGGCTATAAGTGTCATTAGAGGTTTAAATTCTTCTAGTGGATTGCTGATTTTAAAATCCATAAAGAATCAAATGGTGACTGATTCAACAGGTTCAAAATATGATCGAAGATCCATGACTATTGAAGATATCATTGAAATGGATGTGAAATTTGGATCGATGATCATTGATTATAGGATATATCACTCAAGTCGGTACAATTTTTTGTATGGTACAGCCATTTATGCAGCCTATCAAATGGTAAATGAGAATGAAGACTATGATCTTTGTGAATTGCTCAGGAGTCGGTTGATGGAAAATCTTGGCAAGATCAAAAAGGACAAGAAAAATTACTTTAAGTATGGTAAATTGTTGTTATGTTTATTCTTCTATTTCATGAAAGAAGTTTCAGGTGTTGGAAAAGTACATTGGCAAGGTGGTCAGCCTGTAGCTATTTAGATTAGGGAGATATTGTATGGAATTGGAAATAGTCAAGCTAGAGAACTACAATCTAGGGATATTTCAAGAATTTTCAAAATATGATGCATGCCAGAGAAAGAATTCCTACCTCTATTGTGGAGAAATATAAGGATACTATCTACTTGATGGTAGATATTGATCAATGCATGATGGAATATGTTGATCCTAGAACAGTCTGGATCATGCCAATGGGTTATGAAGTTGAGGAGAACATTTTGGAAGTGTATCCACAATATTTATTGAATAAGCCTCTAGATCCAACAAAAGAGAGGTTTGGAACTTATGCAAAAAAGAATATAGAGGTTGATGAGTTTTCATTTTGGCCTAGTTAGGGGGTAGAATCTCTTGCTATTTACTAATATTTCCACAGACTTTGATATTATATGCTAACACTTTCATATAGTTTCTCTCAGTTATATGACATATGGACTAATTTCATTTCTACTAGTTTTAATGATATTTACCCATTATGTGGACAATCTATGTTTATCTTGCATGTGATTGATGAATTTTCTTTAAGGTGGTCATGATTATGCAATTACTATGTGTACTGACATTATTCTGTAGACATGATTGAAATGCTAGAAATGCAGCCGCTAGCCGGTCAAGTTGAGGAGTCACGCAAGGTCAACTAAGGATGACAACAGATTCCCGTGTCAGCCGCATGTAACCACCTTGCACTGATCTTTAATAGCATTGAGCATTACGAGTGTTACTACAGTGGTCAAGTCCATGTTTGGGGATGCATGCCCAATGCATGCATAACTGCCCCTTCCATTTTTCTCACTTTCCCTAAATAGAATCCTCTCAATTAGTGGGAGTTGATGACCCTCTTTAGTTGATAAATAAGGCTTGAATCCTCCTTCCTTGGGCTAGTGATAGCGAGTTAGTGAGTTTATCACCAAGTTCTTGTACAAGCTAATTATCAGCCATATTTTTTTAATTGCATTTTCTAATAAATGAAATAAGATTTTGAGTTGAGTATCCAATTTTTTTAGTAGTTTAGAGGATACTCATCCAAGGGGGCCCACTTGGTGAGTAATCCATTCCTTTAGTTTAGTTAGATTAGTGTTAGTTTATGTTCAGTACTTAGTTAAGATTATGGCATTGACTATTCCTGTAGCTACTAGAACTTTGTTTTGTGACCATTCTTGCAGCCAAGGCAGGCAAAGTAATTTTTTTTGGATGCTTAGATTTTCCTTCCTATTATGTATAATCAGTTTAGATTTTCTTGAGTCATGTTCAACATTTTCTTTGTTTCCTTTCATGCAATTTTCTTTCAGTCTTAAGCTTTTCTTAGTTATAAAACTGAGATGACTACTCTAGAATTCCTAGTGCACATACTATGCTGACCCATTTCAAGTTCACGTCCCTGGGTTGACAATTTAAATGTACCTCCATGGTGGTTAAGATAGCTATTCAGGTCTGATATCCAATCTCTAAATCATGGTTGTAAGGGCCTAGTTATTGAAATCATTATTGTGGGCTGACATTTTTGGTGTCATTGTCAGGGATGGTGTCAAACTAGGGAGTCCTTTGGAGTCATTGATAGATTTTCTGTTGTAGTGTTAGAAGTATGATCCATTTTTTTTTCCCACCCATTCTTTGTGTGAGTTGGTTGATACCGAGTTGATACAACATGTATAGAAGAAGAAGAGATGCTTATGGGAAATTCCTTCCTAATAATCTTGAACCATTTTAGCTAGTAGAACATGCAAATCTTCCCAAAGATGAAGAAGAAGAACCACAACTCTTTGTTGATATATTCCCTAACTTGACCAGTTATAAAATTTCCCTTGAAGATCAAAATCCTATTGAAGAACATTTTATTTCAGGAATTTCATCAAGCAAACATGGCTTATGCAAATGGAGATAGGCCTAACAGGAAGAACCAACTAGCTTTCCCCTTTCCCATTGTTGAATAGAATGAAGTAGATAACCTCAAAAATATCCTTGCTTGAGTCCTTCATAAATTATATGGGCTTGTCATAGAAGATCCTAATACCTTCTTGTTTGAGTTTGATATAATCTGTAGAAGCTATGACTATACCATTGATTCCCACAGACTCAATTTATTTCCTACTACTCTGAAATGTTGCATTAAGATGGTTTATGAGCCTTGGTAGAAATTCTCTGAGAACTTGGGAAAATATGATGAAAAAGTTTCTTGAGAAGTACAAAGAATATTGCAAGGGTAGTGACATGAGAGGAGGTGACATTTTTAGAATGCAGCAAAAAGAAGATGAGAGCTTGTAAGATTTCATTTTAGGGTTTATGTTTTGTCTAGAAAAATATCCACATCATACGCTTAATGAAGACTCACAAAATATACTTTTCTTGAGAGGAATTAATGAAAGTTGCACTGATGACTGGGACCTAATGGTAGGAGGAGATATCACTCAAGCCCCTTGGGATGATATCAAGAATCTATGTCAAAACTATTCTAGGGCAGCTTCAAAGAAAGGAAGATCCTACCAATCCTCTATGGGTAGGTCATCTAGCAGTGGAGTCTCAAGGATGGAGATTACTAATTTTTTGGCAGCTTTAAAGCAAAATATAATTAATAATCTAGCTACTCAGTTGGATACACTTCAAGATAAAAAGAAACATGAGGAGGCATAAGCAATACTGAAAAAATATTTCCCTCAGTGTAGACAAAAGAAGAGGAACTACAAATGCAAGGTGATAGCTAACATTGATAGTAAGAATATTCCACCTAAGTTCAAACCAATTCAGACTGAGGAAGACCAAGTCTACTTTGTTGCACAAAAGAGACCATGGGCTTCAAGACAAGGTATGCCACAAAATCCACTATATTTTGTTGGACCATATTTTAATTCCTCTTATTCATCTGGTAACTAGTGGAAGCCGCCCCATCCATCCAACTATGGAGGATACCCACCTCAGTCTTGGAATAACCCACCCAATGCTTGGTCCAATTATCAAAATACCTCACCTCAGTGGCAAAAACCTCAATGGAATTATCAACAGTTTTAGCGACCTTGGCAACCACCCACAGGAAATTGGCAACAAACATCTCAATGGAGAGGTGGCCAACAATGGCCAAACCAACCCACTAGCTATATGCAGCCATCTTCTCAAACCCAACAACCTGCTCTGATGTCCCCTCCTGCTAATCCAAGTGCTAATATATCTTAACCTACCCAGTTACCAACCCAACCCAAATAATAAACCACAACAGCAGTCCATATATTATGTTGATCCAAACCAATTTCCTGCATATGCTATGAGTTTAAGTGGCATACACCTACGTTCAGGAAAAACCTTGCAAGCTCCTTCCACCCCCATTATCACTGAGCTACCCATGGAAGAGTAGTAATCTTTGACTAAACCCATTCAACCTTGTGCAACTAAATCTCTTGAACCAGCCCTAGTAAAGCAGACAACACAAGAACCACCATTCCCTTAGAGATTAGAAGTTGCCAAACAAAAAGAAGACAAGGAAGAAAGTAGCTTCGATATCCTAGATCAGCTAAAGCATATATGTGTCCAAATACCTTTGTTTCAGGCCATAAAAGAGGTCTCCATCTATGGAAAGGAAATTAAGGAATCATGCTTCAAGAAATCGGGCAGAAAAAAGGACCCCACTACAGTCCATGTAGTAGGGAATCTTCCTGACATCATGCTTGAAAAAGTAACTATCCGCAAGTACAGTGATCTAGATAGCCCTATAGTTGAAGTTATAAATGAGATGAACATAAAGAATTCTTTGATTGATTTAGGTGAAACAATCAACGTGATGACCAAAGACATCCTACAACAACTGAATATTGCAAACATGAGATCCACTCCTATAGTCCTGCAGCTTGCCGACAGCTCCACTGTTAAGTCAGATGGCATGGTAGAAGACCTGGTGGTAATCCTAGACTCCTGGGAGTATCCAGCTGACTTCATGGTTCTTTCCCCTAAAGAAACACTAGGAGGATATCTACTTATCCTTGGTCGGCCCTAGTTAGCAACTGCAAATGCTTATACTGGATGTCGGTCAAGCGATATGACCATTTCGGATGGCACGAGAACTAAAAATCTTGTTATGTATCCTCCTTCTCAGCCATCCCATAATGAAGAAAAATCAGTATGGCCACATATTGGTGAAGAAGCCGAAGAAGTCAACATTGTGGCACAGCTTATGACGCTCAAAAGAAGTCCTTTCCTGCAGCTTCAAGATAAAGATGAGGTGTTATGCAGTATCATTCAAAACCAATTTCAGATAGAGGAAGCATCATTTGGTTTTTTAGACATCGAGCAAACACTTATGTCTGTTCTGCATGATCTTCCTATAGCAACTCTTCTGGTAGACAGACTTCCTATAGCCACTCTTCCTGTAGCAACTGTCTCTACAACAACTATCATTGCAAACAAAATTCCTACAACAACAGGTACGTTTCACTCAATGTTTTTGCCTGAACTTAAGATACCTTGTATTAATGAAGGAGCTAAGATAGAGCTAGTCACACAAGTACATGTGTTCGAGGGATGCTTTCTAAACATCAATAGTAAATTGGATGAAGGACACCAGCTTCTATTGGAAAAATTTATGAAAGCTCACCAAAAATCATTTGCCTAGGATTGTCATGACATGAAAGGATTAGATCCAAAAATCTACACTCAGAGAATCTATATCAAGGATGAGTGTACGCCTGTCAGACAACCACAATGGTGAATCAACCCTATCTTGAGAGAAATTGTCAAAACTGAACTGCAAAAGCTGCTAGACGCAGGATTTATCTACCCTATTTCAGACAACTAGTGGGTGTCCCCATTGGTGATTGTGCCCAAAAAGGGAGGGAAATGGAAATTTTTTGTTGACGATAGGGAACTCAATGCTGCCACTAAGAAGGATCACTTTCCCCTGTCTTTTGTGGATCAAGTCCTAGACTCTCTTGTAGGAAAATGGTACTTCTCCTTTCTTGACGGATTCAATGGATACACTCAGATTCAAATTGCACCAGTTTATAGGGAGAAGACTACATTTACATGTCCTTGGGGGACATATGCATATTTTGTGCTTCCCTTTGGGTTATGCAATACACCTACCACTTTTTAGAGAGCAGTCATCAGTATATTCTCAGATATCTCTCTTGACTGCATGGAGATCTATATGGACGATTTTACTACCTATGGCGCAACCTTTGATGAAGCACTAGAGAATTTGAATAAAGTACTACAGAGATGTGAGGATCAAAATTTGTCCTTAAATAGTGAAAAGTGCTTCATGATGATGCAGGAAGGTGTACTTCTTGGCCACCTCATCTCACACCATGGCATTCAAATTGATCCAGAAAAAATTGAGGTAATAAATAATCTTCCTATACCTCCAAAACAAAAGGATGTTAGGAGTTTTTTAGGCCATGCAGGCTATTACAGATGTTTCATCAAGGATTTTTGCAAAATAGCAGCCCCACTATATAGTCTTCTAACTAAAGATGTTGAGTTTCAATGGACATAAAGTTGTGATAAAGCATTTTCTGATCTAGCTCTAACTCATGCTCCTGTACTTAAGGGACCAAATTGGGAAATCCCTTTCCACATCCATATTGATGCCTCAGATTATGCAATAGGAGTAGTCTTAGGACAAAAAGCAGAGGCTATTGAAAATGCCATTTATTTTATCGGTAAAAACTTACAGGGAGCTGAATTCAACTACATAGTCATAGAGAAAGAAATGTTGGCAATAATCTATGCCTTGAATAAATTCAGGCACTATATCATAGGTTATCAATTTTTTGTACACACTGATCATGTAGCCATTAGATACCTTATGAACAAACCCCTAATCTCAGGAATATTAGCTAAATGGTTGCTATTAATGCAAGAATTTGACCTAACTATTGTAGATAAACTAGGGAAGGCAAACGTGGTTGCATATTTCCTCTCAAGGCTGACCTCATCAGATGATACTCAAGCCATAGATGAATCCTTTCCAGATGAGCATCTATTCTCCATTAGTGTGCAAACACCCTGGCATGCTGATATAGTCAATTACCTTGTGACAGGGAGAGTTCCTCCTCACTTCTCCCCAAAAGAGAGAAGAGTGTTGATTGAAAAATCCTTCCCTCTTTCATGGATAGTTGGATGCCTATTTTATACTAGACCTAATCATGTTATGAGATGGTGTGTGAGGGAAGATGAAACCTATGACATTTTGCATGCATGCCAAGATGAAACCTGTGGAGGCCACTTTGTAGCTAAAAGGACAGCAATGAAAATATTGAACACAGGATACTATTGACCTACATTACACAAAGATGCAGGAAGCTATACAAGGAGATGTGATAAATTCCAAAGGATGGGCAAGCCAACAAAGTCAGATGAGATGCCACTCTATCCACAAGTGGTACTCACACCATTTGACAAATGGGGTTTGGATTTTGTGGGACCCATTGTTCTTTCATCCAATGGTAAGTCCTATATTCTAGTGTACAATGATTATGTAACAAAGTGGGTAGAAGTCAAAGCCATGAAGCATGCACGAGACAACAAGGTTGCAAAATTCATGTATGAAGAAATTTTCACAAGATATGGGGTACCAAGAGAAATAGTTACTGATCAAGGCACTCAGTTTACATCAGCCCTTATTACAGCATTGGTTAATGAATATAACATCAGGCACAAGAAATCCACTCCTTATCACCCTCAATAAAATGGACAAGTTGAGGTGACAAACAGAGAGATTGAGGCCATCCTCACCAAAATAGTGCATATTCACAAAAAAGACTGGGCAAATAGATTACCAGAGGCAGTTTGGGCTTACAGGACCACCTGGAAGACAGCTACAGGCTTCACACCATTTGAGCTACTATATGGGAAAACAACCATGATGCCTATAGAATTTGAGCACAAGACTCTCAGAACTGCTCTAGAGTTGGGGATGGATATTTCCAAGGCACAAAAGGAACGGATTATGCAGCTGAATGAATTAGACGAGCTGAGAAAAACAACATTACATCATACTGAACTTGTGCAAAGTCAAAGAATCAAATGCAATGATAGATTCATCAAATAAAAGAAATTTCATGTAGGTAATTGGGCATTACTTTATGATTCATGATACTAGGATAATGCAGGTAAATTTCTGACTAGGTGGCTAGGGCCATATGAAGTGCCATAAGTATTTCCCAATGGAGTTGTGTAGCTCATGACCATTGACCCAATGAAATCCAAACTATTGGTGAATGGGCACCGTCTTAGATTATATCACAAGCCAGCCTCAAAAGAAGAGTTTTTGCAGCAATTTATCCAACACACAACGCCCGAGCATGGTTCCTATAGCCGAAGGTAGTAGACCTAGTGTCTCTCCTTCTGAGTAAATGAGGTACGTACTTGTCATAATAAAAATTTCTACTTTTGTTGAAATCCATTTCTTCACCCACTCACCCATCTGCCCATCTATACCACCTTTCTCTCTCTTCCATCATTTCATTTCACCTCACCCCGTTCCATCATCATTGATTGCTCAATTATTGCTTAGCAATGCAAGCGATACTTTCTCCTTGATCGATGCAATGAATTCTCCACAATAATGTTTGTATACACTCAGGTACGTGCACATTAATTTCATTCTTAATTATCCTTTAGAGCGTTTCATTTAATCATTGTACGATAAGATGGACATTCACATAATTTTCTTTAAAACCCCTGTCAAATCAATCTTTCCCTTTTGCATGTGTGGACACATGTCCAAATTCAGGTTGGGGGGAGGGGTAAGCAAGATGCAAAAATTTTGCCACATGTCAATATATGATTTTCTACGTCGAAAAATCTTGCTGAGTTGATTAAAAATTTAAAATGAATGATGGCTCACATGTGTGATGTGACACTAAACTACCACCACCATTTTCTCTCATTATGATTCCTTTTATTTCCATTTGTTCTATTCTTAACTCTATCATAATTATGAAATGCAAGTGGTAAGTTGCTAAAAATAGGGTAAAAGGAAATTCGGTCGACGGTTCACCAAGCAAGCAAGAATTTTTTTTTTGAAAAATACAGAGGTAACTTTGTAGGGTCATGAGATGAGCATAGACAATGGGAGGCAGGCTCATTCGGAATGGGCCTTCAGCTTATGACGCCTTGTTACAAGACATAGTGTGCTTAGCCAAATTTCAGAATTGTGGGTGGCTAGATTATTTTCTTAATTTAGATGGTTTCAACGAGGGTATTGCATTGGACTTCACTCAGATATTTTCAGATGAAAAGGCCATGGTGAAAGGACTGGAGGTCACAGCAACTAAAGAATGAATTTTAGAAGTTTCAGGGTTGTTAGCAAACAGTGAACCTTACCCTATTTCTAAGGATGCCAAGACAACCAAGGCCAAGAGGCTCTCTCTACCTGAGCCATGGAAGCAGGTTGTCATGTATATCATCAAATACATCACTTGTGAAGGTCGTTTATCGAACCTATATTTAGTACACTTCAAATTGTTGAGTCATATACGACACAAGAGGAAGATGAACGTGCCCAATGTACTGTACAACCATCTCTCTATTATGGCAGCAGAAACACAAAAAGGTAGACAAAACTTTGTATCCCACCATTGTTTAATTAAATTGTTGGTTATGAGATCTTTCCATGATACAACCTTGGAATGGCCTAGGATGATTTTGTGAATACTGAGCAGTATAGACCTGAGCCCTCTCAGCCTACGGTTTCATCTCAGTCATGTAGGTCTAGCCAAAAATTGAGCATGACGAAGGCACCCCTGGTACCTTGACCTCTGGTGCTAGTATGGATTCCCCCATTGTGGAAAAGACTATAAATGTCAGTTCCTCTGATAATGAGAGTGAAAAATAAAATTCATCATCAGGTTCTGATGATGATGTCCCATTGAAAACTGTGATAAAAACAAGAGGACAAAAGAGAGAGGAAAAAGCAAGGAAAAGAAAAATGCAATTTGTGCAGAAAGAGACACCAAGACCTGAGAAAAGGAAGGCTAGCACTATTCATCTTGCAGCCAAAAGGAAACGAAAAATCCCTCTCAAGAAATCGAAGTTGGTCAATCATGAGATTTACAAGACATCGGAACAGATGCTCCAATAGAGCAGGAGAATGTACAAGAAGAAGATGTGTTCAAGGAGGCAGCAAAAATGACCTTGGCAGATCTTGTTTCCATCACAGAAGAATTTGAAACTCAAGAACATGAATAAATTCAGGACTTCCTATAGCAAGACCAAGAGTGGGACTTCCTGCAACAAAGTCAGGAAATAGATCAGGAGTTCCTATAGCCACCATCGGAAGAAGAACAAGAAGTCTTGTAACAGAACGAGGAAAGAGGAATCATACCTCAACAGCCTAAATCGGTGAGACCTCTTGAATCTATGTAGATAGTTCTCTATGGGAAGCATCCATCTACGAAAATTTTGGTAGGAATCCACAACCCTCCTGATTTTTTAGTACATAATTTTTTAAAAAATTTATGGAAAGAAATACAAAGAAGAGATGAGGAATGGAAGAAGGAGAAGAAACGGTTGAAAAAGGAAATCCAAGAGAGAGATGAGATGATTGAATAAAAGAATAAGGAAATTATTTTTCTGAAGGAAAGGGTAAGTGGCATTTCAACTCTAGTGCCTCAAATATTGGAATGTAGGACCCCTCCAAGGGTTTATGCTTTGCACTTAAAGGAGAAATACCTTTCATTTAGAATTTCAAGAATCATCTCAGGGCTAAACCCCTCCATTGAAACCCTTGCTAAATTTTTCAGTGCCTAAAAAATTGCTTCCTCTGAAATGAAATTTTTTTTATGTGAATTCTATCTACACAACCTTGTTTTCCCAGAGGATAATGACTGGAACCCATTGCCTTATGTTGGACATACAATTGAGAGCATTTATGTCTTTGGTGTAGAATGAGATTAGTTGGGGTGAGCAATACAATGCCTACAAAAAGAATGAATCCAATATTCCCCTAGTCATCAAGGTTGAATCAAACAACCCCAAAGGAATTTATACAGATTGGAATAGATTTCGTTTTAGGCCGAGCTATGGTAATAAAATTATGCCCTGGATTGAAGTTGTTTATAGTGAGTATGAAGTAAAAACTGCAGCAAAAGAAGATTCTATGAGGGGATATCTATCCCAGTGATGGAACCTATTGACTGATGAGCTAAAGCAGGCTGAGCCACATTTTGTTCACAATTACGTTGTTGCACTAAAGAGAATTCATAGATATATCCATCTTGGGAGAACCAAAGGGAATGAATGGCTTCCCCTAAATTTTTAGCCGCCTACCCTCCTATGGCCTGTATGTAATTTCAGATTCTATAGGTATGACATTGCAGAGGAACAAAAATGATGGAGGAGGCTTGATAAGTTGGGAGGATTTTACTGGAATCTTGATTCACCCATGACAGACACCGACATTGGACAACTATCAGTCGCAAACTTTAGGGCCATAACAAAGCAGAAGCATAACTCTTCCCCTACTAGAGGACCAACAAAATGTTAAGCTGGTGGGAGTGATGAGTTTTGATTTTGGCCTAGTTAGGGGGATAGAATCTCTTGTTATTTGCTAAGATTTCCATAAAATTTGATATTATATGCTGACAATTTCATATAGTTTCTCTCAGTTAGATGACATATGGACTAATTTCATTTCTATTGGTTTTAATGACATTTACCCATTAGGTGGACCATCTATGTTTATCTTGCATGTGATTGATGAATTTTCTTTAAGGTGGTCATGATTATTCAATTACTATGTGTACTGACATTATTCTGTAGACATGATTGAAATGCTAAGTTGAGAAATGCAGCTGCTAGCTGGTTAGGTTGAGGAGTTGCGTGAGGTCAACTGAGGATGACAACAGAATATTCTTGTGTTAGCCATGTGTAACCACCTTACACCGATTGCATTGAGAATTTTGAGCGTTACTACAGTGGTTGAGTCCATGTTTGGGCATGCATGTCTGAACAGATTCCCCTGCATGCGTAACCACCCCTTCCGTTTTTCTCACTTTCCCTAAATGGCATCCTCTCAGTTAGTGGGAGTTGATGGCCTTGTTTAGTTGATAAATAAGGCTTGAATCCTCCTTCCTCGGGCTATTGATAGAGATTTAGTGAGTTGATCGCCAAGTTCTTGTACATGTTGATTATCAGTCATATTTCTGTAATTGCATTTTCTGATAATTGAAATAATATTCTGAGTTGAGTATCCAATTTTTTTAGTAGTTTAGAGGATACTCATCCAAGGGGGCCCACTTGGTGAGTAATCTATTCCTTTAGTTTAGTTAGATTAGTGCTAGTTTTTTTTCAGTACTTATTTAAGATTATGGCATTGACTATTCTTGCAACCACTAGAACTTTGTTCTTTGACTGTTCCTACAGCCAAGGTGGGAAAAGTAATTTATGTTGGGTGCTTAGATTTTCCTTCCTATTAAGCATAATCAGTTTAGATTTTCTTGAGTGACGTTCAAAATTTTCTTTGTTTCATTTCATGCAATTTGCTTTCATTCTTAATCTTTTCTTAGTTATAAAACGGAGATGACTACTCTAGAATTCCTAGTGCACATACTGTGCTGACCCATTTCAAGTTTGCGTCCTTGGGTTGACAATTTAAATGTACCTTCATGGTGGTTAAGATAGTTATTCATGTCAAATATCCAATCTCTGAATCATGGTTATAAGGGCTTAGTTATTGAAATCATTATTGTGGGCTGGCACAGGTACACAATGAACTCAGAAAACCTATGATAGTCAGAAGAGTTAGAAAAGAAGTGGAAATCCTAACACAAAGTATGGGAATATCTGTAGAAAAATTACAAGAAGCTGAAGCAGAAAAAGAGCCAGCAAAAACTAAATCTGCTAGTCTGGCAGCACCATTTGCCCAAACTAGGTCAACATGGAGCTTTGCATCCCTATCTACCCCTACAGCAAAGTGAATTCTTGTGTAAACTCAAGTGAAGACATCCAGGAAGGAAGGAAAAAGAAAGAAGGATAAAAGAAAAAGAGTCTATGTGGTAGTCTTTGAAGATGAAGAAACATAATCTGACGAAGGAGTTGGAGAAATCAAGCATCAAGGTACTAAGGTAACAAAATTTACTAAAAGTAAGCCCTCTAGTGAAGAAGAAGACAAAGAAAAGAAGGCAAATTTTGAAAAACCAGGTATGTCAGTAGAAGAAGTTGAAAAAGCTTTGGTCAAGGATGGAAATCTTAAGCCACTTTGTAAATGGTATGAAACCTTTGATAAATCTTAGCAAATAACTCTTGAGGAGGCAGAAATAAAGCATTTGAATATTTTCAATAAAGTTCTTATTGAAATAATTCCTATTTTACCTAAAGTTCTTATTGAAGACAAAGAAAAGAAGGCAAAAATTGACAAACCAGGTATGTCAGTAGAAGAAGTTGAAAAAGCTTTGGTCAAGGATGGAAATCTTAAGCCACTTTGTAAATGGTATGAAACCTTTGATAAATCTAGCCAAATAACTCTTGAGGAGGCAACAATAAAGCATTTGAATATTTTCAATAAAGTTCTTATTGCAATAATGCCTAATTTACCTAAAAGCTTGTATGAGATTTTGGAAATGAGAAGAGTAAATGCTAGATTAGAAGAAGAGCAAATGAGAGAAAGAATTCCCGTTGAGTTATGTCCAGTGATATCTATGGAAGAAATGAAGGAAATATTGAATAAAGCAAAAAGGGAATTCAATATTAGGATAAGAGTGAATAAGATCATGATTGGTCAAACTAAGGAAGTTGCGGAAGAAACTAAACAAATTTTGAGAATTTTTTTGTTAAGTAACAAACTTGATGTTGTCGCTGAAGAAGTGAATGTTGAGGGTATTGCATCTGATCCGGTGAATGAAGAGGTAAATGATGATATGGTTGAGGATACTTAGACTACTCCTATTTTGGACAATACAAAAATACCTATGGAGATTGATGCTCCTAAAATTGTATCAGTTGAGAAAGTTGAGATTCCTGAAGATAAACAAGAACCTGTAGTTGAGGAAAGAGTGGTTGAAGAAAAGAAAATTGATGTAAAAGAAATTACAGTAGAAGCAAGAGACACTATAGAGGTAGTGAAGAAATTGTTGGTAGAGAAAAAGGAAGAATTTGACCCTGAATTGGTTGAAGGTCCCATCGACCTATCCACTTTGTCTCCAATTCATAAAATGAAGGTTGCATCATTTTCCTAGGAAAAAGTTAGAGAAGAACTGTTGAAGTCTCACATTGAGAATAGTGAACTCTTAAATCTTGCATCTGGAGTTTTGGAGAAGATAATGCCTACTCATGTCAAAGATCATTTTGGTTCCTCCTTCGGTGAACTGAAGAAGCTCATCAACTATATAAGTACTCATTTCAAGTCTCTTGAGAATTCAACCATGGTTAAAGTTTAGAAGGAATTTGATGCCAAAAGGTTCAATAGTTTGAAAGCAATGATAGCTAAAGATAAAACTTTGTTAGCCACCTGTGTGAAGAATAGTCAGAGTGCTCTATCTGAAGGTGGGAAGATCTATAAGTCATGTTTGTCATTGTTTAAATTCACTGAGGTCAATGAGAAGAAGGTTAAGGATCTTGAAAAATAGCTAGCTACTATTTTTGAAGCTTTTGATCCTTTAGCTGGTGGTGTTGAAAAGAAAGAAGGTCAGGTGATATATCTTCTTGACAAGATAAGGAGCTTGAAACTTGAAAATGACAAAACTGTGGAAAGAGCATGTGGGCTTAGAAGCCTAATTGGTCCAAAGATTGAAATTATGTTGAGTGCATTAAAAGAAGTTGAAGATGTTATGGCAGTTAGTGATCCAATGAACCTTGAGTCTGTAGAGACACAATCTTACTTAGTCTGTGGTCACATAACAATTTTGGAGAGTCTCAAAAGGGTTGGGATACAAATTTGAGCATGCTGAAGAAAGATTTTGCAGATGTTTTCAAGTTTGTATAAGTTGTGCTTGTACAGTCTCAAGATTTTGTTTGATTTTATTTTTATATGTAGATTCCTACCTTTGTTGTTGATGTCAAAGGGGGAGAGTAGTAGAGTGAAAAATGTATAATCAAATTTTATTTTTGAAATTTTGAAGAATGGCAGTGTAATTGTTGTTGGTAGTGATCCGAGACTTAGTCATTTTTCAATAAGTGTCTCCATCAATGCCAAAGGGGGAGATTGTTGGTAAGAGACACTATGAATATAATTTGGTTTTGTCATCGATGGCAACCCTAGTCGATGAGTGGATCCACGCATCATCATCTGATCATATCGATAGTTAGATTGCAAACCGTTAAGGAAGAACAAAGCATTCGATAATTTTATGTTCATCGATTCTCATGAATATTTTTTGTTAATATTTTATGTTGTGTATCTTAGGGAAGGTTGATCGATGTATTCTTTGTGTTATCCATGAATCTCAGTGGCTCGTATTGATCCATGTGCGAGTTAGAAGATCCGGTTGGTTAATTTCCTGTTTACTAGTGCATGGAGGCCGACTCGATTTCATAACATATTGTGGATATTCAAAGAATAATTATTCAAGTGTTTTTTTGTTCGAGCATTTTTTTTGGGTCCTAACTAAGTTGTGTCTGACCATTGTGGATGTGCATTATACATTACTCATGTTTTGGGTTGACAGTTGTAAATATTTTTGTGTTCTATTGATGTCGACATATTGCAATTAAATTCTTGGTTGCAGATATATATAAGTGATCGATCATATCACTTTGATGTAGGAAGAAGGTGTGTCGATGAGAAATACGAATATCATAAGTGCAAAAGAGCGATTATGCATAGTTTCACTTGTGCATTAAGGATTTTGTTATGCGAGTTTGAGCAAAGCAGAAAAGAAGTGCAGAATCAGTCAGAAGGACAAAATATCGATTGTTGAGCCTAACCAGAACTGTAATCAAGCATATGTAGATGCTAATCTCTCAGTTCAATCTCTCAGATGGATTTAATCTGATTATATTTGTAATACAATGAGTCTTCTTTGAGAAATGAGTTCTAGGTAGTGTGCCTGAATGAAAGTGTATTCCCCATATTGTAAACTTCATTTTGAGTATACTTAGATCATATTGTGGATTGGTCATCCACCATGGTTTTTCCCCTAACAGGGTTTCCACATAAAAATCCTTTTGTTATGGTGTCGTGATTGTTTGTTTCATGTTCGTGCATTTTGTTGAAAGTTTCAAGTGCTTTGAAGATAAACATTAATAAAGTTAATTTTTGCACAACACTGATTCACACCCCCCCTCTCAGTGTAGCTTGTTTCCAACAAACTATAGATAAATTTCATTATAGTATAATTAGAGACCATAAACTACTTAAGGACAAGAAAAAGGCCAAGTTGGGAGGAGTGATGAGTCCTAGAATTATCCTATTTTCCTTGTTTTAGTTTCATACTTTTCATAATATTTATGATATTTTCAAATATATTCCTAGACCCTTCCTCTTATTTTAAGTATTTAAAGCATTAAGAATGATATATTAAATTATATTGATAAATAATTATTTGAACCTATGAATGTCTATGTAATTTAATAGATTTTTATGTCAATTATGGTTATTAATGATGAAAAGATACCTTTGGAATAAACTAACCCCTGCAACAAAGGATCTAGCAACCTGCAACGAAGGGACTATCAACCCACAAAAAAGGATGCATATTTTCTGCAACCAAAGAGGGTGATCACCTACAACACATGCAAGTTTTTCATAGTTTTCAATGAGTGTGAACATGCTTTATTCATGGATCACTCCATCTTTTTACTTTATGTTATTAGGTTGTGGAGGAAAGAAGATACTTGTAATAATAGTGGTTATGAATTGTAATAAATTTTTCCCTATTAGGCACGTCTTTAGTATAACCATCTTCTTTAAAGATGTACAATCCTCATATGATTCTGACACTCTTATCTCCACTAGCCTTTCATTATTGTTTAAAATAAGACCTAATCCTCTTCTTGTGTTTGTGGGATAGTCAACAATTTCTTATAGTTTGTTTTTAGTCCAAGAATAATCAAACTCTAAAAGATCTTGTATATATGTCAGATCTTGTGATAGGTCAAGAGATAGCTAGATTTTCTATATTAAGTAGGTTTAAATATAAGAACTCTTCTTGTTGTTCATATACTCTATTCTCAATTTTGTATGTTTGAATTTTAATAAAGAATGATACAATCTTTTTTGGGAATTTTTGAGAAGATTTGAAGAGGGATATTGTGGGATTGTAACAACTCAAGCAAGAGACACTTGATGTATTGCAATATTGCTTGTAGTTTAGATTATTAATTACAATAGAACAAATTTCTAAATTGTGTTTCTTAGTTACAGTTAAAATGAATTGCTATTACAAAAAATTTCAGCATACTTGATTCAATAATTTATTGTCTTCATAAGAGTAGTTACTTGTAGCAATTATTATAGTTACACTCAAAAAAATTAATTCCTTTGAATACGTTTCTAGATAGATTTATTTCAGTCAATTTTTTTTCAATTATATTTTATTTTTTTACTCTTCTATACATAATTGATTAGGATGATTTAAGATTCTTAACTACACATATAGTGCCAACATCATCTAAATATTATGATTCCCTGATTGATAAATTAAATTAAGTACCTCTAGGGTAATGAATTTCTTAATAAGGGATTTGTTAATCCATTAAGTTGTATGTATGCATTTTCTACATCAATTGATTGAACATAGATGGGGTTGTACATTTTTGGCAGTGTTGTCAAGGATGGTGCTAGAGTTCAAAATTCCCAAAGCATGTTTTAGTTCATTTACATTTCTTTCTTAATTTAGGAGTTTTCATTTACAATAATTAGGACTAAAAGATTTACAAATCAAACCAGAACTACTCACTAGCAATGTGTAGGAAAATCTATTAATCTCAAGTTAATATTGCATGTGGCAGCTGAGAGACGCTTTGGGAAGATTTCTCCCATCAAACCAAAATCAAGAGGAATTTGAAGATGCCAGTGTAAGCAAGGAGTTAACACCATCAAAGGAATTGAATGATGGAATAAACGAAACATAAATACCCCTCACACCTGTAGTTTTTTTGGACCTTGAGAGACTCCCCATAAGAAATAATGGTAGAAGAGTGGTGGAAAACTTGGTTTATCTTGTTACATTCAAATTCCCAATCACAAATCAAGAGTAGGTGGCTACCTTGAAGAACATACACCCTTCAACCTTTCCCAATTTATGTGGTTTAATCACAAAAGACCTTGATACATTTCTATCTGATTTTGATGTTCTATGCAGAAGCTATGACTATACCACAAAAAATCATAGGTTGAAACTCTTCCTAACCACATTGAAAGATGACGCTTTATGGTGGTTCATGGGGAAAGGAAGAAATGAAATGCTAAATTTGCAACAATGAAGGATAAATTATTGTAACAATACCAAGATTATTTTTAGGGAGGAGACATGAAAAGAGATGATATCTTCAAAATGTCATAGAAGGAAGAAGAACCCCTTGAAGACTGTGGAGAGGTTCCAATTATGCCTTAAAAAATCACATCAGAATAGGCTCTCCCTAGAGTCCCTAAAACTAGTATTTCTACGAGTGGTGAATGAAGATTGCCTAGATGCATTAAACCTTATTGGAGTAGGGAGTATTTCATAATTATATTTTGAGTAAATTTTCTAGATATGCAAAAAATATTCAAGATCATCTATGAAGAAGACTAGGGATTTTAGAACCTTTTCTTCCACCAAAACATCCACAAGTGTTTACAAGGTGGAACTCAACAACCTTTTGTCAAACATGAAGGAATATATAATTAGCCATCTAGCAAACCAACTAGACACTTTGTACATAAAAGAGAAACAAGAAGAATCAAAGGCTTCTATCACATAATATTATTCACACTGCCGCTAGAAAATGGTTAGTTGTGAGTGAAAAAAGATTGCAAACATTTCTAAGGAGAAGCAAGGTTTTTCCTTGAATTTCATACCCTAGAAGATGAGGAAGGAAAAGTGTTCTATATAACCCAATGCAAACCATGGTAGCAGATAAAGGTATTCCTTAAGACCCTTTGTCCTATAGTATGTCATTTCATGGGGTCAATTCAAAATTCCCTAACTAAAATAATCCACCTTGGAATAACTTGCCAAATCAACCATGGCCAAATTCCCAATAATCTAACTAGATTCAACATCAAGGGATGTGGAAAAAATAACCATATCAAGTCCTAGATTATAATCCATAGTGGTATTCCTCTCAAAACTAATGTCCACCACAATGACAGGAAAACCATTAGTGGTAGAACCCAAATGTTAAGTACCTGCAACCATAATTATCTTTGTAATAATAACCAACCGTAATACTTTCCCTAGTATAACCAAGAGCACCACAATTTTATATTCAACCTGCACCCAACCCTAACAATAATCTTGTTTATCATGCTTATACTATTAAACCTATCCAATACCCAACCTATGTGATTGAGGTTAGTGATGTTCACCTACGTTCAAGAAAAATGCTTGTTGGGCCATCATCTCCTCATATTAAAGAAAATTTTGATGAGGAACCAGCAATTGAAACTATTGACCATTTAATTAAACAATCTAAACAAAATAAGCTACATCCAGAGATCATAAATAAGGAGCCACCATTCTGAGAGGTTGACCACTCAAAAATTTCACTCTAAACACAAATTTGACTTCTTGAGTTAGCTAAAAAATGTTTGTTTCAAAACTCCCTTGATCCAAGCTATTAAAGAAATGCCCACCTACACAAAAACTATGAGGGAACTATGCCTCAAAAATCTAGGAAGGAAACAAAATTCCCCCCAAACTATCCATGTTATAGGATAGTTGGCTAATATTATGTTGGGAAACTTAGTTATCCCAAAGTGTGTAGACCCTGGTAGTCCTATTGTAGATATGATAATTAATGGAACACTCATCAAGAATACCTTGACTGACCTAGGAGCAACAATCAATTTAATGGCAAGAGAAACAATGAAAAATATTCAACTAACAGATCTGAGACCTACACCCATAGTTCTATAGTTAGCAGATAGGTCAATAATCAAGCAAGAGGGAATTATTAATGATTTAGTCATCACATTGGATTCATGGAACATCTAGTAGACTTTATGGTTTTGCAGCCTTAGGCCAATCTTAGAAGATACCCCTTAATCTTAGGTAGACCATGGTTAGCCACAAAAAAATCATTTATTGGATGTAGGTCTAGTAACATGATCATTTCTAATGGGAATGTGACAAAAAATTGGTCCTATATCCACTTGCACAACCTCATGTAGATTTGGAACATCTTGTTTGGCCAAGTTTCAAGGATGATGACTAATATTCCTTACAAACACTCATGACCATAGAACAAAGCCCAATGATCAAGATTTAGGATGAAGATAAAATTCTTGTAAAAATAATATAAAACTCTTATGGGATGGACCTGCAACAACACTATTGTTTGACATGTTTTCACTGCCCATTATGCAATAGTATACCTACAACAGCCTTTAAATCCACTTCTCAGCTATTCCATACACTAATTTTACTATTTTAATATTAATATATCAAGGTTGGATGTTTCTTTTGTCATGACTTCTTTCATACCCATGCAAATAACACCCAAAAAACACTTAATATCAATAATCAATTGATAGTTTCACAACAATCTAAAATACTTACAATGTTGAAAGCTCACAAAATAATATTTTCTTGGGAATACCAATGACATGAAGGGCATAAATCCTAATCTTTGTGTGCACAAAATCTACATAAATCAGGGGTACAAATTAATAAAGCATCCACAAAGAAGGATAAACCTAGTTGTGTGAAATATAGTAAAATAAAGTTGTAAAAATTGTTAGGTGCAAGGTTCATATATCTAATCTCAGGTAGACAATGGATTTACCCATTGGTGATAGTACCTAAGAAGGGAGACAAGTGGAGAGTATGTGTGTATTATGGAGAATTAAATACAACCACAAGGAAGGATGATTTCCCTCTTCCTTTTATTGATCACGTGTTGGATTCAATAGTAGGGAAGAAATAATTTTCTTTCCTAGATGGGTTTAGTGGCTAAAATAAGAGAAAATATCTCCAAAAGACCGAGATAAAAATTCCTTTACATTTCTATGAGGTGCATATGCATACTTGGTTTTTCTATTTGGGTTGTGTAATGCACTTACAACATTCCAAAGAGTTGTCCTGCACATATTTTCAAAATTTTCCCATGACTCTATGGAAATATATATGGATGACTTCACCACTTATATAAACTCCAATAAATAAGCACTAGAAATCTTGGAGAAGGTCCTTCAAAGGTGCCAAGATCACAATATCTCCCTTAGTCGAGAGAAAATTTTCATGATGATGATTAAAGGAGTGATTTTGGGACACTTTATGTCAAGCAGGGGGGTTTAGGTGGATCCTAACAAAAATAAGTGATCTCTACTCTACCTAATCCCTAGAACAAAAATTATGTGAGAAGTTTCCTTGGCTATGCAAGATACTACAAGAGATTTATTAAGAACTTTAGTAAAATAGTAGCTGCCTTGTTTGTCCTCCTATCTAAGAATATTGAGTTTGAATGGACTACTACATGCCAAGAATATTTTGAAACTCTCAAAACATCCCTCACACAAACACCTCTAGGATAAACATTAAGGAAAAAATATAGGGGGTGAAGATATGTTGGATTCACCAATTTATGTAAGGAAAAAAGTACCCTCACATAAAGTATCTAGGATATAGTCAAATGCAATAAAAATCAAGTAACAAATGACCTAGTTATTATATATTATAATTATATATGCTACTAAAACATGATCATAATTATGTATTGGAATCAATAATTGAAACAAGGTCCTTAGCTCTAGAGGTTATACTAATTTGACTATCACAAATGATGTAGGGCGATTCATCCTTGTGGTAGAACCTTGTAACATGTTGGAAGACTATTTTGAATCTAGTAAATATATAACCTAATATTTAGGGTATTTTATATGTGCATGGAAATAATCTCTATGCATACAAACTTTAACTGTGTGTGTAAAATTAATTTCTATACATAGATTTGATTTGACTATTTATAAATTTTAGATTCTTTTTCACCTTGATAGCTAGATCTGCAATAAATACTAATGGTGTTGAAAAAACCTTTGGGTGATTACTAGGTGAGGATATTATCCTTAGTTAAGACCCTAGATCTAGATGATTCAACATTTTTAAAAGATCAAAGACATGAAAAATAATAATGTCATATGCCCATTCATGTGTAATTGTTAATGTCATGTTGATGCTAAGTACTAATGCAATGTTATTGAATAATTTTATTTAAGGTTCTATGGAAACCTCCAATTATTCTTAGATTCCTCCTAGATTATCATAATGAATTAGTTTTTCCTCTCTTTAAACACCACCCTAATGCAAAAAATAAACATTGTATTCTCAAGCCAATCGATAATGGCTTATTAGAAAGAGTCGACTCAAGCTTATTCTAATATTAAAATTTGAAAGTTTAAGGGTTAAATTCATGCACATGGATTTGGGTCATGTTGATTCCAAGCCTACAAAATTGACCTAAGATGGATAAGCTATATATTGTGGCTAATTCCTTGGGATCTATGAGGTCAATATTCACTAGTACAGAAACAACAATATATGATTAAAAAACCACTGAAAATTGCATATAAATGACCAAACATGATCACGTGACCATTAGTATTTTATTTCCAGTCATTTATAACACGACCAAATTAATGACTAAACCATTTTATTCATTTATTGGTTGTTTTGATTGATTGATTTGGTAGCATATTTAGTTGTTGATTTAGTCATTGATTGTTGTAATCTAATTATTTAGTCATTTTTATTCACTGATATATTTAGTCATTAATTTAGTCATTGATTGTTGTTAACTGGTCACTTATTTAGTCATTTTTATTCACCGATTTATGTCCATTGGTAGTGTATTTAGTCATTAATTTTAATCATCATTTTGATCAATTTGGTAGTATATTTAGTCATTTTAATTGACTAATATTTGAGGATTTAAACATAAAACATAGAAATACACATCAATCATCAATTGTACAAATAAGATAGCCATTGAGAAGGAAAAATCACTAAACTTTATTAAAATAAAGGTGTTCTTAATGCTTGCACAAGTCTTAAATATCTATCTTGCTTGAAAAATTCTTACAAATAGAGTATTACAATTTTTATTTTTTGTCACAAGACTAAAAATCTGAGTTGCAATGCATAGAAATGACAAGAAAAAAACTACTCCAAAAACCTTCTGCAATGATGGAAACACATGCTTGGAGCCCTTAAATGTGAGCACATTCCCCTCTCATCTCTTAAAACTTCTACAACATGGGAAATCTTCCTAGAGCAAGTTGTAACATGCAGAATCCAAGAAGGAGAGTGTTGATCGTGTCCCATATATGAAGCTCTCTCCTTCAATGCAGTCAATAATAACCCTAGAATATTTCATCCTTTATATGCAACATGCCATCTGATATGAGAAACAAGGTGCTTCCTTTTCCACCATAAATGAAGTTGTGCCTCAATACAACCAACAAAATTACTCTTAGTCTCAATTCAGAAAGAATAAAAGTGCATTATATATTGCAAGTTAATAAAAGTAAGACCAAACACAACAAAAAGATAAATCAATTAAAAAATTGTAGGAGACAGATCACATCCAAAAACATGGGAGAGCTATACAAAATTGGAGAAATTGGATTGGCAAATGAAGGCAACAAGGTATTTCCAAATTCAATACTTTTACTTAATTCTATGGAATAGAACAAAAAAGAATCATTTATCTGCCACCATGATGAAAAGTTAGCAATTTCATTTGGTTTTTTAAACATGGCCCCTATTACAACTATTAGAGTTGTTAAGAACCTTCTAGAATGTTTGAATTTTCACATTGCATCTAAATTCATCTCCAAGATTGTTGCAAGACAATTTTTTCTGAGAGATGTGAACCATTTCCATCATTTTAAACAGGGACAATGTTCTTGTGCAGAATATTGGTGATGCTAAATGAAACAATCTGAAAAATAGTCTTGCACTATAATAATTTGCATTACATCAGATATCTAGTAATAATGAAGGGACATCCATCAAAGCATAACAGTAGGGATTTTTTTGTCATATGTTGTAGTTACAAGAGTCATGCTAGACATACGTGAAAATGTGGAAGCATAGACAAGGCAAGTGAACTATTTCAAAAAATGCCTCAAAGAAATGGTTTATCATGGAAAGTCGTGATTAAAGGATATGTTCAAAATGGGTTTTTCTTAAAAGTCCTTAGAAAATTTTAAGAAAATGCAACCAATGGGTGTAAAGTCCAACTCCCCAACCTTTGAAAGCGTCCTTCTTCCTTGTGTGTGAATTGGAGCTTTGGATGAGGATATGAATATCCATCAAAAGCATATTTGGAAGTGGATTTTTATCAGATATTGTAGTTGCAAGTTCCACTTCAAATAACCAAAACCTTCACAAAACCTTTTGCACAACCACCACAACACCACATAGTTATTTTTGGACCTTAACAATGATGCGGGGAAAGTAAACTGCATCATTGTGAAGGCCCAATAACAATTGTGTGGTGTTGCGGTGTTCTTTTTGCACAATCACCACAACACTGCATGGTTTTTGTTGTGTGTTCATGGTGATGCAAGGAAAGCACCCTGCATCACCATGAAGGCCCAACAATAATCGTACAGTGTTGTGGTGGTTGTGCAGAAGGTTTTGTGAAGGCTTTGGTGATCCGAAGTGGAACTTGCAACTACAATATCTGATAAAAATCCACTTCCAAATATGCTTATGCCTTAATGAAAAATAATCTTTCATATAACTAATTACTTGGAAGAAAATTGGGAGATAACATGAGTGCTCAGTTAGCAATAACAATTTTGAAAGAACCTTCCTTGAATGCGAGTGTAATTTAGGAAGTTGGTTCAGACACAAACTTGTCTCAGCAAATGGTACTTAAGCTTCCTCAAAAATTTGGTGAGTGTGCAAGATTTTCCTCCAAGAGAGTATCAAGGATGATAAGCTATCATGGAGCCATGTATCATCCATTTTTTTTCTCCTTGCTGGCTACCACAACACTTTGTGTCTATGTATGTTTTCTATTCAAGGGACCCCCAAAAGTTAATTCAATTCCACCATTCATGTGGGAAAACATTGGATATGGTGCATATTAAAGCTAAGTTTATTTGGTTGGGATGTTGGTTCTGCATTTTGTGTTGCAAGAAGTTGGATTTTGTGGATATCAAGTCTCAAATTCTGTTGTCAAACTATGCCTTGTGACATTGAACGTGCTACATCACATTACACATTCAAGTAGAGAAGATGACAATTTATTCTATTAGAAAATGAGGGGAGCCTTCTCATTAGTGAATAAGCTATTGTAAAGAGCCCACAAATATTGATATGGTCTCTTGGGGAGTGACCTAGGAAGACTGAGAGCAAGGTTCTTTTTGTGTGAATATTATCATAAATATGTATTTTGAAACTGTGGCAAAAAAGATGTTGTGTATATAATCATAAAGATTCCAATGGAAAATCCAAGTCTCCCTTAATAGCTTGCTCTTGTGCTAGATCATAACATTTTGAAGCAGCTTATGGTATTTTACATAGGTGTAGACATTCTTTATAAGGCTTAGTTTTGGGTGGGCACAAACATTTCATGATATACCTTCTTCCTAATTGTGGAACACTAACTCATTTGATTGCAAAGTCCGACGAATTTTTTTGATGAAAGGTATATAATCAGATGTATCATTGGGTACTTGTGCAAAATTTTCATTTTTTTAAATTTTATCCCCAACGTTCGTTGGAATTTTGAAAAACCTTATTTTTTGTCGAAGATTTGATGAATATTTTTCACCGAAATTTTGAGGACTTGAAAAGTTAAATTGTGGCCAACATAAATAAAAATGAGCTCAACTATTTATTGCAAAAGTGTTTTGCTCGACGATTTTCTTGGGAAAAAACTCAAGAAGATATCGCTAGGTTGAGGGTAGCCATTGTCTTTTTCCAGAATTCGTTTGTGAAGTCAAATTTGTACTTCTAGGTTTGAAAATCATATTTTAAAGCAACATCTCATCAGATTTCATTTTTAGTCTTGTGCATTTTCATAATTTCATTTCCAGATTTTAGACCAGACTTCACAAATTCTTTATAATGGAATTGTTTGTAACTGATGGAAAATTCTTGATGGATTTGGACAAAGATTATATTTACAAGGTTTCAATTTTAACCCTAATGATCAATTTTCAATAGATTTGGGAGCCATAACTAGATAATATCAAAGGCATAGGGATAGCTACATAGTGAAATAGCTGTCAAGATTCAGGCCTAGAGGGTTCAACAAAGAATTGGGAATGTTTGATAGTGGATAGTTAGAGCCATTTAGCTATGATATTTTTGAAGACTACTTCATAAAGATGTATTTTTCCCTTTGCCAAGTTTCAGAAATAGATTTTAGACCTTAGATGTTAGTGTCTTATAAAAGAAGCTGTGGTATATTTGTTACCTGAAGTTCTTGAATTCATCTTGACTCTATACAAATGTATCTATTTTTTATTTGAACATGAAAGAAAGAAAGCAACCAATTTGAAAATATTGTGAGATATTTAGAGCAACAAACTAAAAAATGAAAAAATGAAGGTCAAGGCCTCTCTATTTTTCTCAGTTCACTTAAACTTTTTAGATGTTTCCAAACATCTAGCAAGCTATAACTATCATGCAGTTTATATGATTTCTATTTGTTTTGTACTTTGGAACAGTTTACAAGATGAAATTGTCTCCTCATGTAGAAGTATGAGCTGCCAAATTCCTTTAGAAGTTGGTACAGGAATCAAAAGATGAACCTGTCAAATTGGAAACCAAAATTTTTGTCATAAGAAGAGTTGATTTTGACATGAATGGCATGTTGTAACAACTTTATTAAGTAATACAATTTATTTAGTTATTTGACAATTTGGTGATTTGTGTGTAGATATGCCACCATATGAAACTGAGTGGAGAAGAGCACTCCTTACCTTATCAATTAATATACAGGTAAGATGTTATAAAAAGTAACTTGTGCTTTTAGTGAAGTTGGTCAACCTACTCATGCTTTTCCACGCTTAATTTTTTCCTTTTGGATTGAGCTACGTATGATAAATTTTTAACTTTCCTTGCAACCTGTGTATTATCCTCTCAAGTTTTTAATTAGTTAAAAGCAATCTCTTATAAAGGATATAAAATTCCTTAGTACGTTAGATTTTCCTTTATGTTAAGGGAGGCATCTGACTATTGTTTATATAATTCAACTTTATTTGAGAGTAAGCATATTTAATCTCTATGTGGTAGATTCAAACACTAAGAGAAAGTATTTGACCTTATTAGGAAAAATAAAGAAAAAAACGTAAAAGTGAATCACATCTTTGTTGAAAGTGATCCCATATCCTTTGTGATACCTTCCCTCTAGCAACTTGACTATCCTTTGTCTTTTAGGTTATGCATGATTTTATTCATTTGATTTCAATGACCTTGCATAACACTTGAAGAAATTAATTGTGGTAGCTCCTTGGGATATTGTCCATGCACTCCTTAATACACTTGTAGGTTGTCCCCTTTTGAAACTTTATGAGATGGAAATATTTATTAGTTTACCATACTACTATGAAGAAAATGAACCCTTGACAAGATTTATGATGTTTTAAAAGCCCTCTTGACTGCTCAGTTACTTTTCTTTATGTATATTTTAAAGTTCATCATACTACCCTATCACTGTTATTATTAATTTCAATGCCCCCTTCATGGTTATGACATGGAATAATCATTGTTTATTTGAATAGTCATGATTGTGATCTCCTTTTGGGAGTCTATAGTAAAGTGCCATGCCTTTCTTTGAAGTCCATTTCCTTAAATCTTTTCTCTTTGCTCGTTGCTCCTTACCTCTATAGTATCCCTATATTGCATATACATAATAATAACAATTATGGTGATAAATAATGGACATGGGTATAACATCAAGCATCATACAAATGTAGTTTATATCTGCATATATAATACCCCGAGATACTAATATTGTAGCACTAGTCAAAGAATCATCATCAAACTATATTGTTGATCAAATACAATGAAAAATAAAATATATTAAAATATAAAAAAATTGATCTTTTCTATCTACTCCACTGTAAATAATAAAGACTTCCAACACTCAAATTGGAAGGAAATTTCTACAGTCTTTATTATTTATAGTGGAGTAGATAGAAAAGATCATTGTTTTATATTTTACTATATTTTATTTTGAAAATAGCATTAGACAGTAAACTGGCCAATACACTGTCAAACATAATGATTGGACCCTATGAATATATAGGTTATCAATATTTAATCAATTCACATGAGAAATCACACTGACCAATAGTATCAATGAAACTTTCATACTATATAACAATGACTAGTCTCAGTTTGATGACATTTCAAGGCCAATGCATGAATATCATTTGGGCCTCATGGCATTGAACATTGTTTTCATTCAGCCATGATATATTGTTCTTATAGGAAGCACAATACTAGTATGATTGAACGTATCAGAGGAAATAGTAGTAAGAGCATATAAAAAGAGAACAAAAATATTGTAGTGTAACCTTATTATTATATAAATAAACAGAAAAATAGTAAGAGTAGGAACCCCAAATATCATGTTCATTGTCTATGTGAATATATGTGGAATAGAGTGACCCCTTATCTATTTCAATTGTCAATAAGGTTACGGTTTATTCTTATTGTCCTTTGCATAGTATAAGCTCTAACCAATTTTTAATAATTAGATAAAAAGTCAAGATAGTATTCCATATTGATTGTATGTCAATAGGAGGGAGGAAGTTGTATATGGATTCTAGAATAAACATTGTAACCAAAGACATGAATTACATGGATGGAATAAAATTCAATACAAATGGCAATAGATTTGACATATAAAACCAGAGGATGGCCCTATGATATTTTGAAGCACTATTGTAATGGTGAAGTCAATTTAGATAGAGGCTTGCTTCATAAGTAGATGGAAGTGTACGAGACATTTGAAGTTGCTTGTGAGAACAAGACTTAGCTTAACCTACAAAACTAGGCAAATGAAGTGTTGTCCTTACAAAAAAAATTTGTCGAGAGTGTGGAAGTGAAGGTCTATACAAGATTGTTTGTATGTATTGTATTCAACATAAATATGTTAGGATCGGTCTCAGCAATCATTTTAGTCTTTCAAAATGATATCATCCTTATTCAGCCATACACTATTTTTTGTCAGATGGATGTAATCATTAAGGAAGACCCTTTCATTATTCCCTTAATGGATTGAACTTTCAAGGAGGCCATCTAATGGTGTTTCCTATTGGTATCCAAAGCAGGGATGTGAATAAGACTAATGACTATGCAGGTTATATTGTAGATAAAATTCATAGATCTTTTAACTTTATCAAGGCATATATTAGGGTGGTCCACTTCAAATGAAACTCTTTATTATGCCATATTATTTTATTTCCAAAATTCATTTGTGAAGTCAGATTTGTACTTCCAGGTTTGAAAATCATATTTTAAAGCAACATCTCA
This sequence comes from Sequoiadendron giganteum, assembly GCA_007115665.2. Taxonomy (NCBI): domain Eukaryota; kingdom Viridiplantae; phylum Streptophyta; class Pinopsida; order Cupressales; family Cupressaceae; genus Sequoiadendron; species Sequoiadendron giganteum. Next base: position 617,761,144 of record CM021100.1, on the reverse strand, counting down.
TCAGATTTCATTTTTAGACTTGTGCATTTTCAGAGTTTCATTTCCAGATTTCATTGTGCAAGTTCAATATTTTGATTTTAGGAGTCTAATAGTTGGAAATCATAGTAAAATCAGAATTTAATAATTTATGGAATTAGCATTTTAAAGTGTTTTTTGGGTTCATTAACTTCAGACTATGTTCTCTTTTGTAGGGGTGGTTGCATGCCGAAATTTTTTGGTGTAAAATACCAAAATTATTAGATTTTGTTACCTGTCTATGATTAAAAATTATTGGAGTGTGAGTTTGATATTTTTTGAAGATCTAAATATTCAAGCTTGGTAAAGAAAAATCATGTCAGATAATATTAATCCAAAACAAAATGAAGAGTCACTTGATAGATTGTGGGCTAGATTGAAAAGAAAGGGTGATGGGAAATGTTATTGTCCTTGCAATAATTGCAAGGGCTTAAAGACGAGAAAAATTTTAATCACAAGAACTGAGAAAAATTGTAGGCAGCATGGTCACATTGAAGGGGGGCATGATTATCATCCATTGGTAATTTGTTCGTTATATGTGTTTATATTGATTGAATTTGTAAATGTTTATATTGTTTTAACATTTTATATATATATAAAGAATCACTTGATCACGATCACGGTTTATGTGTCTATCATTATTATAAAGGTGGGGCACCCTAGGGCACATGATATGGATTATCACGGCCCAGAGAATGTGGTTTTGCAAGCGAAGGAACATGAAGCTGTGAATATTGAAGATGAAGTTAATGATCCTATAGAAGAAGATGATCATGCGCCAAAAAACACAGTTGAAGATGATGGTACAAATAAATTGATCCATGACACATTTAGTGGCACAATTGATCATGTTGATTGATATGAATTTTATGATGTTCATGATTTACCTATACTTGAAAAGGCATATGAGCCCCTTTATGAAGGCTCCCAAACAACTCTTCTCTCTACTGTATTGTTGTTGGTGAACTTGAAAGTTATGAATAGTTTATCCAACATAGCAATCTCAGGAATGTTAAGGTATGTCATAGATGTCATCTTTTTTCATCTATTTTAATTGTTGTTAGTTCATCACTAGTAAATAAAGGATAAAATATATACCATTAATATTCTTTATATTAATAATTTTTTTTTGTTGTAGACTGATTGGTGAATTTTTGTTACCACCATCAAATATTTTACCTCGATCATACCGAGATTTATCTAGAATTATGAATTATATTGGAATGGAATATCAAGCAATAGATGCATGTCCCAATGATCATATTATATATCATAAACAACATGAATTTGCAACAATTATTTAGGTGCAAAATCTTAGTACAATTTATGGATTACCATGCACGGAATAGAAGTGGAGATGACATTCTTTCAATGCCTGCAGATGGTTCTTCATTTAGGGACATGGAGGAAAAATGGCCACACTTTAAAGAAGAACCTCGTAATCTCAGGCTTTCATTGGTAGCAGACAGTGTCAATCCATTTGGAGAGATGAGATCTATTTACTCGGTGTGGCCTATTTTTGTTATCAACAATAACATTCCTCCATGGATGTCAATAAAGAGGGAGCACATAATGTTGGCAATGATCGTTCCAAGTTTTTTTTATATCAATTTTATTTAATGTAGTAGCATCTCATTTGTCTTATTTGTTGCATAATGACTTATATTTTTTTCATTTAATAGTCATGTACATTAATTTATATATATTGCAGTAAAATGGTCATAATAATTATGTAATGTTTATGTTCATTCAACTAGGTAAGTACCAAGTTAAAGATATGAATGTATATATCGATCCTCTATCGACGAGTTACTAAAGTTATGGAATGGCATCACTATGTATGATGTATCTAGACCAGTAGGACAAAGACAATTTCAATTCCATGCAATGCTTGTATGGACAATTCATGATGCCCTAAGGCTAACACATCTTTGTGGTATGTTATAGCGTTCGATTGCATCACTTTAACGATATTTAATTTTATGAAGTAGATATCATGCATATTTTTTAAATAATCTTATTCATTATATATAATTATAAAAATTGACATATTTAATCCAATTATATATGATTTGTAGGTCTTCAAACAAAGGGAAAATTTGCATGTCCAATTTGTGGTCCAAAGATGAAATCTCGTCGTTCAACAAGTTTAGGAAAGTAGGTGTTTCATGAGTATAGGCACTTCCTCCACAGAAATCATAAGTATCGAACTACTGAAAAACATCTTTTCAATGGGAAAGACGAGACTACATCAAAACCACGAAGAATGACACCTTGCCTATGGAAGTTGGAATATAATAGAATTGATCGTCAAGGTTATACATTGGATCAAATTGTTTATCTATCATATATGATATGTTTTGAATTTATATTTGTATATTATGTTGTGTTTACTCATATTGTAATTGGAAATGATTGTTGTTAATTTGTTTAACTTATATGCTTCATGAAGGTCGTCAAGGTATTAATGGTCGGCTTCCACAGGGACTGAAAAGTTATCCCAAACAATTTAGTAGGTTGCCCTACTATGAGCAGCTACAAATTGTGTATTTGTTTGATACAATGCATATCAGAAAGAATATGACAGAAACGTTATGGAAAATATTGGATGGAAGGCATGACAAAGAAGAAAATTTAAAATTTGTAGTGACATTCAGGAAGCCAATCATGCAATGAAAAATGTCATTCAATTAAATAGCGATGGAGACCAAATTAATATAAGTTCCCTTCCTTGGTTATTAATAGAGTAGCAAAGCAATGCTATAAAAGAAGTCATACGAAAAATTCGATTTCCCACAGGATTTGTTGCGAACATAAACAATATCATAACGAAGAAAGGTGAATTTGGGTCAGGGATGAAAATGCATGATTGACATACCTTCACTAAGGTAATTATTCCGGTATATTATATATATATTTGTATATTGCATGTACTTTTCAGTGTATTATGTTTACTACTTTTGGAAAAATAATGAAAATATCATTTTATAATTGTTGCAGTACGTTCTACCTCTATCTCTCCCATAAAACTTTGACAAAAATGTCAAGCAAGTTATATATGATCTTGGAAAATACATGAGGTAAGTAGCGATATTTGTTCAATTCGTTGTATAGATCTTATCATTTCCATTTGTTTTACTTGTTATTTAATATATTGTATATTTTTGTTAAATCTCATTAATATATTTGTGCCTTGAATCACTTGTAGATGGTTGTCATCTAAAGGAATCCATAAAGAAGATATAAATTAGTGGAAGAGAAAAATTCCTCGTCTAATATGTGAAATGCAAAAGTGTCTACCTTCAACATTTTTCAATGCACAAGAACACTACCTCATACACCAAGTTGAGGAGATTGAATTGTGTGGACCTGTACACACAAGGTCAATATGGATGGTTGAGAGGCACTTGAAATTTTTGAAGGCTTTGGTTAGACAAAGAGCACATCCTGAGGGTTCTATGGTGGATGGATATATTGTATACTAGACCATGTTGTACATTATTGAATATCTTCCTAAGTTTGCAGCAAAGATCCATGTAGATCGTATTTGGGATCCAAAATCCATTAAAAAATTCGAAGGGGAGTACCTGATGGGGAAAGGTAGATTGAGGAAAGTGATAGGTAATTATAAGATGGTCATGGAGATTAATTATAATACATTTTACATTTGGTTTCAATTATAAATTAAAGTCGTATACCATGGTAATTAACTAATTATATGTCATTTGTGAATTTCATTTTTTTTTTTATACAGTTGGTCGAGAGTGGGATGCACTACATTTGTACATCACAAACAATCTTGATTGGATGACAGTATGGAACGAACGATGTCAACAATTTGGTCACACATTAACACAAGAAGGTGTGGCTTCATTGGTTAAATAAGGTCATAATAATGGAGATTCCAATGTTACACCAAGGGAAATTGTTAGCATATGGTTTAAGAGATAAACAACTACGTATAAATATATTAATCACCCATATTATTTAATTATTTTCAATTATATTGATGTATATATATGTTGAGTTTTTTTGTTTGCATACATTTGGCCAAGAATAAATATGTTTATCAACTGATGATATTGCAATAATTTTTACATGTTTGACATATTGCAGGTGAAACACCACAAGGCTATGTGATGCAATGGTCATAAATTTAGAATCAAAAATTTGGATGACATGAAGAAAACTTGTGATTTTGGGATAACTACAATCTTTTAGGTGACTAATGTTTCATCTAGAAGCGACATACATCCAGAAGTCTCTGAAAATCAATACTATGGGATTTTGGTTGATATCATTGAGTGTGACTTTAAGTCCTTCAAATTAGTTATTTTTGTCATCCTATGGTATAGGCTACGATTGAATGAAAATGATCCCGAGAGAACTGTTATTGAACATGATAATGGATTTACCATGGTTAATACAAGGTATTTTGAGCGAGCTGGAAATGAGCCCTATGTTCTTCCAAGCCAATGTGAGCAGGTATTTTACTCAAAGGTTCCAGGTAAACTGGGTTGGTCATATGTTGATAGACATAATCCAAGAGGAAGGCCGGTAAAGTTTAATGTGGTGGAAGAAGAAGATACCGAAGAACTAGAAGATGATGTAGATGATGATCAGGATCAACAGTTAGTTGATGATGTGCCTAACGAAGATGTCGAAGAGGAGGAACTAGATCATGATGATGTAGGATTTAATGTTCATGAAGATGATATCCGTGTGGATGATGACATTATCAAAACTGATATCAATGACGATGATGATGATATGACCAATCCTTACAATGTCGAATCTGGATCGGATGATACAGACAAAGAGTTGGATGAAGAAGAAGATCAATGACATTGAAATGTATGAGTTATGTGATTGTATTATCTATTTGATATTAATTTATTGATAGAATTATATTTGACTTATGTGGTTACATAATTAATTCATGATGTACTTTTTAATTTTTAATTTTAATTCATGATGTTACAACTATTGTAGCTCTCCTAAAAATTTCCATATGATCATAATGAATAGTGTTTTGGGAAATTTCATAAAATATGACACATTGATCATAGTAGTGAAATAATTGCAAAGTCATTTAGATTTTTTAGACCAATCACCCTCCGCGATGTCATTTTTAGGATCATCTCCAATTTGATTACTAGGCCACATAAGGTAGGATTTGATTGGCTTTACTTGGATGAACATTGTGGCTTTGTGTAATGTGAGAAAATTTTGGATGGGGTAGTGGTGCAGGAGCACCTACACCTCATAAAGTGATCATTGTAAAGGTTGTTGATGGTTGAGGATTTAAAATACAAGCTCTTGACATTCCAAAATCTGTGTTTTTCTTCAAAATTTCTGTATTTTTCCTGTTTTGCAGCACTATATAGTCACATACAGCCATATTTTGATGTGAAATGAATTCCATGTCATGAAGATATGTGTTAAATTTTATTTGAATATGATTTGAGGGCTTAAGGCATTGATTTGAGTTAGAAATCTTCATTTCTTTGCATACAGCTTGGTTACCCTATTTTTGAGGGTTTTGTAGTCCAAACATGATATAAAGGGGCTCTTTCACATTTTGTGATTACTGTAGATTGTGTAAGAGGCCCCATGGATACTGTTGTAATTGTAGGATGCATGAATAGGGTATAGGATGAGAAATAAAGAAGGTATAGCTGCTGTCCTCAAGAGGGTTTTGAAGAAAAGCATGTGAAATGAGAGGTTCAAGCCTAGGTTTCAACAAAATATGTATGGGAGATCTGATTTTATGAATTTTTATCCATGTATAGACCTAATGGGTTGTGTCTGAGTTGGTTTTGAGGTCTGGGAGGTTGTGGAAGTAGCATATTGAATAAACCCTCATGATTTTGGTCTAAAAAAGGGTTTTTGGGTTTGGCAAGAATTTGGCCATACAAGTGGAATCTTTTTTGTGGATTTGGAGGTTTGGAGGTTGTTAGATATCAAAAACACAAGTAAGAATACCTCAAGATGTTTCCAATCTCTTGACATGTTTTAGGGTAACAAACAAGGCCAAATTATTTGAACCTTCTTCTCTTCAGGTGTTGCCAAACCTAGGTGGGTCCGCCTTTACGAACTGAGAAGACTTAAGTGATGTGATTTTGTTTACAGAAATATATTCACAATGGAAATCTTATAGTGAACATATATAATCCTAATAAATTGTATGTGTAATATTATAATATGTTCAGTTAACAGATATAAAAAATAAAATGGACAAACAACTTTTCCAATTTAACTATATGTATATATAATTTTAAGTTATTTTTATTTTAACTAAAAGTACTGAAGTTACAACATACAAATTAAATGATATTTATGATTGTAAAATTTATGATTAAATATATCTCTCAAAATCCTTTTTGTCTCAATTTGAAAATAATTCTACATTATAGAATACATTTTTTAAAATTTTAAGATGAAAATACTAAGGAAAAATCAAACAAATATCTTTATGAGAGAAGTATATTGGTGTGAAATTAAATATGATTTGTATTCCAATGTAAAAACTACAAAGAATGGAAACAATTCTTTCAACACATAAACTATTATGTAGTAGTCAATTAAAATGATCTAAATAGTCTAATAATTTGACCATTAGCATATAACAATTTCTATAGAGTTGTAGATCTCTTCCATTTCAAAAACACAAAACAATATTAGGTAGATAATCAAACATCTTTCATTTCTATAGTGACTTATTTATCCTAGAGGAACTAGTATATAGTATACAAACAAAACCAACAAACCCACAACTACCCCTATTTTGAAGGAGTTTAGTTTTCTCCCCTTCCTGATCTCCCTAATATTGTCTAATTATTTTAAAGAGACCAAGGGTCATAACACAACTTTATTCATCCCACTAAATAGCTTGGTTAATGAAACTTGACAAAAGCAACATAACAATTGCTACATTTGGCATTGAAATTGGATTTTGTTTACAACAATCTATTCACAATGGCAATCTTACAGTGAAGAGATATAATCCTAATAAAGTGTATGTGTAATATTAGAATATGTTCAGTTAATAGATGTAAAAATTAAAATGGATAATTTCTAAAAGATGAAAGCGTGAGACTAGTGCCTTGTTGGGTGTATGGAGTCTAATGAATATCTAGAAAAGTGTAATATATGATGGCAATAATTCAAACTTTTTGGCACACAGATGTAGTTTATACCTTGTATAAATGTGCAAGTAAATGACTGACAAACTCTATTTGAGATAGAATGACAATCCTAGTTATGCGATTCTTCTTATTGATCCAATTAATACTCTTTAGTTGCTATGATTGACTAGAAGGGTTTAATCTTTACTTGAAAGAACCAAATAATTACATCACACAAATACAACAAATGTGTATCAGTAAACTGAATATATGCTTGATGTATCAATTTAAACAACATAAAAGCATAAAAATGGAGACAACCAGATAACTGTATAATTCCACAAACAGTTGATACCAAGATTAAGCCACAAGTTCAGACATCTTCATTAACTTCATCAAAATTCATACATGCATCTGAGTCTTTTAAAGGAAAGTTTCATTGTAAACTATCTATTGTATCTTTCTCCTATCCGCCTATATCTATTCTATATTATGAAACACATATAAATATATCAAAATTGTGAAAGGGCGCGTCCTTCCATAAATGTATTTTTCTTAACAACAATAACAAACTAGAAATGATGCTCTATTAAGCCATAAATAGATTTTTGATAGATAATCTCAGTAAGCTAGTCGCTCGTGTGTATCAACATCCTCCAGTGCATTCCTTATGGCTATCTCCATTTTGAACATCTTCTCATTCTATTCACATGCCTTGTCCATTGTTAAATCATTTATTGTGGTTGTCTCCAAAATTGTTTACATCATCGTCTCACATTCCTTGATCCATCTATCTTTTCCCTTTAGTTCCCCTTCATCTTCTAACAGCATTGGTATTCCCTTTTTTGTGACATTGATCATCCCCTGCTCATCACCTTGCAATTCATCATGGTAGTCTTTATGTTTTTTCATAAAATGGTTTCCTGTATCAATAGCTATGTTATCAGGAGCATCCCTTTGGTTTATTTCCTAGAACTTCTCTTAGATCCTGCCATCTATCCTCTTATGTTCTTATAGTGCAGTAAAATTGTGTGAATGTGTTCCCCAGAGCTTACTCAACCAAGTCATTAAATTGGTTTGCCTCTTCCTTATTATTGCAGTGAGTGCATCACATTTACCTTGTGAGTACGCTTTTGATTCTTCCCACTGGTCTCTTGCTTGGGAGCTTTCACCATGAGTCAATTGCTTTGTGGATCCCAAAGTGATTCCCATCATGTCCTTCAAGTGATCATTTTTTCTGAGCAGTCTCTCGTTATTAATCTTATACATTTATTTTTCCTTGATTAGCTTTTGGATTTGGGCTTTATTTAATTTGGCCACATTAATGCCAAATTTTGTTGTAGCTATTAGATCAACCTCACCAACTTTTAACGTCATTACATTTCCAAAAGCCTTTTCAGTATTGACTACAACAGATTTCTTGTGTGGAGGATACAGGGCCCATATCATAAGTGATCCCTCATCTGGGTTATACTTAGATCCTGCATAAATCTTTATTACCCCCTCAAGAGTGAGTTTATGTGTGGCATTACTATTCCTCAGAAAACTATCAAAAACCAAATCAGAGTTTACATCTAACCTAGGAAAGATCATGACACTTGCATCTTCTAATAATTTCTTTCCTTTCTCAAGGGTCATGCTCTTCATTTCTTCTTCCACACTTGATTTTAAGTTATTCAGCAGTTGTTCCTCATTACTTGGTGTAATATTATCCACTGATTCCCTTATTGATTTTCCTTTTAATTTGCACAAAAAGGTTTTAAATTTTGAGATTTTAATGAATTCATCATCAGCCACAAATTATTGATATTTCTATCTTCCTCATGTTAGTATTTGCACTCTCTTCAACATCTGGTTCCCTGGGAACATAGTTGTGGTCTTGAGTTCTCAATTTGGAAATTTTATCAATTGTACTACTAGGTCTACCATCACCAATGCCTCTTCATCAGAAGATAATAATTTTGTATCTTGAAATCCCCTGTTATACTCATCAAGAACTTTTTCATCTTCCTCTGCTTCCAAATTCCTAATCAAGTCATCATACAGATAGGGTATGTGATTGTATCCTCCCAAGATCATTTTATTTTTTGAAAAATTAATATACCCTTCTGGATCAAATCATTTTTGTGGTGGAACCTTCTTCATGTTGTATTGCAGCAATTTATTGAGAACCATGTCATATCCATCCCTTGCTAATATAGTGAAATCACTAAAGCATAATGTACTAGGCATAAATGTCTTCTTTCAAAAAAAACTCAAATTCATAACATCTAAAAAGTCCAATTTCCTAGCAATCTCCAAATATGCAATCCTATCAGGCACCATCTTGGGCAGAATGAAGGGTCCATCTTCAAATCCATATACTCTTATCATGGTCACATCTTCTAGATAGTACCAGTCTCCCAAATTGTGGTTGACAGGTCCATTAAAATCTTTAGGCCTTAAAAACCTTTTTATTTCATCAGACAATGAGTATTCACAATGATGATTGTAAAATATGTACAGTGGTTTCACAAAAAACTCTTTAAAATGTAGATAACAAGAATTAGCAAATCTGCAATCCTAGGTCGCAATCCAGAGTTGTACTGGTAATAACCTTCCTTCCTTATCAAATTGTACAACCCTCAATTTTTTAGGCCACATCTGCAATTCTTGTCCATAATAAAGTATCATATGCATTATGATTGAATAAGAATTCGAGTGCAAGATAGGAGCTCCACTTTTTAATGCCATAAGTCCTAAATCAAGTACTTTAAAGATGTGTGAAGCGTAATAAAAAAACCTTGAATTGTGACATTGGATGTTTGCTGCAATTACCATGGGTACAATTGACATGTGCTCAGAGGTGTCCATTCCTAGCACTTGAAACACTAAAAAATATGTGTACCTCATGTAGGTTTCAAACAAATCAACATGGAATGGGGGACCATCACTGTCATTTAGTGGAATTGAAACACCATCTTTCTTAGACCTATGTAGTGGCAACCTCCAACCCTTGTACAAAGTATCCATCCTCCAAAATTCCTTTTCCAGCTCTTCAGGTACAAATTTTTCACCACACACTCCCTCTAGGTTAAAAACCTCACAGATGGAAGCTTCAGATACATGTATAAACGGTTTTCATGATGGATCACAAATAGCTTTACATTTTGGATTATAATAGGCATCTAGCATCTTCACCAATTCTACATTTACAAATACATTGGGGCATACTACTTTCCCTAGGTTTAACTTCCAAGGATTGCACACTGGTTCGTATCGGTTCCTTCATTGGTAATGAAAAATAAACAGCTCATATCCCCTAATTCGGGTCCATATTTCTCGTATATGCTTGCATTTATCCTCTAACTTTTCCACTTCTACCCTAAGTTGTGCAGATCACCTAGCCTTAGGTCCTGAGCCGGGCAATTGATCAATTAAGTCATTGTTTAACTTCCTCTCAGCTACCCCCAGTTCCTTCTCTGCTTCAATTTTTTGCTTTTTTCCTCTAGGGTTATTACTCTCACTTTGTTTCCTACCTTTTTCTTTTCCTAAGCTAGTGCTTTCCATTTTATGAATCACAAAACCAGAAATTTAATTATAGGGAACTTACAAGTTTATTTAGAATTATTTGACCGCAAGATCCTTTGGCCCTTCGTCCGTTCCTCTGCTACTAACTTTGCAAAATTCAGCTTTAGTTACTTTTCTCAGTTCAGGAAATAATCGACACATTTGGTAGTAATACTGCCATTAATGTCCTATCTTTGAACATGAGCGTAGCTGATCTTTGAATTTACCCACTATCACATCAAATGTTCTATTGGCAAGACAATTGAAACTTTGGGCGATCCTTTTATTCAAGCTTGACTAATTTTCATTAAACATTCTTTTTGTCAGGGAGACATTACATCGATATCACATAATCTATCCATCTAATTCATATAAATGTCACCAAGAGTCACCCCAATGACTATCTTGATTTGTTTGTGTGTTCATCGGCAAGACATGGTGTATCGCTAAGACATTCAGTAATTTTACCAATGTTATAAGTCTCCCCGATGATTATTCCTTCAATCTCAAGTATGTCACCAAGACTCCTGCCGATGTAATCTTATTAGCATGACATAGTGGGTCGGGAGGAAATTTTGAACTCATTTCAATAGCGTTTTTCTTGGCGATAGTATGTTTCTTTATTTTGTTGGCAAGACAAAATGAGTGTTTCGGCGATGATATTTCATCGGCGATACAAATGCATTCGAGCTAACTCAGGGGTCTTACTCTGATGGCGTTGGTCTGGCCGATACAACTCCTTGTGCTTTGATCAGTGAGACAAGACAGGTTTCTTATCAATGGAACTTCATCGGTGAGACCTATATGCTTGGTATGACCTTTTCATTTCACCCCGATGGAACTTGTCTTGCTGATGATATGGGTTATTTGAATACTAGATTTGGAGGTTTTTCATGATATCAAATGGTCAAGAATGATGTGATCATATGTGACTATGATGGATTATACTCAATTTAGGAAATCATCGACACATTTGATAGTAATACTGCCATTAATGTCCTAGCTTTGAACACGAGTGTAGTTGAACTTCGAATTTACCCACTGTCACATCAAATGTTCTATCAGCAAGACAATTGAAACTTTTGGTGATCCTTTTATTCAGGCTTGACTAACATTCATTAAACATTCTTTTTTCCGAGGAGACATTACGCTGATATCACATAATCTATCCATTTGAATCATATAAATGTCACCAAGAGTCACCCTGATGACTATCTTGATCTATTTGTGTCTTCATCGGCAAGACATGGTGTATCGCTAAGACATTCAGTAATTTTGTCGATGTTAAAAGTCTCCCCAATGATTATTCCTTTGATCTCAAGTATGTCGCCAAGAATCATGCCGATGTAATCTTATCGGTGTGACATAGTGGGTCGGGAGGACATTTTGAACTCATTCTGATAGCGTTTGTCTTGGTGATAGTATGTTTCTTTGTTTTATCGACAAGAAAAGATGAATGTTTCGGCGATGATATTTCATCGGTGAGACAAATGCACTCGGGCTGACTCGAGGATCTTACTCTGATGGTGTTGATTTGGCTAATACAACTCCTTGTGCTTTGATCAGTGAGACAAGACAGGTTTATTTTTTATTGAACTTCATCGGTGAGACCTATATGCTCAGTACGACCTTTTCATTTCACCCCAATGGAACTTGTCTTGCCAATGATATGGGTTATTTGAAAACTAGATTTTGGAGGTTTTTCATGATATCAAATGGTCAAGAATGATGTGCTCATATGTGACTATGATGGATTATACTTAAGATAAGGTTTTCTTTAGGGAATCAACGAGTGCAAAATCACTGTAAAGGCTAGTTTCTTTGTGATGAATGTTCTATTGTGGGCCTCTAGTCTATCCTAGGTCTTTGTAGTAGTTTTTTCCATTCTTTGTTATTAGTTTTTTAATATTTTATACAATGGCCAAGTTTCTATTTGCTATCTGCTTTAAGCTGGTCATTAAAAAGAGATATATGGTTTGTTTCCTTATAGAAATAATGCATTTGTAATATTCATGTGTTTTTCATTTAAAATAATGGCATTTGCTAATAATAAGAAGGAAGTGTGAAGTTTGAAAAGTCATATTTTCAAATCTATTTTTTTCTTTTTTTTGAAACAATTAAATAAGTTTGATGCATAAGAGGATTCAATAAGTTGTTTAGAACAGTAAAATGGTGTCAATGTTTGTGATGAGGAAAAATTAATTGGAGAGTGGTTCAAAACTGGTTACAAGGTTTGAAAGGGATGTTTAAGTTGTACTTTTTAGAGTGATAAGGTTGACATTAAACTTTTGAAATATTTTTAGTTCATATTTTTAAGATAAAGATTCTTTTAAACAAAAAAAATTGTTTTAAGTTTCATACTTGGAAAACAAAAATGCAAATGCAATAAATGAATAATAGAGAATCATACATGGGAACAAAACACCACCTACAAATGCAAATAAGTTATTGGAATGACATAAAATAGATGATAAAGTCAAATATATTATTGGTCTTTCCCTTTCTGACATTAAATTTTATTATATAGATTTAGATAAATCATCATAGGAAATTTGGGATAATTTGAATAAAATATTTGGAGCAAAAATAGTTAATGTGAAGTTTTTCCTAAAACTTCAACTATTTAGATTCAAAATGAGAGATATAATCACTATGTCTAATCACATAATAAATTTGAGATCTCTCATTAGACAATTGGTAGAATTCAAGGCTCTATTAGATGATGAAGATGCTAAGGATATTTTGTTAAATAGTTTGAAAATACAACAATGTTATTTCTATGCTTAGTCCAATAACTTCTCAAACACAAGAAGATGTGATTTTGGCCCTATTAGGAGAAGAAAAAAGAACAATGGAAAAGATTTAAAAGTTGATTCTCAACATGAGAATGTATTATACTCATGAGGTAATAATAATTAAAAAATAAAAATGAATGTTATTATTGTAAGAAAAAGGATCACATAGTGTGGACTTGTATAACTCGAGCCAATGATGTTCTTGAGGGAGAACTTAAAGAAAAATCAAATGATGTTAGCTTAGCCTATATATATTTGTTTGTTTCAATCAACATGTTTTGTTGTGTGGAATGTAAAACTTAAGGGAGGGTGTTGGAATATTAAGATTAACATTAATAAATTCACCTTACTAACTTGTTTATTTTTGTTATTAGATAATTAGTTATATTCTTGTAAGATAGTAGTTCAAATGGGAAGGTATATTTGAAAGGCTTTGTAAAATCCATAATGTAATATATTCCCAAATGAAATGTATGATATAATTATTATTTTGAGTGTTTTTATGTGCAGATATAAGTTCTCTTGACTCTTCCAATATATTTTGTATTCTCTATTAGCCATGATTTCATGATTAATTTTCCACTTTCGACACTACTTCTTACTAACTTTTCCATCCAAATTTGGCTCTTAGACTAAATATTTCATATAGGTGCATTTTAATTTTCTTACTATCACCTTTGGATGAATTTTTAAATTGGTTCAACCATGCAAAAAGTGTGGTTACTTTTAATTATTTCCACTTAAATGTTAGTTACAATTTTCTAATTTTCTTTCCATTTAGCTAGTCACAATTTCATACTAGCATTAGTACTTGAAAATGACAGTTTACTTCTACTTAAAACTTGTGGTAATTTCATTAATCTCTTGCTACCTCTAATGCTGAATTGGACTGGTTATGTCATCTAAGATTTGTTCCTCAATTTTTTTACTTTTTTCAAAAAAACGTTATGATGGTTATACTTGTATTACCATAAATGGACATAAATTTGAGGATTTTGGGTCTTTTCATTCAATTTTTCATGTTTTCCCCTTAGCTCCTACTTTATATGTGTTTTTTATGGAAGCCTTTGGATATCTTTTGGCTAATAGTATTTCATGGAACCTTATTAAAGGTGCTACTTTTCCTAACTCTATAGCCCAACTATTCAATGGTCATTTTTATAATGACTCATTTCTCACTCTCATGGAGGACAAACATGACATTATTTAGGATATTCAATGCCTAGATATTTTTTGGAAAGCTTTAAGGTCAAATATATAGTGGCATAAAACTCAATGTTATAGGAAATCCTTCTTAGCCAAGCCCAATTGGTTCAATTCCTATGGATAGAAGGGGGTTGATCATAAGGAAGTGTTGAGATTCCTAAGCATCTCTTTTTCCTTTTAGGTTTCTCCTTCCTCTTTAAGGAAATATATCATTTCTAGAGTTGAGAAAAATTATCATATTAAATTATGAAGCCCCTTTCTTTGGCAAGGAGATTCCATGTGTGTTCAAAAATTCTTGTTGCACACATTTCCATTACTCATCTTGCTAAGAACCTTGCAAATCCAAAGGTATATTTTATGGCCTCCCTCTAACAAAGGAAAATTGTTTAACAAAGTATCCTAAGAGTTTAATTATTTCCCTCATGACTATAATAGGCTTGGCTTGCTTTATATTCACTACTCTAAATGGCGCCATAATTTTAAATTTAATTAACATACTCTAAAACCTAACGAAACCAGGTTGTAGCTCATCAAATTGGAGAAGTGAAAGGTCAATACCAGTGCTGAGGAAGAGTTTGGAGGAGTGAAACAAGGTCAATACCAGTGTCGAGGAAGAGTTTGGAGTTAAAACAAGGTCAATACGAGCGTCGACGAAGAGTTTGGAGGAGTGAAAGCAAGGTCAATACCAGCACCGAGGAAGAGTATGGACGAGTGAAAACAAGGTCAATACTAGCATAGAAGATGAGGTTGAGGGCACTCAGGGAAAATCGAAGACCAAGGGACAATGAGTACTATAAGTTTGGCACCCCCATTCTCTTTAACCTGCAATTTTCATGCCTAGTTTCCAAAGATCTTCTCGTACATTGGCACCCCCATTCTCGTAAAATGGTATAAGATAAGACAGAAAAAATAAAATAGCTTAGTCTTTCACATTTTTATCGACCAACCTCAAGTCTTGGAAAAACTCCCATACTCTACCCACATCTTGGTTGTTGGTGGGAACATGTTATTCTTTTTTGTACGACCTACCTCAAATCTTATGTCCACAAAGTTGCTAAAAACATAAAATAATAAGAAAAAATTTGAAGGTGCGACTAAAAAGGGGTTATTTCCTTTTGGCCTCCTCCACCTCTTATATTTCAACATAGCATGGAATTACGCTTACATAACATAAACTCAAAAAAATGGAATTTTATAGGGGAAAAGGATCCCAAGTATATGCTAGGCTAAGCTAGATCTAATGAATGGAAATAGAGGCATACAATTCTTCTTTAATACCTCCACCACAAACATATGCAATGAAAGGTCTCCTCCCTTCTTGGTAGTGATAACCTCCTCCACACACAACCCTTAAAAATTATGAATAGAGGAATATAATCTTTGAAGAAATCAAATTTGATTCTCTCCTACCTAATGCAATTAGTCATTTTATCCTTACAAACATTTATAGTGATTACTAGAGGCACATAGACCAATTCTTCATAATAGAAGAATTTGATCATACTTTTCCAATGATGGCATTATGAGAAAACCTTAGGTTAAATAAATAATTCCTAGCTAATTTCTTTAAATCATGTCCAACCATATAAGAGAAGACCGATGCTATGTGTACTTGGATACCATGGATAAAGGCTCTTTGGGCTCTTTCATCAATCAAGGTATTGTTAAATTTTAACACCTAAAAGTGAGAATGAAGAATCTTTCCTAGGATGGTGGCCAATTATGCTTCTCAACACCTATATTACAAAATCTTTTTCAATATCATTGTCATCACAATTAAACCTATTGCTAGTCATACAGGCAAACAAATTGGCTTTCTTGATAGTAGATACATTCTAGACAATTCAATCCTTGCATCAGAGATTGTTGAATGGGCCCAACAAAATACTCATGATTCCCTTACTATTAATTTAAAAGTTTGACAAGGCATATGATTGCATCAAATGTCCTCTCATTTATAAAAGGCTCAAATGGATTTATTTTTAACCCTAAATTATTATCACACATTCAAAATTACAAAATACTAGTTGAATGAAGAACCTTCATTTGAAGGTGATGTCGTCATGACCTTTGAATGAAGAACCTTTATTCAAAAATAATGCCATGTCAAGACTTTCAAATGAAGGTATTTTTTATTTTAAATATTTTATGTCCAAAATGCTTTATAAAAGGAACCTTTGCATGAAGGACCTTCAAATGAAGACCTTAATTCAAAGGTCCTTCATTAGAAGATCCTTCATATGAAGGTTCCTTTAATGTCATCCTTTTATAGCTCTTAAAGTTGTTAGAGATATTTTTGTTTACACACTCCCTCCCCATTAACCACTTAGATATATGGAAACTAAATTTAAATTTTCTGCTATTTTTAGTCATGTAGGTGTCCAATAAACCACTTGATGGTGTTTCCCTTCAAGTTTATTTACTTGAATGAAGAGAAAAAGTCCTTTGATTACAATTAGAGAATACATTTGAGGCCTTGGTTGTGTAACTAGTGGACCATAGTCACATTTAACACTTGTTACAAAGTTTGGGAGTTAAAACGTTAAGTAGATTTGATTTGTGATGGACACATTTGGACAATAGTAATAATAACTTTTAATCTATCAAGACTTGATTACCTTATAACCTCTCAAATTCTAGCAGTGAAATGATAGATTAATCATAATGTCACCTTGGGATCACATCACCATGAAATAAATTCATCCAACATCCTTATGAGTGCAGGTACCACCAAATAGGTATTTGTCAGATCTGTCTTCCTCGAGCGAGGGAAATTCAGGAAGAGAAGAGGAAAGTGAGACATGTAGTAGGTCTAAAAGAGGGAGATCAACTAGAGGTCAAAAGATTAGAAGAAAATTGTGTAAACACATGGAATTTTTTCTTGCTGAAGAGGGTCATGTTCTTATGATGATGAGAGCATAGGCGACATCGAGGTGCCCTTGAGGTACAAACATCTATAGAAACAATGGGTACCCAAGGAACTTCCTCCAATAAACACTAATTTTTGTGTCAACGAGAGGATATATTGCATAGCACCATCGTCATTACATGGTTTGGGCCTATTTTGCATGGATGGCATAAAGGTTTGTTATGAAAAAGTTATTGAATTGATGGAGTATGTTGGACCCTACTACAGTTACAAAGAGCAAATGCAGCTGGTTCGATATACACGAAGTATGCATAGGTATGCACTGTCAGCAAATTATATACAACTAAAAGATAAGGATCAAAATAAAGGAGTGGATAGGTACATTGACAGAAGGCCAAAAGCATCAAAGATTATTGTAGGGTTTATAAATAGTACACAACCTGGGTCAACAAATAAGCAACCCAATTGCATATTTGAGGCCTGAGAGGGAACCATGTATTCGTATGTGCGATAAAATCAATAACTGTAGGGGAAGAGTTGCTAATCGATTACAATTTCAATCACTTAGATACAAACACGGTTACTATGGGGGTGGTATGTACTTTATACCATTTTACCCAACCTCCAATTAATGACTCCAATATACCATTTTATTATTATATTTTTTTTGTAAGTCTATTGGTTTCATTTCGGTAATATTTTTTTATATTTAATTTTTGTCACAACGGGACATTGATCATATGACGAAGGCTCTGGGCCAGAGCACAGATCACTATCCATCTTCAGGTGCTTCTATCCAACAGGTTTACCTCATTGTAATTGTACAAATTAGATACGAGCAAAAATTTTTATTATTATATTTTTTTCATGAGTTTATTGGGTTAATTTCGATAATGTTTTTAATATTCTTGTTGCAGTCGACTGATTGGGGAAAGGCACCAAAAGTAGAGGAGAGAATCTATATGGAGGTGCAGTTACTATTATGCGATGATGACATCACATTTTTTGCAAACCCTGTGGATATGATGAGGAAGGCCCAAAAAAAATGCAATGAAGAAATCCTTAAGTTGGTATTCATATTGCCTCAAACAGATGAGATAAGAGAAAGGGTTAAAATATTGACTGAGAGAGCACACAAATTGCAAGTAAGTTGTCATGAGATCTTTAATTATAACATAATTTCATTCATGGTTTTATATTTTGTACTCTTTTATGTCATGAACTAAAATATGCATTTTTTTTACAGGATTATTTGTGTCCTCATGATGTTGTTGGCCATGATCAAGGTATTGCAAGTGTTTCCTGGGGAGTAGGGGTTGGTACAAGCATCAATCCTGATCTTCCTACGCATACATCACATTAGCTGGCCCCATCATCTGTGCATATATTGTCGAATGAAATGTCAGAAACACATACCATGCAAGCATCCAGTAGTGCACTTGGGGATGCAAAGGCCACTAGTACTAGTGATGTTTTAGCATCATTTCCTAGATCTTCCTGTATTAATAGTACAGGAACTTTTCCAGTCACATTTGTGGTGACCGAGGATTTCGTTCCCATAAAGATAGAGAAGGTCCCAGGTACTTTAAAATGTTTTAATTATTATTATATATAATCCAATTGAAATTTACTTATTGATCACTCTTTATAGACTAATGATCCCATTATTATTTTGCAAGAAATGATGTTTTTTATAAACATCTAAGTGATATTACATTGGAGCTCTTTAGGCCCACCATACGTACACGGTGGAATGCCCAAAATCAAGATTTAAAAGATGAGCTCATTAACCGTTTAGTTGTGTTGTTCGGTGATAAAACATTCAACCGAACCAAGGTCCTTAAGAAATTTGGTACCTATCTAAAGTACTTGAGGGACCAATATAGATCACATTTAGAGAAGAACAGAAAGTATGAGTGTCCCCCCATGATTTCGGAGAGGGAGTGGAAGGACCTGGTGTCGAATGGAAAGGAGAAGGCTAAAAAGAAAAAAGGAAAGACACCACTGGGCCAAGGAAGGTATGTGATACTATCAACAATGTAATTATATACTGATTACTCTTTCTTTTTACATAATCTAGCATATTTCAAATTTTTCATAGGCTACCCGACACATTGAAGGAATCAAAGGCAAGACTAGAAAAACACAGGCAGCACAAAATTGGCTCTGGTGGTTATATGAAATTAGCCGCACGAATTGTAAGTATCAATAAATGAAATATTCCATCCAAATAATAAATTGCAAACAATTTTGGTTTTATCACACCATAGAAGAGAAATTCATGATCTTATGCAAAAATGTAGGGCTTTGATTTCAACAGAGTGCCCATAGAAGAGGACCTAAAGATTGCCTTCCAGCAAGGCTATGGAGCCTTGGCTGAACACCTAAGAGTCTTGATTGGGAAAACACAATCTTCCACTGCATCCAACATGCAAGTAAATAAACTCAATAAATTTTATTTAAAATTGAATACTTGTGCAATCTATTCAATATTAATTTCCACCATAATAATGTGCCTATTTGTTTTAAATAGACAAGCAATGATAATACTACACATGGCATTGGAATGCATCCTGGTGAGGGTGGAGCACAACCTGTAGATGAGGGCCATGGTGTGCATCCTGGTACTAGATGTATTCATGTGCTATACAAAACGCAGTATGGATTAATATAATTAAACATCTTTAATTGCATTTGGTGTATTAATTAATGTAACCTTTCGTGTTTCAACTTTAGAGCATGTAGAGCGTGATCAACATGTTGAGCATGATCAGGCTAGACAAGATCAGGAACATGATGTGGCCCCATCAGGTAAAGAGGACCACTCTAATGTTCTTTTAAACATATTTAATTGCAATTGGTATATTAATTAATGTAACCTTTCTGTTTCAACTTCATATCAGGATTTAGAGGGTGTTCAACATGTTGAGCATGAGGCTATAAGACAAGATCAGGAACATGATGTGGCCCCATCAGGTAAAGAGCACCACTCTAATGTTCTTTTAATTAATGAAATACTTGTAACAATAATAATAAAACATATCAATTTAACATTTATTTTCTATTGCAACAGACCCCCCCTTGCAGCGGCATCCACGTTGTGAGTACATGACTAGGCATACATTAAGATCATGAGCAGAGCTCAAAACAACTGAAGGGGGGACAGATGATTTAGAAAATGATACTCCACTTCAGCTTTTTTTAGTTGCAAAAAAGAAACAAAAAAAAAGTGATTGTAATCATATTATGACAACCATATTTTTGATAATATTGTTATATGTTAATGAATGAATGTGAATATGTTAATGAATGAATGTTATATGTTAATGAATGAATGTTATATGTTATTAATGGATGAATGAATGAATGTTATATGCTATTAATGGATGGATGAATAAACGTTATATGTTATCAATGGATGAATGAATGAATGTTATATGTTATTAATGTAGGATGAATGAATGAATGTTATATGTTATTAATGGATGAATGAATGATTAATTTTATATGATCAGGTATGGGGAATTGAGAGTGATGTGAGAGGGGGGGGGGGGAAATGAGCTTCCACCTTCACGTGGTTGGCCTTGTTAAGTAGAGAATATTAAACTATTCTCGAAACAAAGAGAAGCTCAATAAGGTAATGCACTTTTCAATATAAGAAATGCATCTTTGAAGCATCAAACCAATATGCAAAGATGAAAGAAAGTGCTAACTTTTCACTATGAACATTATGTTGTGTGTGGATTTGGTTTCAAAGCTCTATTTCTTTTTTTTTAGTGGTCTCTAAAATTTGACTTTTGTGCATAACAGGTTAGTGGAAAATTTGACAACTCTGAAGGGTTTAGAGGCTCGATTGAGATAGATACACGAATATTTGGATCTTGTTGTTGATGGGAGGCTTCCACTTAACCATGAAATTTTGTACCATCTGCAGGTATGCAAAAATTTCTCTACTTACATTCTTTCAACTTACTGTAATATAATATCTAACAAAAATCTCCTTTTCATTATACTTAGATGGATTTTCATGCCCTGTTCCAAAGCACATGTTTTAGAACAGGAAATAAGGATGTTGGAAAGGGTTAAGGAAATTGGCATTACACCTGCCAATTGCATAGTTTACTTCATTCATCCAACATATTGCCAATGCATTTCATAATTGTTGGAATCATATCCTATAATTACAAAAATAGTAAAATTAAAATATGTAAGTTTCAAATATGGCATTACATTTCTTTCTATGAATTTTTGAAAAAAAATATCAAAATGGAGAAGTATTAACAAAATAATCTGCATAATTTCTAAGAGATCATGGATTTTTTTTGCAGAGTTATCTTGAATATATTTTAGACAAAATTAACTTATAGAGATTGAAGCAGAATATCGGTAGTCTAAAATCACTAGTCAACACATCTTAGTAGTATCTCAATTCAAGAGAACTAGGTCCACTATCCATTATCCAATAAAACAAATAAAACCAATTCATAAGATTATTTTGTTCTAATAGGGTTGATTGGTTGCTTGTTTATTTTTGATTGTCGGGAAGTCATCAATATACACTTGGTTTTCCTACCTTCTCTTGCCTCGTGGCCAGAGAGTTTCTACAGAATGCATCAAAGTAACCTTCAAGATTGACAATGGCAATGAGTACAAGGTCAGTATAACTTAATGCTAATTGGGTATGATTTTATTTGTTCAAGACCAATTTAGATTCATTTTCTTCTCACACTACTTTTATTTACATTTATGTTTTGTTAATATCCATTTTCCTTTACATTCATATTCTTCTATGCATATTGTGTTTACAATAATGTTTTCCTTAATTTAATCTAGGGGAGAGGACCCAGTACTTGAGCATGTTTCAATAGTTGTGATAGTAGTGGTTTATATAGTGCCCAACCCTAATTATTTGATTCTTCTTACTGATCCAATTAATACTTTCTAGTTACTATGATTGATTATAAGGATTTAATCTTTACTTGATTGTGATAAACTTAGATTTTTGGGCTTGTCTTACAGGTGCTTGTTTAGATGGGTGAGGATTGTTTCTTGTGCTAAAAATATTTTTATTAGTTAATGCTAAACTTACATAGATGAATCAAGGGGTAGAGGTTGTCCTCTTCAAATGGAATAAGAACGAGAGTTATAAGTGGAAGATCAGTCCCATCTGTAAGTTTCGTGTGTAGCTGCATTGTATGGAATTATTTTTCTTAGGTATTACTTAAATTTAAAATTTTGATTATTTGGTAAAAGTCATGTTTCCATAGAGGGTTTGGAGGGTTTATCTCACAATTCAGATTGCTTGTGTCACTGTGTTTTTCTATTCAATATGATATGTATCTCAAAAAGGATATGGATTTGGTTCTTCATACCATCAACTTAATGAAGAGGAGCCTCAATGTCATGTTCTTAGGATTTACTGTGAAGCTAATCTAAAGTTTTTCATTGCTGCTCGAGGCCATATTGCAGTGCTTTCTCTAGGAATCCCACATTATCCCCATCAAGTATCTTCTTTTTGTAGTCTCTAAATTTCTTAGAAGAAATCAACAACTAGTTTTTCTAAATGTGGCTCCTTATTTACACATTAATATATGTTTTGGGAGCAATGGATCAAAGTGGATTCATGGGGTCTTAAAGAGAAGGCTCTCAAACATGGAGATCAAGAGTGGGACTAGGTAAAACTATTCATAATCATGCTCATGTTGTTTTATTGATTGTCTAAGAGCTAAGTATCCAGGATAACATTCTGTATTTTTCTATTGAATTTCTAGAGTGAGAATAATTTTGGGTTTGCAATCCTATTTTTTAGTACACTAGCTAAGTATCCAAGATGCACTGCGGGTACTTTTTCTCACCAAATTTCTCATTTTCCACAAAATTAGATTCTAGTGTGTAGTTTAATATTCACTAGTTTGATTTTTTCCTTTTTAGCAAAATTAGAATCTAGTTTGTAGGTTGTGCTTGCTGTGCAAATTTGTAAGATGAGTTTTTTGTATTCAATTGCACAGTACTTTCCTTTTTCAATAAAATTTTATGCAATGAAGTTCAGATATTAGGATTAGGTTACTAGTTGCTCTTTGAGTAATAATTTAAAACCTTATCCATTGTCCTTTACAATGTATATGACTATCTTGCAAGCTATCCTCTTATATTCATGACTTTCTTTCAACTTATCAAAGGATGATTGTGTCTTGATTAAAACCTTTGTTTGATGGTTGTCCTTCGTATGAATGTCTCAATTTTCTCTTTCACAACTTTATGTTACTTCACTATTCTGTCATACCTCTGATTTTTTGCAAAAGTGTCTTCAACCTCTCTGTAATTCCCATGATGAACTATGTGTTACTGTGTCAGCACTTCCTTGACCATGAGAATGGGAAACAAAGCAATTGAGATTCCATTTAGTAAATCTGTGTACATTTGCAGCAACTTTAGCCTTCAATACCTCATCACCATTACACTCTTAAAGGAACTCTCACAAACTTATACTATCTATCCAGCTTTGAGTCCTACATTATCCTCTGAATACTATGCTTTTTACTTTCCATTATCAAAAATTTTCTTCAGAGCTTATTTAAGATTGTTCATTTGGCTTGACTTTGGCCTCCAGACTTGTCTATCATAGTGCTCAGACCATCATTATATATTGATTTCCCTCTTCATTGAAGTTGATTATCTTCAAAAACGTTTCATACCACTGCCTTAGTATAGTCTGTCATTTTGATATGAAGTAAAGGGCACTATGATATTCACCAAGACTACTGTCAAAATCTTTTCACTATCACTAATGGATTTGATTGTATTCTTTATGGCAGCCATGCAATTGTACTTCACTTGACAGTAGCCTTCTTCTCTTGCTTTGATGTCAACACAACATTATACTTTTAAGGGTTACCATCTCTATGCTCAATCCATTATTTAGCTATCATTCCTTTAGCACATGTCCTTATATCTTTCATTGCTGAAGTGATTGTCCTTACACATTGTTATGACTATCTTTTAAAATTTGAGAATACATTATTTATGATAGTAAACCTTCCTATAGCATCATAAAGTCTATTCTTCATGTGATCTATGGTGAATATTTTTTGTCTTAACATCTATGATTTGTCATTCACTATCCATGAAAGTCCCCTTGATCTCATGACTCATCATAGGTTTTATATTTTTCTCCAATTTTTTATCATCAACATCAAATGTGGCCATCATAATATCATCCATAGCCTCCATATTCTACAATTATTCATTTCTCATTTCTCATACATAGTAACAAAATAATGTAGACCTAGAGCTTGGACTGCAGATGTATGCAAAAAATGATAAATCTCTGCCTCTATAGGCCTAATTAAACACAACTGACATGTTGTTTGATACTTTAAATAGTCATATGACTATCCTTTTTCTACCTTGTAAACACTTACTCAATGCATACAATAATTTATTGAAATGCAAAGTTGAATGGCATCTTAACTCTTGACACTAATGTCATTTCATTTGTCAAAATAGGGTTAATCATATTCTGATCTAAATTTTCATAATGAAGTCTTCCAATCTA
Organism: Sequoiadendron giganteum; assembly: GCA_007115665.2. NCBI lineage: Eukaryota > Viridiplantae > Streptophyta > Pinopsida > Cupressales > Cupressaceae > Sequoiadendron > Sequoiadendron giganteum. The sequence goes on along the minus strand of CM021100.1, from coordinate 617,736,028 downwards.
TCCTTTATATCTGAGCATTGATGACAATCCATCTTGTCTTTTACTACCCCTTTTAAATTCTCATGGTCTTGGCACACCAACTTTCTCTCTTTGATTGACCTGTCCTTATGTCCTATCATTATCCATATGGATGCACTTTGGATCCTCCTACTACTTTTAAATATCGCCTAGAGTCACCCCGATAATTATTTCGATCCATTTGTATCTTCATCGACAAGAGATCATGTATCGCTAGGATATTCTGCAGTTTCCCCGACATGGTGAGTCTCCCCGATGATTATTCTTTCAATCTCAAGTATGTCACCAAGACTCTTGCCGATGTAATCTTATCGGCATGACATAGCGAGTTGGGTAGACATTCATAACTTACTTTGATGGTATATGTCTTGTCGATATGCTTCTGTCATGCTTCATCAATGAGACAAGATGAGTATCTCATCGATGAAACTTCATCGCTGAGACCACAAGCTAGTCCTCTCAATATATCTTCTTAGTAAATTTTGATCATTGTAACACTCTTGATCTTTCACCGATATGCATACATTTGAACGAATAATTTTATTTTTTAAAATCACATTGTTTCATCGAATTTTTGACAAACCTCCAAAAGCGTCCGACGAATTTGCAATACATCCAACAAAACTTTCATCGCAATTTCAATGAACTGTTGTCATTGTTCTTTTGATCTCAAGTATGTCACCATGACTCCTGTCAATGTAATCTTATCGGTGTGATATAGCGGGTCGGGTAGACATTCAGAATTTACTCTGATGGTATATGTCTTGCCAATATGCTTCCCTCATGCTTCATTGATGAGACAAGATGAGTATCTCACTGATGAAACTTCATCACTGAGACCACAAGCCAGTCCTCTCGATATATCTTCTCATGCCATTTTGATCATTGTAACAGTCTTGATATATCACCGATATTTGCAATACATCAAAACTTTCATCATAATTGTGACGAACTTCTCTTGTTGATCCGATGCTTTGGAAAAGGCATGCAACCTGTGTTCTGGCTACTGTTCGTTGCTAGATTGATGAAATTTTTATCGATATTCTGACGAACTTGAGTCTTGATTTCGACGTTTTAAAGCTAGTCGGGATAGCGACAAAAACTGAGCGACAAAAATTATTTCAATGACTCGTTAATATTTTCACAATAGATTATCGATATTCCAACAAAATTTCGTCAGAAATTGGAGTCAAATACAGTAGTGGAAAACCATTAGAAAGAGACATTTGGGCTGCAAAATATAGGGCACATATATTCTCAATCATTGCTTCTCTGGGTGGTATGGAATTAGGTGGATATCGTGGAATAGAGTACATTATAAGATATCTTATGTACCAAGGTGTTGCAAGTATGAAAGTGTTGTCATTGATGTCAATTGGTTAACTAGTTTTCTACTAGTTTCTTTCATCATTGATGTCATGGATAAAGGTTATTGGTTGTATATGTCGAGGATATTGAGAAAATTATAATGAAGAAAGGTTGCAAGTGTTCAATGTTTGCTCTGGGTTTTTCTCTAAGATTTTCTCCTATGTTTGTGTGGTTTAGATATGTTGATCATGGTTGTTGGAAGTTGGTATATCTAGATTTTGGGGTTCCGATTTGTTGTACATTGCGATTTATGTTCACTAGTTGTGAACTATATTTTTTAGTGTCTTTGGCTGAGGTCTGGGAGAAATGTAGTTGCTCTAGATTTCTTCATGTTCAAGTCCTATTACTTGCGGTTCTAGAGATAGTTTGATATGATCGTGTTCAATTTGATTTTGTTATCTAGAAGGATTAGATCATGCTAAGGTTGTGTGTTCTTAATTATTCTATGTGTTTTACATTGGTTTGGTCGACCTTTTGATAAACACTAATTGCAAAGTTCATGAAGCATGTTGGGATTTATTTGGGTCCTCATTAAGCATGTGTTTGGGTTGCCCTCATTCTAATTCCACCCTAGAATGTTCTAGCACTGACCTAATTTGAATTTGTAAATGCAAATGGTGTATGGTTAACTTTGGAAATGTTTCAAAGTTGAAGATGGTATAAATACAAGTCAAGTTGTTTTTGAAATATATGAATGCAAGCACGATAGATGTGAGATAGATGCAAAATAGTGTGTATGTGATGTGATTTTGGGAAGATCAGTGTGAAATCTAATTGTTGAGTTTTTAGAAGCGGTGAGCTAAAGGTGTACTCTATCATTCATGCATGTCTGTAAGTGTGTGATCAAATTATGGTGGAGATCTTTGTTGCATTGAGACTATTTTCTCTATGTAATGAATCTCTTCTATCTTCTTTATAATTTTGTGGCAGTGATCCCTCTGGGTGGTTAACCCTTGTTGGACAATGATTCATGATCCAGACAGTGAGTCTTGTTTTGGCAGTGAGCCTTTGTAATCGGTTTTGATATTCTCTATATTATGAGCTATTCCTCATTGTGGTTTTTTCCTTATTGGGTTTTTCACATAAATCTGGTGTTATTGTGTGTGTGATGTTTTTCAGTTTCTTCTTTTATACTTAATAGTTAATCATATCATTAAAGTATTTGTGATTGATATGATCTTTGATGAAAGTTTTAAAGGTTAAAATTTGAGACAACTGATTCACCCCCCCCCCTATCAATTGTCTTGTTCAACAATTGGTATCAGAGCTTGGTTCCTTGGAGAGGAGCTTAACCACTTAAGGAAGGTTCAGGATGGTAGACAAGATCACTTTTGAGTATCCTAGGTTTGATGGAACTAATTATGCTATCTGGAAAATATAGATGGAAGGGTATCTATAATACTATGGATATGATGTTGAGAAATCTTATAAGACTACTTACACTTCTGCTAATGGTTCGAGCACAACTAATGAAATCAAGGTGCATGAAGCAAACAATAAGGTGAAGTTTATTCTGAAAGAATAGTCTTTCACATTCTAAGTTGATTAAATTTCAGAATCTGAAGACTACTAAAGAATTTTTGGATGCTTTAGAAAAGATGCATGAAGGAGATGAAAAGGTGAGAGAAGCAAAGTTGCAGAATTTGGAGGCACAGTTTGAGGTTTTTCATATGTCTGAAGATGAGAACATTAAATCCTATGTATAGAGAGTGGATGAGATGGTAGGTGGAATGTGAGGACTTGGTGCTACAGTAGATGAATCCAGGATTGTGAAGAAGATTCTTAGAACTCTCCCTGATGCATATAGTGAAAAGGTATCCTCTATTGAATAATATGTGGATTAAAATACCTATACTAAAGATCAATTATTGGGAACTCTAACATCTTATGAGATGAGAAATCCAACTTTGAGAAATGAATCCAAATCAAAAACTTCTTTCAAGGCTACAAGAGCTAAAGATCTGGATGAAGAAAACCTCGATGAAGTAGAAGCTAACTTTGTGAGAAGGATGAAGAAAGGCTCTGGTAAGTGTGAAGGCAAGTTACCCTTTAAATTCTTTAGTTTTGGAGGAATAGGTCATTATTCTTTGAGATGTCCAAAAAGAGCCAAGAAGAACAAACACAGATTTAGTAAAGAAAACAAAGGTAAGAAGATCAACAGAGCATAATATGTGAATGGGGATGCTAGTATTTCTGATGAAGAATTTGATTATGGAGATTTTGATGACAATGAATGCTTGTTCTTGGCTATAAAAGATGAACCTAATTCTGCTAATACTGAAAGACAAGTTAAGGAAAATGCTCCGAAAAAGAGTGAAGGTATAGTGATTTATGCTCTAGTGATTTTTGCTCTTCATGCTAAACAAGAAAAGAACTATTGGTTTGTTGACAGTGGTTGTTCACATCACATGATCGGTGATAAGAGTAAGTTTTTGAAACTTTAAAAAATATGATGGAGGCTTAGTTATATTTGGAGATGATACTGGTGCTAAGATTGATGGGATAGGTTGAGTAAGTTTTGATGGCAAGCATAATACTGATGATGTCTACTATGTTAAGGGTTTAAGGCATAATATCTTGAGTGTTGGATAGATGTGTAGCAAAGGATATAATATTGTATTTGAGGATGAGAGATGTGAAATCATGAAAGGATCTGGAACAGTGATTGCTGGAGGAAAGAAGTTTGAAGGAAATATATATCAACTTAAGGGTGTTGATGGACGTTGTTTTATGACTCATATTAATGACAATTGGCTATGGCACTGGAGAATTTTTCATATGAATTTTGATAACTTGGTGAGGATTAGTGTAGTGCAAGCCATGAGATATTTACCAAGGATTACAAAGCCTGTTAATGCTATTTGTAGGAATTATCAGTTTGGAAAACAATTGAGAAACAACTTCAGATTAAAAGAACAATCTACTACTAGACTACTGGATTTAATTCATACAGATCTTTGTGGTCCTACAAGAGTGAGAAGTATACAAGGTGAAAGGTACTTTATGCTTTTGATTGATGATTATTCTAGGTATACATGGGTTACTTTTCTTAGAGAGAAATCTGACGCATTAGATATATTCAAGACATTCAAAGCTATGGTAGAGAATAAAGTAAATTTGAGAATAAAATGCTTGAGGTCTGAAAAAGGTGGTTAAATAACCTCCCATGAGTTTAATATGTTTTTTGAAGTTCATGGAATAAAAAGACAATTATATGCTCCTAGAACTCCACATCATAATGAAGTTGTTGAAAGAAAGAACAAAACGATTCAAGAAGCTGCTAGATCAATGATTACTAAAGATGGTCTACCAGAATTTTACTGGAGAGAATCTATTCACACTATTCTTTATGTATTCAATAGAGTTCAAGCAAGAGCTAATAGTACTAAGACCCACTATGATCTATAGTGTGGAAGAATTCCTATTATGAATTATTTCAAGGTATTTAGAAGCAAATCTTATATCGAAAGGGATGAAGAGAATTTAGGGAAGTTTAATGCTAGAAGTGATGAAGGTATTTTCATTGGATATTCTACTAAGAGCAAGGCTTATTGATGTTCCAATAAAATACTAAAAAAGATTGCAGTAATCACAAATTTCAAGGTTGATGAGCCAGTAACGAATTCAATTGAAGTTGATGGGTATATATTCGATGAACCTGCTTGTGTAAGAGTTGAAGAAGTTGTGGAAGAACAAGAGAAGTAGAATGAAGAAGAAGAAGAAGAAGCTCTGGTGGTGTCCCCTAAGACACCTAAATAAGTGCAAAAGAATCATTCAGAAGATCAAATCATTGAAGATAAGAGGAATCGAGTATTGACAAGAAGTAGAGCTACTGCTACTGGTGAGATAAATTTGTGTTTACTTTTTGAGATTGAACCAAAGACTGTAAGTGAAGTATGTAAAGATGAGCATTGGATGGAAGCCATGAAAGAAGAACTTATGCAAATTGAGAAGAATCAAATTTGGGGATTCGTCCCTAGACGAAAGATAAAAACATAATTGGATCAAAATGGGTATTTAGAAACAAGTTGAATGAGAACAAAGAAGTAGTTAGAAATAAAGTAAGTCTTGTGTGTAAGGGTTACTCACAAGTAGAAGGTATATAGTTTTAGGAGAATTTTGCTTTGATGGAAAGAATGGAAGCTATCAAAAAAAAATAGCGTTTTCTACTCATAAAGATTTCAAGGTCTATCAGATGGATGTTAAGTCTGCATTCTTGAATGGTGAGTTAGAGGAAGAGGTCTACATGGAAAAATCGAAAGGATTTTAGCTATCAAATCAAAAAGATATAGTTTGCAGATTGAAAAAGGCTCTATATGGATTGAAGCAAGCTCCTAGAGATTGGTATGCAAGGTTAGACAGATATTTGATTCAGCAAGGTTTCAACAAAGGTACGACAGATAGTAATTTGTATTTTAAAATTGAAAATGATAAGATATTGATAGTGGTTGTATATGTTGATGACATTATCTTTGGAGGAATGAAACTATGTGCAAGATGTTTGTTGAAGATATTCAAAAACAATTTGAGATGTCTATGTTTGGTGAGATGAATTTCTTTCTTGGACTGCAAATTAATCAAACAAAGAAAGGGATCTTTATTTCATAGTCAAAAGTATGTAAGAGAAATTTTGAAGAAGTTTGGGATAGATGGTTCCAAACTAGTATGCACTCCTATGGTGACTAGTTGCAAATTGAGTAAAGATGATAATTCACCTAAGGTTGATAAGACCAAATGCAGATCTATGATTGGTGGATTGTTGTATTTAACTACTACTAGACCGAATATCATGCATGCAATTTGTCTTGTGGCTAGATTTCAAGAAGACCCTAAAGAAACACATGTTGTTATTGTTAAGAGAATATTCAGATATTTGAATGGCACTCTAGATTATGGCTTGTGGTATCCTAGGGATATTGATTTTACACTAAGTGCTTATATAGATGCAGATTGGGCTGGTTGTGTAGATGAAAAAAAAAGTACATGTGGTGATGCGTTCTTTCTGGGTTGCAGATTGGTGGCTTGGTTGAGTAAAAAGCAAGATTCACTTTCTTTATCTACTATTGAAGTTGAGTGTATTTCTGCCGCATCTTGTTGTACACATTTTATGGATGAAACAAACATTGAAAGATATCAAAGTAATGTATAATGATCCTATTTCTATCTTCTATGATAATACAAGTGCAATTAACATTTCAAAGAATCCAGTGATGCACTCGTAGACAAAGCATATATCTATCAAGTATCACTTTTTGGGAGAGAAGGTTGTGGAGAATAAAGTAAAACTTGAGTATGTGTCGATGAAGGATCATATTGTTGATATATTTACAAAGGCTCTTCCTAAAGATACTTTTGAGTATCTCCGAGAGAATTTAGGGGTCATTTCCCCTCATTTCTTGAACTAAATGCATATGGAGATGCATCAATCTAATGGGTATATGGATCTAATTTTCTTCTAGACTGATGTTTTGGTGGCTACCTCTTAGGGGGAGTAGGTAGTGTCATGTGTTGTCATTGAAAGAGTATTTTGTTCTTAATTTCAAAGGGTAAATCAATGTAAAAAAAACTTTTTCCTTTGCCATTGATGTCAAAGGGGGAGAGAGAAGAGAGAGAGCATCATGTGAAAAATAAATTTTACCTACTAAGGGGGAGAAAAAAAATAATAATGGAAGGTGTGTCTAGAACCATTGTGTTGTCTTTGATGTTTTTTCACATCATGTGTTGCTATCAATGACAAAGGGGGATATTGTTGCAAGTATGAAAGTGTTATCATTGATTTCAGCTGGTTAACTGGTTTTCCACTAGTTGTTGTCATTATTGATGTCATGGATAAAGGTTATTGGTTGTATATGTTGAAGATATTGAGAAAATTTTAATGAAGAAAGGTTGCAGGTGTTCAGTGTTTTCTTTGATTTTTTCTCTAATATTTTCTCCTATGTTTGTGTGGTTTAGATATGTTGATCATGGTTGTTGGAAGTTGCTATATCTAGATTTTGGGGTTTTGGTTCATTATACAGTTCGAGTTATGTTCATCAGTTGTGAACTATGTTTTTCAGTGTCTCTAGCTAAGGTCCAGGAGAAATGTAGTTGCTCTGGATTTCTTCTTGTTCAAGTCCTATGACTTACGGTTCTGGAGATAGTCTGATATGATCATGTTCAAGTTAATTGTGTTATGTGGAAGGGTTGGATCATTCTAAGGTTGTGTGTGCTTAATTGTTCTATTTTTTTACACTAGTTTGGTTGAACTTGTGTTACACTACTTGCAAAGTTCAAGAAGCGTGCTGAGACTTATTTGGGTCCTCATTAAGTGTGTGTTTGGGTTTCCCTCATTATAATTCCACCCTAGAATGTTTTGGCATTGACCTAATTTGAATTTGTAAATGTAAATGGTGTATGTCTAAATTCAGATATGTTTCAAAGTTGAAGATGGTATAAATACAAGTCAAGTTGTTTGTGAAAGATATGAATGCAATCAAGATATATGCGAGATAGATGTGAAACAATGTGTATGTGATCTGAGTTTGGGCAGATTAGTGCAAAATCTAATTGTTGAGTTTCTGGAAGTGGTGAGATGAAGGTGTACTCTATCATTCGTGCATGTCTATAAGTGTGTGAGTGAATTATGGTTGAAATGTCTATTTCATTGAAATTGGTTTCTCTTTGTAAAGAATATCTTCTATCTTATTTGTAATTTTGTGGTAGTGAGCCTTCTCTAGCAGTGAGCCTTTGTAATCGGTTTTGATATTCTCTATATTGTGAACTAGTCCTCACCGGGGTTTTTCCAAAATTTGGGTTTTCCATGTAAATCTAGTGTTATTGTGTGTGTGTGATATTTTTCAATTTATACTTTTGCACTTAATAGTTAATCATATTAGTAGTGTAAAGTATTTGTGATTGATTTGATTTCTGATTAAAGTTTCAAAGGTTTAAATTTGAAAAAACTGATTCACCCCCTCTCTCAGTTGTGTTGTTCAACACGGGAAACTTGTGTCAAGATTTGAGCAGATAAATGACTATTTTACTATCAAAACATTATACCTTCCATTCTCAATGTCTCTACTGTCATACCTCTCACTAACACTGTTATTTTATTGACACCGTTATCCTACTTCCTCTATAAAAGAGCTCCATTTGAAGGCATCTTGACTACATATTATGCACAATAAAGCTCTACAAGTGCAACAAGACATCTACAAGACAAAATATGAATTCACTGAAACATTACTATCTAAGCAAAATAATATCTTCAAATGAAGGAGCACTGTAATTGTGACTGAGAAAACATTGTGTAGGCATTGTTAGCACTGAGAAATGAAGAAGATAACACATTGAATTAGGTGGTTGAGATCACTAAAAGGAATATCATTGTTAGAGAGTTGTAAAATGTGAATTGTCCTCTTTCCTATAGGACTGAGAAAGGAATAACACTATCAAACAGTGATCTAATCATAACAAATAGTCCAAATATAATGAAAGTTGTCAAATGGTGACAAAGATTTGTCCTCTAAGTCATTTGCACATGGTGACTAAGAACCCAGTGAGTAAGGAGTAAAAGAGCACTAGATCTTAGCACTGCAAAATGGTCATGAGTTATACAATGAACTTCACTATTCTTTTGATCACAAAGGAGATCAAGATAATAACCAACATACTTATGTGCACAAAGAATGTTTATGGAGGAGTGCAAGCTTCCATACAAATATATTACCACAACAGAGTTTGAGGTGAATTACACCTGCTATTTTATGTTGATATGGATATGTTCTAACCTATAGTTAATTGGTGTAGTATAATAGATAGGCTAAATATTTGTTCATATGCCATTGTTTCTAATTCAAAATTGTTATAGCTTATTCTAGGATCAAATCACAAGGGGATTCTATACATAATACACCATTGTTTCAAATTCAAAATTACTGGCTCTTTCATAATTGTTTGCTTCATTTATTTGATCTAAGATAGCCTATTGTACAGAAGATGCTCTCAAAATCATTGTAAGATCCTTTATTTCAGGAAGACTATTCAAAATCTTCCCATCATAACAATGAACAAAAACATTAATCATTAACCTGAATTTTGAAAGAGTTTCATCAAATTCTACTTTTCCACTCTCTTTTCCTTTTTGAATTTTATTTCCAATTCATCCATGAAGAACTTCTCAGCCTGTAGATCATGTTGTTAGTGATAACTTTACTAGGCGTCAAGGATAGCTTCAAGTTTTTACCCAAGAAACAATTAACAAAATTTGGGCTTACCAGATACGATGTGTTGAAAAATTCTTTGAAGTTATTCTAGAAAAGAGTTCCTGAGAGTATAATGCATAGTTTTGAATTGACCTTTTTGTATGAATTTCATATCTTTGGTCGACTATTTTGAGCTTGATGACCTTCATCAAGAAAAATCAGACCTGTGCTCTCTAAAAGTAGTTTTCCAATATGCTTAGCCTCTTCGAGAAGGCTCACATTTGTCTCACAAGTGAGTGGCATAGAAGAAAAAGTGTGCTTGTTATTGGCTACAATATTTTTGTGACCCAAGTTTAATGTGGCTATGCTGTGATAGAAATGGAGGCACTCATATGAGCACAATGTTGGGATATGGTGTTGTACACCATTGAATAAATTGATTTATTATATTATTGTAATTAAATAATTATTTAGTTGTGACACACCTTGTTGGTTTTGTTAATCACACTAGGTAATTATTTGGTGGGCTAATTGATGTTGTATTGTAACATTGTATTTTTATTTTTAATGTGTGGGAGACATGTGATAATAATTTAATATTGGGAAAATATTAAATAATGTGATGTCTTAGTACCCAATATTAAATAAGGGGTTAGTGGTTTTGTATTCACGTGGTTTTGTGGTACATGGTTAAACCTAAACCACTAATTGTATTTTGTGTGAGCTTGTGTCTACAAAAGCAAACACATGTGTAGTGGTTTAGGTTGGCTCAGTGGTTTGGTTGTCATTATTGAGTCTTCTTGTGAAGTGCATTTGTGAAGCATGGCATGGGATGTGTGGATTCATGCTTCGACACATGGAATGCATTGGAGAACTTGATGCTTCAAAAATGTTCATTGTAACTCTTGTATTTGCTTCATGGTTGATTAATATGATGGAATATGGATGATTTTGGAGGCTGGGTTTTTCCCTCTTGAGGGTTTTCCTAGGGTATATCTTGTGTCATCTTTGATGGGTATGTTGTCCATTCTCTTGCATGTGGATTCTAAGCACTTATTTGCATTGTTATCTCTTTTGGGTTATGTGGAAATTGTCATACAATGGTTGCAAGTTTCCTTACAAGTGGTATCAAAGCTTTCATGGTTGGATGTTTTTTGTTATAACCCTAGGTTGAGAAATGTTGATTAAGTTTGAATCTATGCAATGCATGAGAATGAAATACATGGAAAGATATGAGGGTTTTGCATGTTGTTTATTGCAGATCTAAGGGTTTTGGGTTTGTTGTTATGATGGGTTGTTTGCAATTTTGGGGTGTGGAAAAATTAGGACAAAATAGGGTTTCTTGGTTGTGCATTCAAATGGGGGTTTTATGGAGTGAAATTTACAAATGACCTCCAGGGACAAAATGGACCTCATGGTTGGATTCAAGTTGGCTGAGAGAAAAATTTTGATATATACTTTGCCCTATTTTGGTTACTTAAAAAAATGCAATTTTTTTTTTGTGAAAGCCCTATTTCAGATTGTACAGTCGTCATTATTCAAAAAAATTAAATAAAAAATCCGAAAAATAAAATATCCCATCAGTGAAAATTTTATCTTGCAAAAGTTAAAAATTTTAAAAAAATCAAAATCAAAATAGGGTGCCAATAAAAAATTTTGATTCAAAAATATATATATATATATATTTGGGCCCCCCCCGTACAGCCTTTGTGGCTGGTACTATTGACAGCAGTACCAATAGGTAATTTTGGTGGTAGACTTGTCAGCTGCCACCGGCAACCTGCCAGTACCATCGTCGACGGTACTAAATAATCGTCGAAGGCTTCTTTTTTTTTTAAATCTTTTTAGATTTTTTTCAAACTTTTAAAATATCCGCCATGTATTATAATGCCACGGTATTTTTTATGGGAGCTCAAAAATTGAGAAGTGTGAAAATTAAATCTAAATTAATAAATTTTGGATCTTCCACCACTCCACCACCAGGTGGGTGGTGCCGCTCGAGTGGGGCCGCCGCCTAGCCATGGCTAAATTTTTTTGCCTTGGGTTCAAATTGTAGTTTTACTTCCGAGGGGCATAACTTTCGCTAAGGTGCTCCAATTTTTGACTTATTGGACTTGTTGGAAAGGTGACTCAGAGTTATATACTATGGTGCTAGATATTTTTATAGATTTGTAGTTTTGATAGCATTTTTCTTGGTGGAAGTCAAGTGTTCTATTTGAGCTTTGAGAGGTAATACCAGGTGCATACGGAGTCAGATTTTGGACTTCGAATAGTCAACGGAAATCTTCTTCAGAACACTACATAGTGGATCAGGTTTGGAGTTGTTTAGAAATTATTTATTTTTTGATATTATATCCTTAGTTTTTATGGGTTTCTTTGACTATGGTGATACTATGAGCTTATGGATTATCAGATCCAGGAGATTTGATGTTGGATTCATTGTATGCTCAGTTGGACATCTTAGATTATTCTCTTTTGAAATGGTTATCAGTTTGGTTGGATTTGTATGCTTCATTATTGTATCTACAAGTTGTGTAGCATTGTAGGCGGTATATACTTACTTGTTTCACGTATGACTTGGATATGGGTTGTCTATGCCCATAGATATTTCAATGTTGATGCATTTTCAGTTTTGGTGGCATGGTTTAGTCACTTGATTTGTTGGTTTTGATGTCATGTTGAGGAAGTGAGATGGTATTACCAGGTACAGTCATGATATGAGACCTATGTAATTGATTATGTTATGTAGATATGTGGACACGGTTGGGTTGATTTGTCGGTACATTTGGTGGTGATCATGGTGTCATGGATGTTTCTTGTTCTTTAGAGATTTTGGCATGTCATGTTGGTTTATGTAGGTGCATTTTTGGTGGTGTTGGATTGGTTCTTGTTTTAGGTTATGGTGGTGAATTTTCTTGGTAAGAGGATCATGATTTACTTTGCTTTCTTATTGAGGAGCTCAAGTTGCATTTGATTTCTTTGATTGTGTGAGGGCACTCTTGGTTGATCTTCATTAGGAGAATGTTATCATGATGTCATGATAACTAGTTACATTAATTTTTGATACACTTTCAGTGGGAGATTTTGACAGTGATGGTTTGGCGGTGATGGATATTTTTATGATGGTTTGTTGGCGGTTGTATGTTTCTTCTTGGCTTGGAGATCTTGGTTTCACTTGTATGTTACTAATATTGTAGTTGAGTGTGTGAAAACCTGGATGATCTTCATGGAGAGGATGGTTGTCATGATGCCATGTGTAGCTCATACCATGGTTCAGTGGGAGTTTTTGGTAGTGATGTGGATGCATCATTGGGTATGGTTATCTTCATGTGATTGGGGATATGTTTTCTTGGTTTAGAGTGTTTTGCTATTATGTCATGGTTTACTCTTGATACCGGTTTAGAGTTTGGCATGGTACTTGTTCTCTTGATACTAGGATGTTTATATATATGTTATGGTGCATGTGATCTCCTAGGAGGAGATGGTTAGATCATGGATGTCATGTTTATGTTCCTAATTCATGATTGGACATTTGACATTGATCGTGTGTGATTCTCTTTTTATTAGGTACATTGATCATTTTCTTGATTACTTCATGATGGTGCTATGTTTCATTTGGATTTTGGAATGGATTGATTGGTTATAGGTACTCATGGATACTTGGAGACTTAGGTTTTGGTTGTAGTTCTCTTGTGATTAGAGACATTTTCTTGAGATGGTTACTCTTTGGAGGTTTCACCAAGAAGACCGAGGGGATTTCACCTAGTTATGGACCAATAGAGGAGATTATTCTTGGAGTGAGTCATGATGACTTGGTTATCTTGGAGGAGCATTCTCATTCCCCACTCTTGGTCTACTCTGCAGCTTATGATTTGATAGCTATTTTCCCATTATATCTTTTAGATGTGTTATGTTTTGTGCTTTGATTCTCATGGGATTGTGTTGATTCATGGTAGTTGATTATGGATACTCATTTGAGTATGGTTTAGCATGATTTTATATGCTTTATCTTTCATAGATATGGATCTTGAGTTGTGGTTATTTAGTTCTGGGGGATTCATTTTGAGGGATGTTATGGCATGGTTATCTCCTTGTGCATTTGATTTTATGATATCATTCTTTGATGAGGATTGTCAAGGGATGGTTTATGGGTTGATTTCCAATTATGGGGATGGTTACTATGAGTTTGATCTTCTTGATTAGAGAGGCTTACATCCATGTTGGCATTATTACATTGATTCATATGTTGTACTTGGGTTGTATGTGTAGATCATTGTTATTGTTCTTGGTACTTCATGCTTTCATTTACTTATCACACCTTGATGTATAGTGTTGGTTGGTAGACTTGATATGTTTTGACATTACCTATGTAGTGGGAGTTCTTGGATATGTATGTTCTTCATTGAACTGTTTTATATAGGGAACTTTTGGTTGTAGTTTATAGGTTGCATATGTTCTTGGCATGAGTTTACCTAGATGTATTGATACCTTGGAGGTATGGATGGTCGGATGTATTAGCATGTGTTGTGGATGTTATTTCTGATCATGTGGGTTTTTCAGTTAACAACAACTTGTTAGAGCCTTTTTTATCACTTGGATTTGATGCTTGTGCTCATGGATTGGTGCATCTTCACCTTGGCATGTTCATTTTCCTCCATAGGTTGCATGTTGGAGGATGAGATGAGTTCTTGATTGAGATGGTGGTCACTTTGTTCTTATTGCAGGTATCTTTATGGAGCACAAGAGAATGTTACAAATTCATGTGATTTGATGGATGGCTATGATGATGTATACCATGCATTGATCCCTTATGCAATGTATACAAAAAGTGGGAGAATTTTGGGATATGGTGTTGTACATCATTGCATAAATTGATTTATTGTATTATTGTAATTAAATAATTATTTAGTTGTGATGCACCTTGGTGGTATTGTTAATCACACTAGGTAATTATTTGGTAGGCCATTTGATGTTGTATTGTAACATTGTATTATTTAATGTGTGGGAGACATGTGATAATAATTTAATATTGGGGAAATATTAAATAATGTGATGTCTTAATACCCAATATTAAATAAGGGGTTAGTGGTTTTGTATTCACATGGTTAAACCTAAACCACTAGTTGTATTTTGTGTGAGCTTGTGTCTATAAAATAAAACACATGTATAGTGGTTTAGGTTGGCTAAGTGGTTTGGTTGTCATTATTGAGTCTTCTTGTGGAGTGAATTTGTGAATCATGGCATGGGATGTGTGGATTCATGCTTGGACACATGGGAATACATTGGAGGACTTGATTCTTTAGAAGTGGTCATTGTAACTCTTGTATTTGCTTCATGGCTAATTAATATGATGGAGTATGGATGATTTTGGAGGCTGAGTTTTTCCCTCTTGAGGATTTTTCCAAGGTATATCTTGTGTCATCTTTGATGGGTATGTTGTCTATTCTCTTGCATGTGGATTCTGAACACTTATTTGTATTGTTATCTCTTTTGGGTTATGCAAAAATTGCCATACAATGGCTGCAAGTTTCCTTACACATAATTCATGTACAAATCACTATCATCACAATTAGGTGTCAATCATCATTGGGTGCATTCAAGTTGACTCAAGTTTAAAATGTTGCAATGTAATGATAGTATGATCCAAGAGTGATTACCTCTTGCTACAATAAAGAGCCTATAACTCTAGTTGATATGCAGAGTGGTTGTATTATATCAATTATTCAATAAACTCAAGCACAACCTATGTTTAATGGGCTATTCTAGAGATCGATCAACATTTTCTAAACCTTATAAATGTTACTTAAAAGTGTATAGCTTAAACTATAGATAAAGTTTGTTACATACTTGAATGCAATCTTGGGTTACCACAAACTATAATAATGTGATCCGCTAATAAACCATTATGGGAGGTATTAAAGAAAGACCCATGCTATATAGGATACATTTCCCTAATAAGGTTTACATACCTTAATGATCAAACACAAGCTTCCCACACACTCTAGGATACAATCCAAGATCATACCACACTCTATCAAGAGAGCTAATTTTTTGACTCAAGATTTAAGGTTATTTTTTAATACCAACAAAAGCATTGGTAAGAGCGTGACTAGGGAAAAAATCATAGGCCTTCATAGAAACATAAACCATAACTCTAGTGTATTAGTGAGGTTGAAATACCAGAAATATTGAGACACTGTCCATTTGTAAGAATAATTTTAACTCAATAGTGAAAAAATACCCAATTTTTTAAATACCCATATAATGAAAACACCCAATGCCCTTTTCTTAAATACCAAGATAGTCAATAATAAAGGGTTCACCAAACATCAATTTTTTAATGCTAGATAAAAATGATAACAAAATCAAAATTTAGAAAACTATTTGTAATACTAGAAAAGGTTGAGACCTCATTTGTTTCTTAGAAAAAATATTATCTTGATAGCGAAAAATATCCAGTACCATTTTTTAAATACCCATTTCAAGTGAAAACCTAGCATCGAAATACCCAAACAACCAATAAAAAAAATATTGAGCATCATTTTTTAAACATACCCAGATATCCAGTAACAAAACAGTCAACATCATAAAATTCAAATAGCCAAATAGTACTTCACGAGAACACCCAACATCAGTTTTTTCAAATACCCAATAGGCATAACGTATACATCCAACTTTTATTAAAAAAATTAAGAATGGTTTGCTTACCTCTAAGACGATCCACAAAAAAAATCTCAAAATCCTCAAGACATACTTCTAAGTGGGGAGTTGTTTGATAGAAGGATAGATTTGGCCACATTCTAGATCGTACTTTGAAGCACTACTGGTAGGAGATTCCTCCACTAGGAAATCTTCGATTAATGCTCAATATTTCCATATTCAAAACCCTTCAACCTCTATTTATTCTCCTAGACTTATATTTCTTCTAAGCACTAGTTAAAAACTGTAGGAAAATGGTGGTCTTAATTATATCTTTGGTTTTTGTTACACATATATATATATATGTATATATATGTATATGTATATGTGTGTATATATATGCATAAGTGTCGACTGAAGCCTAAATTGATGGGTAGGAAGGCTTTCTCTCAAAAAATAAAGTTTGATGCAAAAAATTAGTCATTTATTTAGTCACTTATAGTTGTGTTGCAAAAAAATGAGTAGAATTTAGTCATTTTTAGTTATCATGACTAAAAATTTTAGTCGTGATCATTTATTTTCCAAATTCTAATAGTGATTGGTCAAGGCTTAGATGATTTTCCAAATTTTACATAAATAGGCCGCTTGTCCACTAGTAATTACACTTGGCACAAATTATTGAAGGTGAGTTCAAAATGAAAGGTAGATGTGTAGGGTATGCAATTCTCACCATTATATATGTGTGTTATGGTGGGCATAATGGGTAGGACAAGGGGGTTAAGAGGTGTTAGATTTTTGATAAATCTTCTCTAATAGCCTGCCTAGTTTGATCAATATAAAATTGTCAATACTTATTTACACATAGTTTAGGATTTATGGTGAAGAGTGTGCGTGTTCACTTCTAACCTAATCAATTACATTAATAGTATTTAATTTTTTCTTTAAAAAAATATTTTTCCAACTTTTGCATATAAATATGCCACTTATACACTATTGAACTTAGCACAAATTATTCAAGGTGAGTCCAAAATGAAGGGGAAAAGTGTAGAATATGCAAATTTTACCAATAAATACATACATACATGTGTGTGTGGGTGTGTTGGTGTGAATGGGGTTATTTCCTAACTAGTTATCAGCAAGGACCTATTCACATTATTATAAGTTTACTTAGGAGTTAAGTTTCCTAGTTGTCTTTTCTAGAAGTTAGGTATAATGGGGCCATGTCTCATAATTTTACTTTTAGTTATCTAGGCATTTAATAATTCACTCAAGCATTTAATATTTGTATTGATGTTGTTATGAGTTAGTTGTCTCATGTGATAGGATTAGGACACTTTTCATGATCTTGTCCAATCCTATCTCATTCCTTACCTATATAAGAAAGGCATCATATGTACTTTGCCATATTCAGTTTGGCATTCTTGCATATTAATAATAACGTGATATTTCTGTCATTTCTGTCTTGTGGAAAATATTTTGTCTTGTAGGTGATCCTAGAGTGTTTGAGGAGTTCACCATAAACTCCTACATGGTATCAGAGCTTCAAAGTTGCAAAACCCCTTGTCAAATCTGAGGGTGATTCGAGCTTGAGCTTTTGTAGGGTGCATCTTGGATAAAAAATGGCATATATATTTTTTCTCATGTATTTTCGAGAAAAAAGATTTCTGAGTTTTGTTCAAAACCACAAAATACCATCTGAGTATCTACTAGATTTTGTAGATAGTGAGAAAATTTTGTAAAAATGGCCATCAAATAGCCCAACGTAGCTATTTTTCCTATATGTGAAGTTTACTTTTTTTACCAAATCATATGTTTTGGTTTCTTGGATTCGAAAACACTTTCTAGGTTTTGTTGGTAACATCAAAATATTATCTGGGTATCCATTATTTTTTGTATACATCCAAAAAAAAATCAGAAATCAAATAAAAAGGGTTGTGTCTACTAATTGTCGGCTAGCAAAATTTACCCTTTAAAAAAAAAATCATAATTTTTCACCACGGTGTCTGTTTTTCGCAAACGAGATATCGACGAAAATCTAGTTTCGAGCACTTCACAGTGGTGTGGGTCATTTTTTAGATTTTTTATTCTACATAGATTTAAGGTCATTTTTATTCATGGAGGTAGATGTGAACATTCATCAATACATGCACCATTTCCTTTTTTGAGTGCATTAGGTTTGCATTTTCTCTGCACCTCATTTCCATTTCAAATCATTTTCAATCGACTATTGCTTCATAATTTTGAGTGTTGCGTGATATAGTGGGTGTTCCAGTGTTCCTTGGCATTGGGTTTGTTGTTTATTTTTCATGTTTCCAACTTCAGTCCTTGAGTGACTTAGATAATATGGTTTCTAGCAAACAGAATTATCTTTCCTTTGCTTGTTGAATTAAGGATTATAGTGTTACTTCACAGTGTGCTTCCAATGTTTATTTGCATACTTAGGTTATCTCATTTGGGGGGGCTATATGGTCTCTCTTATCATCCTTTGTGTGGATGGAGATTGGTTGGATTTGTAATGGATCATTTCATTGAGGGAGTGCTAAATGGTCTCTTCTTCTTTGTCTCTCTTATGGGGGGTCTTTTTCCTCGAATGGGGTTTTGTCCTCTTATTTTTTGATGGAGAGCATTATTGTATATCATCTCTCTTTTGGGGAAGATTTTTATCCCACTGGGTTTTCTCCTTTTCTCCATTTGTGAGAGATTGCATTGGTATTTGTACATGGCTACCTAACATGGCCTCGTAGCCAAGACCCATCTTTGTGCCATTTGCATAATAACTACACTCCCTAAGTTGCACTTATGGGGGGTGTTGGTGTGAATAGGGTTATTTCCTAACTAGTTATTAGTGAGGACCTATTCACATTATTGTAAGTTTACTTAGGAGCTAAGTTTCCTAGTTGTCTTTTCTAATAGTAATAATGGGGCCATGTTTCATTATTTACTTTTAGTTATCTAGGCATTTAATAGTTCTCTCATGCATTTAATATTTGCATTGAGGTTGTTATGAGCTAGTTGTCTCATGTGATAGGATTAAGATGCTTGTCATGATCTTGTCTAATCCTATCTCACTCCTTCCTTATATAAGAAATGCATCATATGTACTTTTCCATATTTAGTTTGGCATTCTTCCATCTTAATGATAGCATGGTATTTCTATCATTTCTCTCTTGTGGAAGATATTTTGTCTTGCAGGTGATCCTAAAGTGTTTGAGGAGTTCACCATAAACTCCTACATGGTTGTGGAAAATGGGGTGTTGATAGAAGTAAGGATGAGGGTTTAGATTTGTGATAAATTTTATCTCTAATAATAGCCTCTCAATTCTAATCAATATAAAAGTTATCTATATTTATTTAAACATAGTTTAGAATTATGATAAAGAGTATATATGTTCAATACCCAATAAATTATATTAATATTGTCTATATTTAAAAAAAAAATTGGTATGAAAATTACATCTTAGGCCATAATGTCTAAATTACTAAAAAAATAGCATGTAAATTGCATCGTAGGACTTTACTCTTCACTTGTAAGAATAACATCACATATAAATATAGACAAGTGGATATGGATACCACTTTTTGGTATATGCACCCTTGCAATAAGTGCTTCATCTTAGAAAACTAAAAGACCCAAATTAAAAAATCTAATAAGTAGTGTTTGATAAAGATAAAAAAATTATGAGTTGTGTACAACCAAATTAAAAAGAAAAAATAATAAGAAGATTCTGCTTGGAATTGAATTATAATATTTCCTAGGGTAACATAAGTAATGGGTCATACTTGGAGAACCAAAAGTAACTTATGGTACCATCTAAAATGGCATTGGTCATAAGGTAGTTATTGCAACCATATTCAAGAGAGGAACATTAGGGACCTTGTATTTTCCCTCTCCAATTAATTGCATGAAAAGAATGAAATTGATTTGGAGGAGAGTAGAAAGAATGTGTAAAATGATGTAAACATTGGAAGCTCTATAATCATAAAATAATGCAAGGATATCATCACATGACATCATAAGAAGATATTTAAATATGGTCATGAAAGAAAATACAGTTCATAGAAAGCAAATACAATCAAGAGGAAGCAAGATTACCACAATATTGTACCAATTTGGGTAATAAACAATTGTAAGAGCTATAATTGCTAGATAAGGATATTGTAAGAACCAAAAAATGTGAGAATATAGTTATAATAAATATTAAGAAAAATTATAATCATCAAATCATGTTATGTTAACACAAGATGTAAACATTGTTAGCATAACATGTGCAAGTAGAATTAAGGTAAAAACATAAGATGTAAGAATGTTAATCATGAAAGTTTGTATTGGTGAAACTTGTAATCAAGAATGCTAAATCATAATAATTAGAATCCTATGAATAATCATATAAGCACATCATCTTCACAATGGAAATATGTCAAAAATAATAAAGGGGATGCCCCCTAAGACATAAAATAATATATAGAAATTATCTAATGTATAATGATATGATCATCATCCATTAGATCATCTTGATAATCAATATTGTTCCATGTTACCACCCTTTAGTATATGGCTTTCATCATGATATGAAAGCGTACTCTTAGTAAAATTCTTGAAAGAGGTGTAATTGTTACTTTACTTTTTTGTAGCCATTGTTCTTGTTCTTTTGGAGGAGGCTCCATGTATGTAGACTATTTTTTTTATCTTATTGCTATTTTACTTTGAGACTCTTGTAGTGGACAAATTTCTAGAAGATGAAGCATTAGAATGCATACAACTTACTTTATTTTCTTTTAAAAGTATATCAACATGTGGTATACAACGACCAATATGGTTATCGTTGCAGGAATTCTCATCATTTAATTTTTGTGAGTAGCCCCATTATGTCATGATCATGATTATTTTTAACTTGTATAGCTCCTATATTGATAAGATATTGAATTTGATTTGCATGCATTTATTTGTAGAATTATCATGTGGGAAATGATATGCACACAAATACTTAAACCTATGTGGTGCAAGATTAGACATATCCATCGGTTTAATAAGAGGCAAAGTGAGAATCTTATGTTCCAACAGTTGCTCTAATATAACATGTGGAGGTTCTTACAATCTAGTAAACTATTAGAATCTCTTTGGCTTGAGGAGTTCATGATGATTCTTACTATGATATTTATACTATATGCAATCTCATTACCCCCATTTTCCAAGTTAGACATCAATTCTATGTCATGGGAATGAGAAGTGGTGTTAGACTTTTAGAAATACAAGAATGCAAAGATTTTTCCCTTCCAATAAACAATGCTCACATTTGCACACACTAGAACATAAATATGAGAGTGGAGGATAAGGATTACAAAACACTTGTCCTTTTGATATCTAGAAGTAAACCATCAATAAATAAACCTTGAAATTCATCATGTCCTTTAATGTGAAACTCATGTTATTAATTAAATAGTGAAATCTCAATATTCAATCCTTAACTAGCTCTTCTTCCTCTTTCTTGCACTAACATAATTTTCTTAGCTTCAAAATTTTAATGAAAATGTTTCATGAAAGCACGAGCAAAATCAACAAAAGAAAAGATAGAAGCATGCAACAATTAATAAAACCATGTGAAAACATGACCACACAAACTTGTTGGAAACAACTTAGAAAACATGTCCTTGTGAAAAGAAGTTAAGCATATAATTTGGAAGAATCATATATATAATAATGACTCACTCTACCAAACATGGTACCACTAATTCATTTTTTGTACATATCATGAATGCCCATGTCTAAATGGTCTAATTAAAACTATTGTGCTCAACTTACCTTATAGTGTGATGTGTAGGTAAATCATGGGTGCTAGTAGAGGAGGATATAAGACATAAATTTTTATATAGTTTTGCATTATCCCCACATATGCCAAGTACAAACTATAAGAGATCCTCATGAGGTTTCTTTTCTCTATGAATGTTTGAGTCACATGTTTGATCAATACAAGATGTAAAGGAGGATACTACACAATAACTCAAGAGATATATAATATGAAAGAATAAAAGGATTAGGAGGATAATCTCCATGGTTATCAAAATGGACTATATCATCATGATGCATAGAAATATCATGGAATCCTTAAGAAAACGCTGCTAGAATGTGAGGAAAGGGAACCATAAAAATAACACATGTTTTAGGGCCATTATAAACCAATTCATCATGGATAAAGAGATCATCCACATCATGAGAAGAAAAAGGATTGGCATTAAGCTCCTCATTAAATCCAACATCAATAGACCATGAAGCAAAATGTATAGAAGAAGAAACAATTTCATGATGGTGAACATAAATAAGGTGTATCATCATCATATTTAAGGGGAGGAGAAATATGTGGATTGATCAAGTGCATAACACTAGGTTGTTCAAGAAAGGAAAAATCAAGAGAGACACATAGAGGAGAGCTATTATGAGATGTAAAAAGGATAGACTTTCTAGGTTTAACAACATCATGAATATCTAAATAATGTGTAATCTTGTCACTATGTAACAAAGTTTAAGTTGTTAAAGTGAAAACAATATCATATATATCACTATTACAAATTATAGGGAAGGCATAATCAAGATGAAGATCACCAACAAGTGAAGTGAGTGAATTCAAGATAATGAAATGACTAACCAACTCTATGGAGCGAAAATCATATAAATAATGAACCAATACCTCCATAGAAAACAATGTATCTCCTTCCATGGTATAAAGAACACAAGAGCATCAAGGATAAAAGGACTAGATGCCACAAATTATAGAAACATGTCAAAATCAACAAGGTGAGCATAGATCAAGGCTAAAGGTAAGGATTTATGATAATCCATGATAAATGATCTAATAGTAATGATAAAATAGGTGTAAGAGTGGGTGGCTAGGAACTAAATTAATATCAAACAATGAAAACCTATAGACACATAAAAATGACCTAGGCCTGCAAGCTCTATTTTTAATCTTTTTCTTCCTAGCATAATTAAGACATTTTAATTATTTCCTTGTTTCACTTTCAGCTATTAATTAAATAATTCATAATTATCTAATTAATTCATGTCCTATTTATTCTTCTTGAGTATCAAATAAATAAATTATTTATTTGATGTGTCACTAATTGTCTAATGTCTTCCTATAATTAAATAATTTTTTTAATTTATTTAATTATTTTTGTCCATTATGTCTACCTGATTATTAAATAAATAAATTTTATTTATTAATTTAATGTCACTAATTCTTAAAAAGTCCTCTTATAATTAAATAAATTAAAGAATTTATTTAATTATTGCCACCTTCACATTTCCCTCATTTTAAATAAAATTATTTATTTAAAATAGTCTCACTTTCTAATTTCCCTCTTTCTAGTAAATAATTCAAATTAATTATCTACTATCACATGACCCCACCACTTTTGAATTAAATTAATTTTTAATTCAAAAGGTCAACATCACTTCTTGAATCAAATAATTTTAAATTCTTATTTGATTCTTCAACAACTTCGTTTTATGTGCCCAATATTTTCTTGTCACATGCATTATCAACCCTTGATTTGATTTTCTAAAAATCAATATTACCCATTCATTTCAAATTTGACCTAATGTTTCCCTAACCCTAACTATGGGTTGTTATTTTGAATATTGACCACAGATTCTAGGGCACTTATCAATCTTTAATCGCATCCGTCCATACAAAATTGCATTTTTTATAAAATGTCAATTTTGTTTTCATCTCGACATATCTCTTAGTCTCTTAATTTTATCAACTTCTTCTTCTTCATCATCTTGCATTCTTCCAATTTTATATTTAAATCCTTCAACATTTGTTTAGGGCTTGTCATTGTCATTAAATGGCTCATCATAAATATGAGGGCAACATCATATTTTCAGCAAGTTGAGAAGGTATAATGGAGGTCAGCCATGGAGGATGAAGACATTTTGGTGAGATTGTTTCATTTGTTTTCATTTTATTCCTTTGCACTTCATTATCACTTTAGGTTTTTATGTTTTGAATTTGATTTGCTAACCCTAGGAAATTCCCTTAGTTACATTGGTGAACCTGACATTCATTTTTTTTTAACATGTTTTTGCAGGTTATTGTACGGTTTTTTGTCATTTTTTTTGCAGGTACAAATATACGAAATGATGTATATGTCATTTTTTGTGACACAAGTGCTCTGTCCAGCCGCATCTGCCTTCGCAAGTGACACATATGATCTGTCAAACTGCATCCGCTTCTCCAAATGACGCATCTGAATCCCCGAGCCGCATCTGACAACCAAAAAGTCGCATTTGATCTTATCAATCGCATCTACTTCTCCAAATGATGCATCTGAATCCCCAAGCCGCATCTAACAACCAAAAATCCGCATTTTATCTTATCATCCGCATTCGCTTGTCCAAACGACGCATCTGCCTTACCGAGCCACATTCGCTCTATTGTGACGCATCTGTTGGGTAAAAAATTAAAATAAAAATCGATTTTCTAAAATCTCCATATTTTTCTACTTTTTTCTATGTGGTAGTTTAAAGATTTTGGGTTTACTGATTTTCAGTTTGTAGCTTGTGGTGAGGAGTCTAATATTTTTTTTTATTTTTTACATTCATGAGTTAAAATGAGCATGCATGCATATTCATTGGATTAAAAAAAACACAATCTTGCATAATAACTCATTGGGTTAAAATAAATTTGCATCTCTTCATAGCATTGGTTTAAAATGAACTATTAGTTAGCTCATACTACAAATGGTTAAAATGAACCCCATGTTTGACAAATACTACAAATAGTTAAAATGAACAACTGTATTTTATGTTTTGTGCAAACATTTCAATTTGGGCTTAAAAAGAATAACATGCGAGTATGGGTTAATATATTCATGTGCTCTCTCTTTGTTTTTAAACAAAGATTGATTGAACTATGAATATGTTAGCTCGCTTTTGTTAGCCTTAGACATTGGGCCTGCTTTGGTGGGAAAAATTACTCACCCCAAAGCGACTCAAACCGGGAACGCGCTAAAGCCAAGTGATGCCCAACCGGTATATAAATTTTAATGTTAAGAAAAGTTTAGCGTTACAGAACTTCCTACGGACTAGCAATTGACTCCCCAGTACCCCGTGGTGCATCGAAACCTGTAGAGCGTAACCTCTGCAGACTAGGATGATAATGCCTCTCGCATGGCCTTTTGAACAGGTGCTCGAATTAAAACCTTTGTTTTAGTGACCACAAACCTTCTATTCTTCGATCAAGCAATGGTCATTGCCAAGGCACCCGCACCTGCGCAGTCTTTTGTAGAGATGATCAATCTTCCATGGGAGTTTCATGGAGGTTGGAAGCTTGGTTGCCCTAAGAAGTGAGTGCATTGTAAAGGGGAGTCTGTGGGCCCAAGCTTTTGAATTCATTCGCTAAGGATATGCGGTTAGTGGGATCCATAAGAATACTATCCTTGCAGCCATAGGATTTTTGTAAAATGACTTCTATGTGGTTGATTTTCATTTTTTACAACACCATGTGTTTGCCAACTGTTTTCGGACAATTCCAACAAATAAATATCAAACTTGCCAAAATCTGAAACAACTTTTCTTTGCAATCGGCCTAAAATTTTGTCAAATCACTTCCTGCAATGCATTTGCCATCTTGAACCGCAACTGCCTATTCCTGAGCCGCATTTGCTCTGTCAAGTCGTAATCGCCATCTATAATGCCGCAATCACCTGTCATTTGATGCATCTGCTCTGTCGAGCTGCAATAGCCACCTATAACGCTGCATTTGCCATTCTAAGCTGCATTCGCTCTGCTGAGCTGCATTTGAAATCTCCTAAACCGCAATCGCCATTTCACACCGCATCTACTTTCTCACCCAATGCAATCGCCTGTCATTTGACGCATTTGCTTGATCAAGCTCTGTATCCACAATATTGAGCTGCATCTGCACTTTCGAACCGCATTCACAACTTGAAACACTACAATTTTTTATCATGCGCCGCATTTGCTAGCTCGAGCACTGCAACGGATCTGTAAAACCGCATTGGCCATCTGAAACGCCGCATTTGTCATTTTACACTACACTGGCTAAATCATGTAATGCATCTACGAGATTGCAACACATTTGCAAGAATCTGTGACACATCTGATTGTTATGCAACATATTTTCCATCCTGCAACGCATTTGAAACCTGAAGCGATGCATTTTCCTGTCATCTGAAAAAAACACTTTTGCTGTCAGAAACCTGAGGCCAAACATTTGCAAACAAATTTCCTGACATCTTTTTTCAGCAGCCTCTGTCCAAAACCAAAACACTTGTCCAAGTCATCCATCTTTACATTTTTAATTTGCATTTAGCTTGCAATCCACCATCATCTTCAGCATAGGCAAAGTCTTAAGTTCTCAATTTTGCACACTTTGGGATAGGAAAACTTTTCTTGCTTTGTCAAACCATTGTCTCAGAAAATAAATTGTCATTGGACCAAGTCAAACAAATCAATCCTTAGTCATTGTCCTCTTGTGAGCTATTTCCAACTCATAAGTCTAGTGTGGAAATCTCACCTTGTCATTTTTGTCATCTTGTCCTTCGAACTAGTCCTTTGACAATCCAATCGATACATTGGCCAAACTTTGAATGATTAGTAACCCTTTCCTAGAAATCTTTTGACATAATACACTCATTTTAGTCTTCATTACCACTACATTTGACATTCCTTTTTGTCCTCATTATCATCTTGCATTGTCTTGGTCTCATTCCATCCATCATCATGTCTTCGAGCCACTCTGATATGCTTGCTAGTCGAATTGAATGCCAATTTATCCATAATAGTCAAGCCCAACTAGTTAGGGACTTCAAAACACTATACCTCCAATCCAAGTTCCGATTTACAACCCCTAGCCCTCCATCCATCTATCCCTCATACCAACAATCCATGAGTCCTAGTCCTTTATCCATCTACTATCAAGAGTCCCCTAGCACCATCCATGGCACTAGGTCACAACAAACTTCCATTAGTCATACCCACCCTAAATTTGACGAAGGAAATCAGCCATCCATCAATCCAGTCCAAGCCTCCACATCATATCCTAATCCTTCATCCTATCCTAGTCCTCCATCCACGTCATATCCTTGTCATGCATCCATGTCCTATCCTAGTCCATCATCCCTCAACCAAGTTCAAACCTCCATGTCATATCCTAGTCCATTCCAAGACACTCCATGTTTTCATGAAAACATATCTTGTCATGGTCTCCAAAGTCCCATCTTCTTACCTACATTTGAGGATACATGTCAAGAGGCAAGTCCAAAGCACGACGTCATAACATCACCATCATGTCAAGATCAAAGTGGTCCATTCCATGACCCCATCTTTACGTCCATTCATGAAGTCCTCCTAGACCATCATAGCATACCAAATACACCTATCCATGGTCAAGAGTCCATCCAAAACCATGTCATTCAAGACGAACCTATCATTGGTCAAGACCCTATTTTCGATCATGTCATTCCAACTGAGCCCATCTTTGATCAAGACACTACTTTTGAAGAAGTCCAAAATGATCCACTCCTTGACCTTTATGCCCTTCATAATGAATCTTGACCATAGATTTTAGGGCACTTATCAATTTTTAATCTCATTTGTCCATGCAAAATTACATTTTTTATAAAATGCCAATTTTGTCTTTATCTTGACATATCTCTTAGTCTCTTAATTTTATCAACTTTTTCTTCATCATCATCTTGCATTCTTCCAATTTTATATTTAAATCCTTCAACATTTGCTTAGAGCTTGTCATTGTCATTAGATGGCTCATCATAAATCTGAGGGCAACATCATATTTTCAACAAATTGAGAAGGTATAATGGAGGTCAGCCATGGAGGATGAAAACATTTTGGTGAGATTGTTTCATTTGTTTTCATTTTATTCTTTTGCACTTCATTATTACTTTGGGTTTTTATGTTTTGCAATTGATTTGCTAACCCTAGGAAAATTCCTTTAGTTAAATAAAATAAAATTCAAATTATCTGACCAATTTATTGGTGAATTGATTACTTTTTAATTCAAATACTCGTTAAATTTTCATACAAAATTTAGAGGGTTTCCCAAACACACTATCATTCCTCATAATTGACCTGACCTGTAACTTAAATTCTGCATCATTCCTCATAATTGACATGTAGCTTAAACCTGTATCATTCTTCATAATTGATCTGTAACTTTAAACTTATTTTATGAAGGGTAAAGGCTCACCAACCATTCTATACTTCGAAGAAAATTTGCATCCCTAAACTTTTCAATGGTTTTCTGGCTATCCTTGCACACACAATAGCTTCCAAAACAAGGCTCAGTACATGACCTTTATTTCTCGAATCAAATGAATTAATTACTATAATAAATATATAATTAACAAATACCAGACTTGTTACATCTTCTGTAAAACATCTACGGCTTAGACTTGCTCGCTGCTTTTCACACCAGATCTCCCATGTAGAGAATAACAAACAAAAAAACAGCAGTTCTACTAATGCACTAATATTATTTGAAATAAGGATTTGCATGCAAGTGAAAAACAATATCAGTAGTTCAGCCGAGACTCTGTTTCTATAATACCCATCTAAAGATGCTTGGAGTGGACTGAATATCCAAGCCCTCTGGTTACTCTGTTTGAAAACCCATAGCAAGATGCTTGGAATGGAGTAAATATCCAAGCCCTCTATTTACATAGAAATCTCATATTTGTGTTTTTGATGAAAGAGCAACAAAACTGACAGGAACGAGTACTTCATGGAAATTCTGAAGTAGTTTCCATGTGAGTATATGTACAAGCTGGGGTACTTGTAGAAGTACTTGAAGCTATAGAATGCCAACTTCAGTAGAGGATTCAATTTCAATAGGCAGTAGGTAGGACCTTAGACATGTCGAAACATTCAAACTCAAACTGGAAAAGAAATCCATGAATTTAATTCCATGCATTGCAAGTCATGCATTCACATTTTATGTCACCTCTATAAAACCCTTTCACAGAACTCATTGTGTCCCAAACAGCGAAATCAGTTCACAAGCGAACATTCTTTATCCTTCCTGGCAAACAATGACCTGAAGTTAAAAAGTCTGTTTTTAGACACCCTACCGAACCTAGGATGATTCATGCATACAGGCACATTCAGCACTCTCACCCCATTGGAATACGAACCACCCCTATCAGTTGTATTCAGTACTTCCTTCTGTCTTCCTGGCCAAACAGAATCCTGTGACTTCATTGATTTCTTGGAGTTAGCTGTGCATCTTTCAAGGTTCTTGATCATGAATTTACCCGATACAACTCTTCCCGGGCTTCCATTGATTGTCCCTGACCGCCCAAGGATCCGAACTGGACTTCCTCTTCCATAATTTCCTGAAGGACTCCGTGTTCTAAGAGTCCTTCCTGGGCTTGCACATCCCTTATTTCTTGTCAGAGTTGATCCCTGGACTCCATCTGTAGAGGTTTTGTTTGGGGACCTTTTCTCCTTTGCTTTTGTGCGGCCATTCTTTTTCTTGCTGCTCCAAGGATTTGCCACTTCAGATGAGCCAACATCACACACCACATCAGACTTAGACATTGATTCTAGGCTTTTCTTGGACACTTCAGTGGTAGATACTGGAGGAATGCTTGAACTTGGAAGGGGGCAAGTGTCTTGCTGTGCTGAAGCTACACTAAAATCTACTGGTTCTGATGCAACACTGTGGGACGATGATAATGAAGTGGTAGAATTAGAAAACATTCTTACAGGTTTTGTATTGAAATCGGTGTGAATTTTGGAACTAGAAGTATTCCGTGCTTTCAATTTGGAATCACCACCTGAGTTACTTCGAGAACATGGTGCACTGCTTGCTTTGGGCCTATTGTTACTATCTCCGGCTGAATTGCTCCTGGAAGATGCCAAGGAACAGTATGCACTGTTGGCTTTTGCATCCCCTGCTGAACTACTCCTAGAGAAGGGCCATATGGATCTTGGTGACAGGGGCTGCTTCAAAGAAAAACCAGAACTATGTCTTTCCTTCTTTGACCCTTTCTTGGTTTCCTGATACTCATCCTCCCTTGGCGTTGATACCTGTAACTTGCCAATCTTGAAAATCTCTTTCCACCTGTGACTGAGCTTAGGGGATCTCGGTGAAATAGGTACTTTATTTGAACCAAACTCTGCAGATAATTGTGCATTCTCTAGGTTCACATTCTGAATAGTTTCTGTAGTTTCCGCTTTGGTTTCTGGCTCTGGTTCTGGCTCAGCAGCAGCATTAGGTGTGGCATCATCCATTTCCTGATGAAGAATCTGTGGAGGAATATGCAGAGGTAGAAGCTTGCCATTGAGAAACAATTCATCAGCTGTGAGCATTGTTTGTCCAAAAATGGTTGGATCTGCATCATTCTGCACCATACAGAACTCAAAATCTGTTGAGTAATTATCTAATATTTCTTCCCTTCTCCGCCTCTCTAGTGAAAATCTGTCACCTGTAATATCTTGACAGAAAGAAATTCTAGGACTCTGCCAACCTAGTATTGGAGTCATACATGCGGAATCAACACATTCCATCGCAATATTTGCAATTTCCATGGCTGAATAATCGTTGGGTTAAATCATCAACTTCTATTACTGTGAGAGCGATCGGTATCGAGGTGAAACATTTCAAATACCAAGCAGATGGAAATTATACCATTTTCTAAGCAGATCTATCTACAACTTGACGGCAAGTGAGCAACAAAGAGGCCTGCATGATTGGAGAAATACATTAAATAAGAACATTTTATTGCTTTGCTTATTTACAAAGAGTTACATGCAACAGTAGACACATGAAAGGATGAGACAGCTTAAAAGTTATTGTAAAAAGTAAAGAGAATAAACAATTGTACGACCAAGAGGCCTGCATTGTTGGAGAAATGCATAAAGTAAGAACAGTTTATTGCTTTGCTTATTTACAAAGAGTTACATACAACAGCAGCGCACATGAGAGGATGAGACATAAAAGTGGTTATGAAAAAGAAAAAAGGAAATCAAACAATTGACACCTTGAAGTGCTGTCACATTCTACAGCTCCAAGACAAAATGTTAGATCAGGTTATGTTGATTCCCTTGTAATTGAGTATGACTGCAGTAAGCTTGAAGAAGCAAAAGTGAGCAGGAACCCTCCCATATCAGACATAAAAATTATGTTTTGTTGTACTTTTTCCCTATTTTGAGCTGGTAATGCGCTGGTAATGGTCAGGGCTCAAATACTAACCAGCACTTATTATGAGTCACAGGTTCAAAACTGGGCTGCTGAGAAATTCTCCAGCAGGGCTACACACCAGGCTAATTCTGGTGATTGGGGCTAACGGACAGCGCTTGAGAACCTGTATCCTACCCAAAGCATCTGGAAGCTCAAATAGACACTCTCTGAATTATATATTTAGGTACGTTGATTAAGAGACCAATGGCAGTAGCTGAAATTTTAGGTTAAAACATTTCACTCTCAAAGGCCAAGATAACGACCTGAGTTCTGAAAAGGAATACCTGTGTGACACCTAAGATTGAAACTTCTCAAAATTAAAGAGATTTGTTCATATAGCCAAAGATTGAAAGTTAAAAAAATTCACTCTCAAAAACCAAAATTGAGTTCTGAAAAGGAATACCTGTGTGACACCTAAGATTGAAACTTCTCAAAATTAAAGAGATTTGTTAATATAACCAAAGATTGAAAGCTCAAGCAAAGCACAATTTGATTGAAAAATTTAACATTACCTAAAGATTATGCCCTTCTTACCAGAAAACTTGCCAGTGCCCTCTAACTTTCAGCCACAAATAAAAATCCAAACATACTAATGACAACAGCAGCCCTGGCCATTGGGTGTCCACAGGGCTATAGTTTAGTGGTAAGGGATGCTTGCAACAACACTACCACCTTGGTTACAGTCTGGCGTACATCTAAGATGCAAAAATACAGCTGAAAGTTTGCATAGGTTTAACTATGTTCAATAGGACGAACTCTCTCGTTAACCATCCGCTCTAGTAATGAAAAGCTTCTGAAACAATTGACAAAAACTACAAATGAGAAGTCTTTATAACACATGTTAGGAAATGAATTAACTGGAAATATAAAGCCTGGATGGAGCTTAGCCAGGTATGAAGCCACTGCATCAGAAACGCCACCTACAGCTAGCTGCGTATGTGGAGAAAACCATGGAGACCCTTGAAAAAGAGTACTGATACAAAACAGCTCTGAAAAAGTACATCCTGTGAAATGCACAAAACTACCCAATTCCAACTAACTAAGGATTTCTTTGCTATGCACAGCGGAGTGGCTGACACGTATAAGTAAAAAGATGGATTGCATAAACTATTCAATCCCCCAAAAACGATAAAATCTTACAAGGCTCTCTGAACACAAGATTTTTTGAAAGGAAATTCCAAAAGTCATATCAGATACAGTACACAAATTACAGTCACAAAATTATCTCAGGCGATAAAATTTAATGAACCCAGCACAACCCAAAATGCAAAATAGCAAATTTCGCTAGAGATAATTTAGTGAAACAAACACAACCCAAAATGCAAACTTTAGTACCAAAATGCACTACCAATACGTATATAAGCAATTCAAACAAAATTGTTGCAGGAGAATTTACCTCCAAATGGCTTTAAACAACAATAGTCTGCCTCTGCCTCTGCCTCTACCTCTGCATCTGCGTCTGTCTCTGCCTCTGCCCTCAGCAATAAGTTATAGCAATGGCTTTTACACACAAAAGCTGCTTCATCTTCATTGGCTTGCACTCCCTGCGTCTGTCTCTGCCTCTGCCCTCAGCAATAAGTTATAGCAATGGCTTTTACACACAAAAGCTGCTTCATCTTCATTGGCTTGCACTCCCTGCGTCTGTCTCTGCCTCTGCCCTCAGCAATAAGTTATAGCAATGGCTTTTACACACAAAAGCTGCTTCATCTTCATTGGCTTGCACTCCCTGCATATACCATCTTCTTAACAGGTAATGCCGTCGTCATTACCCTTGAGTAACGCCGTCCGAATTTCCCGTTAGGTGGGAGCCACATCGAACGGACAAAAAGAGCTCCCTGTTTCCTGGACACGAGGCACTGCCGTCCGATCGCCACTCTCCCTGACTGCGCTGTGTCTGTTTCTGTTTCTGTCATTTCACGTCCACAGCAAGCGTCAGCGGCGTTATTTTTTACCGTTAAGCTGCCGGCAAAACTTGTAATAGTGGGTATGTCGGTGCACAGTAAAACAGTTATAAACTGAACTCCTTTGCATTTAATCTGTTTCGGAGGTGTTTTAACCGAGCTTAAGTAAATAAGAATGAATATGCTCCTGCCACGTGTATCCCTACACCCTGTAACCTGTCGGATCATAACCGCCCATTGCACATGCAAAATCTGATAGTCATCATAAATTATATATAGCATGCATGGATGATGGTGTTCAATGATTGTGCTTACATGAATGTCATGGTATGTATATTGAGCCATGCTAATCCCATGCCCATCGTTGACCACGCTGTCAATGGGCATTGGCATGAAGGAATATTGGATTTGGATTACTCCTCATCTAATGCTATTTTTAATGCCTCTTTTATAAGTATAAATGTGTACCAAACCTAAAGTACAATATAATGGCAAAAAGTTAGATGGGTACTAAAACTAGTATACAATGTAATGGCACCAACTGTAATTTGGAACACAAGGATTGTGCATCCCATTTTTTCTCTCTAAAAAATATCTAGAAGTTATGATTATTAAATAAAACTTAAAATCAAATCACATCTTGTTGTATCTAGTACTAAAATAAAATAATCTTATATGTTTTTATGGGATAACAAATTAATGGTGAAATTTGTATATGCATGTCAATTCTCAATCTCAAGATTGGTACTTTCTAATCCTAGGACAAACTCATGGTGTGGGACAGATTCAAAGTTACTCGAGGTTAGCTCCAAAATCAAAATTTCAAATTTCAAAATTGCCAATGCCCACCTTTTTAACTAACCTTTTGAAGTTGACTTGGTACACGTTTATGTGACTATTCATTATGTCTTGGTATTTAATGACATTTGTTTATTTATTTAAACACACCTACGGATCATCCAAGAACAACAAGGAACATCCACATTACAAGGAAAAATTTAACTAAAAATAATGCACTTGCATCATAATCAATATATAGGCCATAATAAGCTCAAGTCTGATGTTTTTAATTATGAATTGAGGCCACAAATATGGTATATCAAGAGGTTTGACTAAGGAGGACTTGACCCTTGCAATTCATTCACTTCCTTAAGGTTTTTTTAAATACTAACAAACCTTACACATCATCAAACAACAAAAGATGTCAATGAACAAGGTCAAAGAATTTTGTAAGCTTTTAGATTAGATTTGCACCTTAGAGGTTAGTTCCACACTATGTGGGATCAACCCCAAGCTACCTAAGATCAACCCACAAAATATTTTGAGTTTGTTGCAATTCTAAGACAATGAATACATTAAGAACATTAATTTATAGACATCAATATTTTCTTCGTCATTGTTCCAAGAGTTAAGTACACATATTTTTCTCATTTAATTTCACAAATATCTTGTAATTTATCCATTTTGACTTGCTCATCAAATAAATATAGGTTAGTTGTTCTTTATTTTTGTGTATTTATTTAATTAGACTAGATTTATGTAAAAGAGATTTATTCCTTTAATTTTTGGTGAAATTAATAATTGCTTACACAATCTAATTTTCTCCCTAATGGTTTTTTTTCTATTTTTAGTAGTGTTTCAAATTTGTATTTTTTGATTGCTTTATTAAATTTTCATGTTTGATTATGGTTGATTTCCCTCTCATATTTGTGATTTATAGTTATATATTTCTTTAGGGTTTTGTGATTTATTCACATATCTTATCTTCTACACACTACACCCACCCTTGTTGTGGCCTTTAGGGTTTGCATTTCACATTTGTTTTAGATCTTATTGTTGACCTTTTTTGTTTCTATCAACCCTTAGGTCATCTATGCTCATTTTTCTTATTTAGGGTTTTTGGAGCTATTTGTGTGTTAACATCTCTTTCCTCTCGTCCGCCCTTATGAAGTTATGTTCACTTGAATCCAGATGGATCAATATATAGATACTAGTGTCTCTAATGGTGTTCATATGAGTAAAGTGGAAAGTATCGTTAATGAGAATGAAACTAGAGATGTTATGATCATAAGGAACATGTGGATCAACAAGAATTTAGACAAGAACTTGATAGTTTATCTATTGTTGAGATTTATACACAACTAATAAATATGTTTCATAACATGTTTAAATATATTTCCTTGCATCCACCCTTATGAAGGAGTGCTCACTTGAATCCATATCGATCAATATATATTCTAGTGTTGCTAATGATGTTCTTATGAGTAAAGTGGCTACTATTGTTGTTTAGATAAAAGGCATTAAAGCCTATATATATTATATAGTAAAAGAGTATTACATATGTCAAGTTTCATTGTAATGGCATTCATCTACTAAACCTACCTACAAATCTTCAAATCTGATGACTACACATTAAATCTAATTTGCAGATATGTAATTTTGTGCAAAGCTTATAAGTGATGAGAACAAAAAACACCCATTACATGCCTTCTAAAAACTATCAAGTCGTATATCAAAACTTATGCAGTATGAGCAAAACACCATGTTATGCCATATTGTTGATAAGCAAATAACAACTGAAAATGTAACAACTTTAAGAACCTCCAAAAAACAAACCCTGGATCATCTTCTTGATGCCTAAATGCTGCCAAAATTTGTACTTTCTTGATGACAAACTTTACTACTCCTCCATATGCTCAATTTCAACAAGATTTTTGTCTTGGGCTTCTACACCTTCAACTAGTTGCACCCCATGAGTAAAGAAAACATGTTGTGTCTCAAGTTCCCTTCCAGTTTGCACACCACGAGCAATCTGTGCATGAGCTATGAGGTTGTAACCCACATCATTTACCCCCTCTAGAGTATTTTTCCCAGGCACCGCCTCCAGACGATCCTTGATAGGCACAGAAGAATTCACCATTTGCAACGAACCAAATTGAAAGCCATTGAGGGGCAGATGAGGAACATGGGCACAAAGAAACTAGAGATTATGATCATGAGGAATATTTGGATCAACAAGAATGTGCAAAAGAACTCAATAGTTTGTCTACCACTAAGAATATAACACAACTAGTGGATATGATTCATAGCATGTTAAAATCTCTTTCATCTCATCCAAACTTATGAACGATTACTCAATCAAAAATCCATATGGACCATTCTATAGATACTAACTAGTGTCTCTAATGATGTTCCTATGAGTAAAGTGGTTACTATTATTATTTAGAATGAAGTTATCGATATTATGATCATAGGAATATGTGGATCAACTATAATTTACACAAGAACTTGATAGTTTTTTACTACTAAGAATTTGGCACAATTAGTTGATATGATTCATAGTGTAGTTAGGGAAAATCAGATATAAAACTAAAACAACAAGATATCAAACCCTAACTAGCACAATAGAGTACAAGCAAGCATGAAAATCAAAATAACAAGCGAATGCAAACCAATCTCCAAGCTAGATTTGATTTATCTCCATTGCTCTTCTCCACCTGCATGAGAATGCAAGATTTTGAAGGTTTGATTGTTGATTGCTCAATTTCACAGCATAACATTTAGATGAAAGATGATAGAAGAAAATAAATAGATAGATGAGAAGAATGAAAGAATTTTGGCAGAGTAAGGATGCTAGAAGAAGATTCTCCCAAATAGCCTGTGAAAGGCTTGATTTAGAGGAGAAGGTTGATTTGATTCGATGGCCAAGATTAAAAGTCAAATTTGTGATATGTATGGCTAGGATTAAAAGTTTATTTTAGTGCCTATGGCGCACATTAAGTGGGTTATGACATGAGGCTAAAATTAGGATGTGAGGGAATAATGGGATTCTATTATTTATTTTGGAGGAAAAGATGCCTATGACACACAAATGAATGGGGCTAAAAATAGGATGTGAGTAGGAATCTCATAATTTAAATAATAAAATTATTTAAATTATTTGCGCATGTGAAGAGTTGTAGTCATGTGACACATGTTGCAATGTGACAATAAATGAGGGATAATTTGAATTATTTTGAGATATGTGAAGGGGGAATTAATTAAATAAATGAGATTTATTTAATTAATTGGGAAGGTGATCACGTGGGATTTATATGGGAGAAGGTAATGATCTAGGGTAAAATATTACAAGATGCCTTACAAAGTCATGTATCGACTAGGTAATGTTATGACATGGACAATTTTGGGTGTCTACACATAGCATGTTAAAATCTATTTCCTATTATCCAGCCTTATTAAGTTCAATCTATAAACACTAGTGTCTCTAATGATTCTCCTTTAAGTAAAGTGGTTGCTATTGTTATTGAGAATGAATCTAGAGATTATGATCATGAGGAACATGTGGATCAAAAATAATTTACTCAAAAAATTGATAGTTTATCTAGTACTAAGAATCTAACACAACTAATGGATATGATTCATAAGATGTTGATGCAGTCATAGATGTAGGATTTGATGAAGCCATGCAACACTAACACATAAAATTAATCACACGTTTTCTTTTCTAAATATATAATAGAATGAATAGAGAAATGATGTATTTATTCATTAACAATAGTTACTATTAGTTTCTTGGGTTTACAATCAGGCCTTGAAGCCTTAATAATAATCATAAACCAAATAGTCTTTTAGCCATTTTATAATATAATTGACTTCACCAATCTTCTCTTGAACTGTAATTTCTCAAATCAATGTTGGAAGTGGTTGCAAGGTAAATTGGGATGGTCATGTCCTCTTTCCAATATTTTTTTACAACTCTTCCTCTCATGGCCTTCTCTATACAAGAACTCTAGTTATTCAATGCTTTAGGATTTAAGTCCTTCAATTCTTATTTTGGAAATTATAGTTAGAGAGAAATAATAGAATATTTAGGGAAAATATTTGTAATTTAGAGGAAGGGTTCTCTAAAATTTCGCTATCAGAGTATACAATGAATTATCTTCTCAAGTCTATCCCAATTCACAAAATATTTTCTTCTTGGGATAATAAGATACTGAAACATTGGAAACTCATCAAACGTCTCCTGCAAAATGGAGCATATGCACAAAAGAATAAAACTAACAAAAATTTGATCAAATGGTTCCCCCTCTAGCTAATAAATACAAAATGAACTTTGATGGAGCTTCAAAAAGGAACCTTGGGAAAGTAGGTGTTGGCAT
This sequence comes from Sequoiadendron giganteum, assembly GCA_007115665.2. Classification (NCBI taxonomy): domain Eukaryota; kingdom Viridiplantae; phylum Streptophyta; class Pinopsida; order Cupressales; family Cupressaceae; genus Sequoiadendron; species Sequoiadendron giganteum. The sequence goes on along the minus strand of CM021100.1, from coordinate 617,697,536 downwards.
GGTTATAAGAAATCATAAGGGTAAGATAATAGTAACTGTTTGACTAGAAAAAGGGTTCTAGATGTGAAATCACACTTCTTCCAATGTGGACATTAGGGAAAGGACTAAAAATGATTTTGAGATGATGCAAGACGTTGGGTCCACAAAAATCTCAAAAAGTGGAAGTGTTTTTGTTGTTTTTCAGAATTTGTCACATTTGGACTAAAATTTTGAAGCACCTTACACAATGAAACAAAAAAAAAGTCAATAATATGAAATTTATTATTTTGAATCTAATTTCTAAATATGTAATTTATTCTAATACCTAAATGACAAAAAAAAAAAATTAATAGGCATGTATAAAAACCACTTTTTAAAAGTCACTCTTTTTTACCATACCTGTACTGCCCCTTGCACTGCTCTTTGTTGGACTAATAGTTATTTTGTTTAGCACATACATTATGATACTTGGTAGATGTTAGTTTTATTGTTTTGGATTGGGTTTGGATGACAGTTGATCTTACTTTGATGTTCATGATACTATTGACTTTTTCTTATGTTATGATGGTTATATGGATGTATTTGTGTGTTCAGATTAATTTAGTTATGAGCATCATGTGGTTATATGATTATTTTTACTATGCATTTAATTCATGATTGATCTATGTTGTTTACAATGTAATTGTTGTTATTCGTTGATGTGGATTACTGTTTAAGTGTCTTGGTGGGAGGGACAGTGTAGCATTACTCGTTCATGAGTACCCTACTACATTGTGATTTCCTCTCACAGTGTGTTTGATTATTTGATATGTATATATATGTTGTTCGATAGTTTGTCTAATGCAAATTGTAGATACCAAGCATCGACTCCACCTGAGTTGTCAGGTTTGAGCATGCCTTAAAACCTAATGGAAATGTTGTTGAAAACGAAGATGACAAAAGGTCCCCTACCCTTGCCATCATCCTCGACAAGGATGAGTACCTGTTTAGTCACCCTGTCAGTCTGGTTTTCACCTTTGGTCAGTTGTCTCATTTTGATTTCATGGTTGTTGGGTGATTTGTGATGATGCATAGTTAATTGTTGATTATGTTGTTTAACTATTTATTAAATTTAAATAAATCGTAATGGTAATTTGTGGAGAAATTAATGTTACGATTTGCCTTGGTTAATTGATTAAATTAAATTAAATTAATTTATAAGGTTGTTTAATTAATTTGGAATTAATTAAATAAATCAAGATTGAAAATGGATACTTAAATGGAATTTTTGATAATTAATTTAGTATATTAAATTGTTATGTAATAAAGTATTTTATAATTAAACGTAAAGATAATTATTATTGTTATCTTGAGATTTAATTAAGCAAATGAGGAAAATAATATAATTTAAAATATAATAGTTAATTGGATGTGATTTCGAACAAGTTGTTAAAGAAATTTAAAAGATTTAAAAAGTGGAGTTTGTGCACATGCATGACTCCGAACTAATTGTTGAATGTAAACTTGTCATTTTGGGTGGATATTGCTTGATTTTTACTTTCGAAAACGAATGACTTTCTGGATTTTTAAGAATGTGGATATTGGGAAAGAAAAGAGGATTGATTTTAGTTTTTTGGGGGGAAACAAAAAATTATGTCTACAACACTATTATCAAAATACAGATTTCTGATTAAAAATTATTTTCGAAGTGGAAATTTTGTGAAGGTTGAACAGGGATTTGGAGAAAAGGTTTGTTGTTGTGATAGAGTTATCATTGGCACTTCTCTTCCGTCTCTAAAGCGTTTGATCTTGGGTTGGCATCGTTTTACTCTTGTTTATTTATCTGTCATTTGTGAACGATCTCTCTTTCTTTTGTCTGCTAAAAAGAATTGTTTGTTATTTGATATGCTTGAGATTGTGGCAATCAACTATTTTACCGTGTTTTGAAAATCATAGAATACACATTCTAGATATTGTGTTTAAATTGATAAAGCATGTTAGGCATCCCCATTGTTCCACTACAAATCGTTGGTTGGCTTTTGAAAGGTAGTTTTATTATGTTTTGTAAATCATAGTTTATGCAAGTTTGTAGATTGGTGTTGTTTAAGCCTATAGAGGTTGCGCCATCGCACCTCTTCTCCTTCTCTCTAAGTCGTTGCCCTGCAGCTGTACGATATCCTTTGCATACAAAGTTCATTACTATCTTGGAATTTTAGGCATATAAAGATGTTCGAATTGTTTTTGGTCTCCATGGCATTTGAATTAAATGGTAGGCAACTGAGTGTTTAAATAGGACATTCGATTATGAATGAAAACATATTTACATGGAGGTGTCTTCCCTATAGACATTTTTCCATTTAGTTTTTGGAGTGTCATTTGAGTAGCTTGCTTATAATCGACTTTGCACCTTACACCTGGGTTTCAATATATAAACTTCATGCTAGAAATTTGATGACTGTCCATTATGCTTGAAGTTCGATGAAATAGAATAAGCTTGGCATTAAATTCTCATAATATGCATGTAGAGTCTGTTGTTTTGCTTGCAATGAGGAAGCGGTTATGAGCTTTAATTTGTTGTTTTTCCCATGTGAAATATGGTTGTTGTTGGTTTAGTAATAGAAAGTGTGCCCAACGTGAATGGCGAGTGATTCTTCCTGTTGTATTTCATTTAAATGTTAAGTGGTATATATATGTATATATATATATATATATATATATATATATATATATGTATGTATATATATATATGTATGTATATATATGTATGTATATATATATATATATATATATATATACGTTTGGAGATGGTTATTGGTTAAATCTTTTGGTTTTGTTCTGCTGCACAATGGCAGCTTATAATATGTCTCTTCTTTTTTAGATAAATAAAATATATACATATATATATACAAAAGTATCTATATAAATACATATATACAGACTTGATTATATAAATATCTATACATTTGGCATATATGGATATATATATATATATATATTTATGTATATGCATATATACATAAATATACTTATATATAAATGATGTATATTGAATGAGAATGTTTATTTAATGCAAGTTGTTTTCTTGTTAAATTAATTCTGTTAAATATGTAAGTTGCTTTCTAAATGTATATTCAGACGCCTACGTCTGTATATGTATACATATAAATATATTCATCGAATATGACGATATAATTATATATATATATGGTTGCATATGTATATGTTTACTTACGAACGATAGTTGTACTGGAAGTTAATGAAAGTGATTTAATTACATTATGAAATTTGTAGAATAGATAAATGTAAAGATCTTTCAAAACGATGCCTACCTTACCTTTCCTAAATCAATGTTTGCTAATGTATGCATGATATTATGGTTATTGTTCATTTCAAAATTGATTGTACTAGGTAAGTAAAAATCTTGTGAGTTAGTTTATTGCTTAAGTGGGATTCTTTGTGTTAAGTGTCGAGGTTGCTTCCAAAGGCTCAGGGGGTAATTATTGACTTGGTTTCGTGATTGTTCTTTGAGATGGTTGGTATTCCACTTGAGATATCTTTATGAGGATTATAGCCATGCACTGTGTATTCATCATTATGGTTGTTTTTTTGTGTGTGGGAGGGTTCATGCCTCGCCTTATGTGAAGATTCATGTGGTTTTGTCACTTGTGCAAGTTGGCTTCCCTATATGATGTGTGGGTCTTCTAGTTGCTAGTAGGGGGAGTGGCTTTCAATGGGGGTTGGAACCCAAAGTGGTTGACCAGGATAACCCATTGGGAGTTTCTTAATCCAATGATAACATAACTAATGTATTAGGGGGTTGGGTAGATTCTCACACTAATCAAGATATTGTTTGTCTCACTCATGGCTCAAGTGCCCATTTAGGCTTGAGATGAGATGGGAAGGCCTGGAATGGCATGATCAACTGCCTTGTTCTCACAAAAGGTATGTTGATTCTACATGAGTTTGAATGGGGGTCGGGGATCGGTAGAGGCCAACAAGATAACCCAGGATGGGGGTTGGGGCCTAGGAAGATCAGCCAGGATAACCCATATCAAACTATGTGATGACACTCCTCCCGATAACAACCTAGTAATCCCTAGTCTTGTGATCCCCATTGTTGTGAATGTGCCTTTGGAAGCGCAATCTTTGTTATGTGTTGTTTGTTGTACCTTGTATGTTGGAGTCATGTTAGCCCTTATATGCTTGAATGGTTGTGTAGTGGGTCCTTATTGTCATCTCCTAGCATGGGAGGTGGACCTTAGGGTTCCACATGGTTGGGTGGAATGTGTCATGCACTGCATTGGGTTTCCAGTTGATTTTCATGAGTATGGATGTGGTACCTTATGTAGAGTTTCTTGATCTTGTACTAGACTTGAAGATAGCGTTGATGTTATGTAATGTAATCATTTCAATTGTATCTTATCATGTATTTAATGTAGTGGGTCCTTATTGTCATCTCCTCGTATGGGGGGTGGACCTTAGGGTTCCACATGGTTGGTTGGAATGCATCATGCACTCCATTGGGTTCCCAGTTGATTTTTATGAGTATGGATGTGGTACCTTATGTAGAGTTTCTTAATCTTGTATTAGAATTGAAGATAGTGTTGATGCTATGTAATGTAATCATTTTAGTTGTATCTTATCATGTATTTGATGTATTATTCTTGTTGTTGTAAGGGAAGCTATGATGTAATTTTAGGACAATGTATTGGCGTACCTTTATGTAAGAGAAATTGATTATGTACTCATTTGTTCGTATTCTATGATCTTTAGTGGTGTTGTGTTTGTGGAAATATATACATTTAATTTATTTAATTCAGTGGATCTAAATGAACTCTTGTCATTAGCTATTTTATGATGTATGTTTAGATTGGATAATTGATGTATTCATAATACAGTCATGATACCCTAAAGGACATAGTTAGTGCATATGTACGTGTAGTTTATATTCTATGTAATTGATAGTATGATCTATATGTTGATTCACTTTTTTTAAAAAAAATTGTGTCATAATTGTTAGTTAGATGTGATGTCCTTTGGGGTTTCGTGGCGGGACATTACAATACCATGCATGTGTACGAACACCACTTTTTAACCTAAATAAAAGTATTTTTCTAATTCCTTTTGGGGAAAGATATGTAACAACATGAAAATTGATATGGATATTTTCGTAAAAAAAAGTTAATATCTTTTTTTATTGATTTTTTATTGGCCTTAATTGTTGTTTTTAAAAATGTGTACAGACAGCATAATTGGACCTAAACTAAACATTTTTTATTTTTTTTCATTGTGTAGAGAATTGTTTGAAGATTGATGTCATATAATTATTTTTCAAAAAAAATAACAGAAAAAAGTTATTAAAAAACAAAAAAGCATGATATTTCAAGTTTATGGACCAATTTGCTTAGAAATTAATTAAAAAATAGAAAACATGATCCAATCTTAACAAAAAGTACATATTTGGAAACTAGACATCGTGATCTATAATAGGTTTTAATTTCATAGATTAATATTGAAAAAAAGTCCATCAACTATATTGCCAAAGTTGGACATTTCTTTTGAATTTGCCTTAGTTTTTTAGTTGCAAGTCAAAGGCTAAGGGTCGAGTTGCCAAACCTTTCCCAAGCCTAAAACCAAGCAAAAAGTGGCTTGGGGATTCTAGCTTTAAAGAATAGGTACCCATTCTAAAAATTTCCAAACATAGTTTTTTTTAGAACGGGGTACTCATTTTTTTAAAATTTCTATTTTTGGAAATTTTTAGAATGGGTACCCATTCTAAAAGAAATCTATTTTTGGAAATTTTCAGAACGACACTCACTTTAAACAAGTATCCATTTAGGCTTGGGTTACTGTTCCTAAACAGGTATGTGTTTTGTGCGGCTTTTTTTGCCGAAACTTCCCCTCTTCATGGACCCAACTTCTTGTTTTTATCCTCTCAATAGCCACTTGGCTACAAACCTCAATGGAAGAGCAAGAATAGTGGATCGAGGTTTTAATCCTTTGGTTGGAGGATGGTGTTGGTATGATTAATTGATTATTAATTGACTAAATTTTATGATGCAATGTTCTTAGGTTATTTATGAAAATACAACAAATTATTGAGATTTTTGGAAAATACATAATAGACAAACATAAATAGATTTTAGAAAAGCAGAAGACAGACACAAAAGAACCTGACATACAAATTTGGGCCTGAAATAGATGGACAGGGGTGTTGGGTGCCCTAGACTAACAAACAACTACTCAAGATCTGACTTCACACTCTTGTTGATCTTGATCTATAGGTTCTTCTCTTTTGAGGTCACTATTGAAACTTCATTTGCTGCTAATAAAATTTGCATTCCTTGATTTGACAACATGTAGGGTTTGAATGCATGAATGAGCAATTAGTTTTCAATCTTCCTCCAATTTTCTTTAGATTTGTAACCTGCACACATAAAAAAGGGGGAAGGTTTGTGTCATATATGGGCTTTGCCTAAGTCAAACCCCATTTTGGTATTCCTACCTCTACAACGACTATGATGATGTAAAACAAGCGCTTACTCTTGGTTGGGCAAAGGTCAAATGATAAGCAAGTGATAAATTGACAAATTGTTGGAACTCACCACTCATATCTGCGTTCCTTGATGGATTGAATTCATGTACTCATCACCTTCAAGGAGAAATTGATACTTGATTTGAAGTCTTGCAAGTGTTAGTGCTTGCAAAACAAATGAACATGAAACATGAACTTACATAAAAACATGATGCATGACTAACATGATGCTTGACTGAAATAAATTTTGTTGTAATTCTTCTAATTCTACTCTTGATTGCTCTTACGATGCTCAATAATAATATCAATTGCTTTCCCAAACATGCTAGGATTGAAATGGTGAAAATGATTTGTATTTATATGCAATTCTTCTAATTTTTCAAAAATAAAATACTGATAGCCAACAAATGATTTTAAAATTTTAAACAATAAAATACTAACACCAACATATTTAAACTTTAGCCAAAAAGGGTTGGACAAGGGTATTGGGTTCCCTAGTCTAGGCCCATCCTTGTCGGAGTCTTAAACATCGGTGTGAAATATTAAATGTTTATTTCCAATCCCATCTTCTAATTTTTTGAAGATATTTATAAAACGAGAAAATTAAATGCATGATTAGGTCCAAGCATATAGGGGGAGCTAAACCTAGTGTGAAATTTTCAAGGGTGAAATTTTTTGATGCTACATTTAGCTGCCACTTTAGTGAGAATATTAACTTATGCTCAAAATCATGTACTAAAGTATGGATAAGCCAATAAGGGTTCAATTATTCAAATATTGAAGAGATGGGATGACATCGAGTCTAAGGGATGCACTAGCCCCTAGACTCAAGATCTTAAGACAAGATAATATAAGGACAAAGGAACACATGCATGAGATGCAATGCAACATGAAAAACATGAATCATACACAATGAAAACACACAACATATCATGATGCAAACATAATGCAAACATGCAAAGTGGTTGTGACAATCACAAACTAGAAAACTCCATAAAAATATCACTAGGATCCATATACCCAAGGCATTCATGAATCACAAGCTAATAAAGTTTGATATTTTCTAGGTGACCCATGAACCAAAGCATTATAGGCTAGTGAATTTTGATATTCATTAGGTTACCTTTGACAAGAAGCAACATAGTCTAGTGAAGTATGATAATCAATAGGTGAGTTTTTGCAAACTAGCAAATGAAAAATACACAAGGGCTAGTGATGTTTGGTATTCACTAGGTGCATTCTCATGTCAACCATATCAAGAATTATAGTCCCAATAATTTTGATAAGGTGTTGCAAAAATGATCAATATTCCAAGCAAATGCATCACCAAGTTCAACATGTGTGAACAAAGTGAAGCACACAATGGAATGCATGCCCCCACCTTAAAGTAATTGCTAACACCAACTGTGAGCAATTGCCTTTAAGGTAGAGTAAGACAACATATACAACATGAAAGGCCATGAGAGCTAATTAGAAAATCCTATGCCAATGATATGTTCCAAAAAAGGTTGACTCATGAAAAGGGGTTGTCCCTAAGATAAAGCCACATAACAAGATAAAAGATACCATGTAAGGGATCCACTAATTCGGGGTCAATATAGACCATAGATAATATAAATATGATCATGCTCAGAACTGACATCATTCCCAAATACTCGTGGAACTACAAACATAATGGAGGAATGACACATTAAGACAACAAACAATATTTTGGGTCAGCATGGAAGAGACCTAAATGTCTCAACATCTTGCATCATTCTCAAAAGGAGACACAATACAATAATGTTCATGACATAAAGATGAATAAATATACAAATAGATGAATGTCATGACAGGCTCGTTTTCTTTGTATCCTTGTGCCAACAAGAACAAGGGTCATCCAAAGAAAACTAACAAACATAAAGACACATTTGACAACACATCAAGGGAGGTCACATCACGTTCAAGAAAACACACAAAGACACACAATAGATACTACACATGTAAGTTGATCTAAATCAAATCATTTTCATCTCAATATTTCTCATCATTAATGGAAGGTGAACAATGCGCTAAAGGGACCACAACAAGTGTTGTACAAGGAGTAGCACCGGTTTCAACACATGGTGAGTCACTCTCATTAGGAGGATCATCATGGATGCCCCCATTCAAGTTCATCAATTTAGAAAACATAAGAGCTAGTTCATTATGATATTTTTGTTCTTCTAATTTTCTTCTTCTTCACTATTTGAATGCATCACAATAGGTTGCCTATGATTGTGGGTAATTTAATTCGTATGGTCCTCTCTCATTCTTTTCTTAAATCTGGATAGGTAAGCTTCAACTTCATGGTTTGGCGAGGGTGGCAAGGTGGGGTCAATTAGCACGATGAGAATGGATGGTTAGGAGGTACTTCAATAGAGTTGGATTGGATGGATGGATGGTCATTAGGTAAGGTTTCACACTTTTCAACAGTTGACAAGCTATAACATAGTGTCTTCATTTATGCTCTTTTTCACTTTTATTTCTTCTTGCATGAGTTTTGAATTGCAAATGGGTAGTGGAGGTGTTCCCCAACATAGGTCTCTTTTCTTCCTTTGGAGGAGGAATTGAAGGGACCACTGCGAGTTGGGAGACCATTGTATTCTTGGGTCTAAAGACTTGTTTTTCTTTTAGAGGCACAAAGTTAATTACATATATATCTCTTGGTATTTTATAGGATGACGGAGGTGGAATTGCACCATACATGCCAAGTGGTCGAGGGAGGATACTTGATTCGAGGTTAGGTTCATTCATTACATGTAGGGTAGGAGGAACATTTGTCGAAGTCACAATAGACCAAGGAATCTCAAGCACGATATTACTAAGGGATAACTCAACTATACACTTAGCTTTAAAAAAATTATATAACACGAATAAAAATTCCTCACCAGGCTTAACAGGTTCAAGAGGTTGAGGCTGAAAATAATCTAGCAAAAATTTTCCACAAGAGGCCAAAGGTTAAACCCATTATGATAAATAGTGTGTATTTCTTCTTCAAATGAATTTTATGCATTTGTGGATAAATGATGGGACCACATTCATGAAGCATAGCCATGGGTAGCCTAACTTCACATGAAACTAGTTCAATGTCAAAATTATGGTAAATAAAACATTCAATTTTTTTGGTCCAGATTTTACTATGAGAGTTATTGAACCTATCATGGGGTGAACATAACTGTCATGATTTTTTAACCACGTTTTTTATTTTTTATGGTTATATTTGTAAAGTTCATGCACAAATAAGAATTATTCGGTGATCACATTCTCTACACATATGAGATCAATGAGTATCCCCCAAGTGTGGGTTTATCATTAATTCGATCGATGATATAAAGATGACTATCAAGTGCATTTATAGATGCATCAATATGTGTAAAAGAAATGTTAGGAAATAAAGTGGTTCAACCCTTACGAGGTTGAACTTCTATCCTTTTGATAACGTTGGATAAATCATCTTCTTCATTATCAGTACATTGCACAAAGTTTGTTGAATGGCTTGGCAATGGATTTATAAATATTTGCAAGTTTTGGTTAGGTGGTGAAATTGATTTATTTATTTTTTCATTAACGTCTGCCAATTAGATTTGATTAGAATCAATGAGATCTTTTACTTGGTGCTTAAGACACATACATCATTTCGTATCATGTCCAAGTGTATGGTGATATTGACAAAATGCTTTTGTGTTAAATTTTGGTGGTAAACGTTTAGTAGTGTCAATAGGCCTAATCAGAGGTAGTTGAATCATGTTCTTATTTGAAAACTGTAGCATTATCGCATGGAGAGAATCGAGAAATTGATAAAATTGCCTGTCTCTTGGCCTAAATTGATACAAAGATATATTTGCGATAACGAGTTGTGTTTCGATGTCATTAGTGAGTTAAGGAGTGTTTATCGTAATGATGTTTTTGTTTTTGTTTTTAAATGATTGATAATTGTTTTAAGGCACAAATTTGGATTGACCAGTAGGATTCAATAAAAGGTATACCTTCATACTGACTAACTGATATTTGATAGGTGCACATGAAAGTATTTATTTCTTCTTCTCTTCCAACATCTTATTGGAACATTCACCATACTCTTCCAACAACTTTGCATCCTCTTCTTTCTTCCTCTTGTGGACTCATGTCCACCATGAACTGTCCTCCTCCACCAAATACTTTCTCTTCTCCTCATCTCCTTTGTGGGATCCATCCCACCACAAACTGACCACCTCCACCAATTTCCACTTGCAACATCCTCTACAATTTCTACACACAAACATGCAACATCTACACACAACTTTGCAACTGCAACTTATCATCTACAACAACATCCTCTTTTACTTTCACTATGAAAGAATAATCACAAATGAAATCAAAATGTTCACAAATTACCTCTTTTTCCTTCGTTACAACAGTCATCTTCTTTCCTCCATCAACAAGCTTACCAAATCACTCCTCTTCTACCAAAAAAATCTGCAACATTAATTCATCCTTGTCTTCACCATTTACAATCTCTTCACATTCCATCGTTGCAATCACATCCTCTATAGTTGCATGTTCATTCTCTTCTACCATCATTGCTTCTACACTTGCATCCTCTTGTTCATTCTTTTCTTCTTCTTTCTACATGCCTTCCTCATGGCATGTGTTTGTTACAACCTCTTCACTCTTGATATCCTTTCCATGCTGCCATGTTTCCAATCTACTCTATCTTGCATTTATATTAGCCATCATTGCCAAAATATTCCTCTTTTCATACTTCTTCCATCCATCCCATCTCATAGGATTCTTTCTCAATAATATCCCCATCACATTTGTTGCAATCTTTCACAACTCTCACCTCATGCTCTACAATATGCAATCACACTTCTTTTTGTGACTCCCTAGCTCTCAATTTGTCAGGCTTCTCTCTACCTGCAACAATCCTCACATAAGCTCTTCTCTACCGCTTCTTCTACCCACACATACTAGTGTATCCTCTACACTCTCAGGACCTTCAGGCTCTGATACCATTTGATGTAGTCAAGATTAGGGGGTCTTATCAAACTACCCAATCTTGTAGCCTTAACATGTCATACAATCCACATTAACATATAAATAGAAAAATAATCTAAAACATATATTTATTTAAAATTTTCATACACATTCATACATAAAAATTTCTCAAGATTAATTAAACATATATGGAGGATTCAACATTGAATAAAATTCAAAAAAAATTATAAGCTTTTCTAGACACATCTTGTCTAGGAGTCTTCAAATCTTTATATCTTCAAACCTTCTTGGCTTCACTCATCTTCTGAAATCTGATTTTTCTCTTCATTATACAACTTCCATGGCTGCCTTGAACACCTAAAACACACCGGAAAAATCTATTTTTTCTTCTATTCCTCTTCTCTTCACAAGCTGAATTTTTGCACTCTTTCTTGTGCAACTCTCAAGAGCAACTTGCAAGTAATTTATCCAACCTTTTTGTTGTTGATTTCTGCCTTTTTACACCATTAAAGGTTGTATTTTACATGTTCATACACCATTACAAAGGACCAAAAAGTGGCACCCAAATCTGCTCTTTCATTTCCCTCAACTTGACTTATGAAATTCCTTCACAAAGAATGAAAAAAGACATAGTTTTACTTCAAAAATGTGTCATTAATTTTTCTTTACCATATCAAATGCCTTGCTGATGTAGATTCTTTTGGAAAATGAATAAAATACAAAATCAAGTTTTTCTTCTTTGGTAATTGAAGAGTCATTCATTATTTTTTCCAAAAATCACTATCTTTCCCTCCATTTTAAGCACCCAATAAGACAAGAATGGGATGTTAAATTTCACTTTCCTTATGAAAATTTAATGGGCATCCAAATTGATAAAATTAATATTAATTAATATTTTCAATTTCCTTCTAACATGTCAATGGGCCCCTTAAACCCTTCAAGCCTTGAAATTATATAATACAATAATTTCAAAATCACATTAAACACGTTGTTTACCTCTGATTTTTTAAATGAAGTCCAAGTATTGGTAAATGAATATTTTATCCTTCAAACACTCCACAAGATTCTCTTGAATCTCCAACCCACACCAAAATACAAAAAATAAACATGAAAAGAAAATACATATATTTTTTTGTTAATGTTGATTGCAAATCTGCCTGGATGCTCTTGCATGATAAATTGACTTTGTGTATACTCTATAACCATTAAATTGCATGAGATAACATCTCTTTGAGGCATTATGTCAAGAATTTTACATTCCTTGTTTATTCTTCCACAATTTATATACATAAAATTATTGCTCTCGAGCTTGAGGTGTTGCTAAGTCAATAAATGAAATATTTTCAAATTTGAATTCTTATTGTTATCACAGTTTATTGGCTCTTAAAGGTTTGATGAGCATTAACACTACACAAGGAACTAGCATATCATTAAAAAACATAGTTCTTGGAACTAATTTGGTGTTGAAGAGTTGCTAGAAACTACTTCAATGCCTAATAAGGTACTATGACACCAAGGGAATTTCTCTTTGCATGATAGTTTCTTCTTTTGTGTGATCAAACACTTTATATATTATTATATTTATGTGTCTAGAATAATAATCTACAAATCACATTAATTAGAATCATATAATATATTTTTAAAACAAGATCAACAACTATGGAGAATGCCTTTGAAGCACATATGAGTAGAATTGAGTCTAAACATTGATGCAAAAAATGAATATAATTGGTAGCTACCACTTTTTTATTTCCAGCCCAAACTCTAGTAAGCAAATTGATAGGAGATTATTTACAAAAAAACCTAGACCGCAAAGGTTTTATGATCAATTCTTCTAGAGTTCTTAGATATTAGTGACACTCTATTTTGTGATGGCATAAATTCGTAATAAGATACATCACAAGTTGTAACTCCAATTCCTTTGACCAAGAGCATGGTTTGTTACTTCACCATCATAGTTGGTACAAAGTATATCAATTGGAGAACACTAAATGTCAGTGTGAATATTTCTTTGAGCTCCTACTACCCAAAGTATAAATTGAAGTATGTTAAAGAATCATTAAAGGAACACATGCATCCCCATCTTCCAATCAAGGTAGTTCACAAATTCATAAAATTTAGCCTTCTTTTTCCATGAGTAGATACATAGTGGACATCTCGCCAAAGTGAGTTTCACTAAGCTTTATTCAAGAGACTTAGAATCATAAAAGTTATATCGTGATCACCTTCTCATGCTTTTTGACTATGAACTCCTTTAAAATGCTATTGGATGCAAATTGAACATTGTGACTTCAAATTGGTCACATAATTTAATTTTGACAAATAAAATTGTATTTGGAAATTAATTTGTGGCTTGATCGAAAAATAAAAAATTCAAAGCTTAAATCTGGAAAGGAAAACTACATATTGTATAATTTAAATTTTGCAACTTTTTTCACTTGTGCAGTATTTGACTTCAATTTGGTATAATGGATTAAAATATTTTCATGAACTAATTATTGAATTTTGTAAGAAGATTGTATTTCTACTATCATGATTGTATAACCATTTTGTATGGATTATCTTATTCAAAAGATATTGACATCAACTAAGATGAACTTGCAATGCTCTAAGGGAGTTGAATTTGATTGCAAATAACTTTGTGGCTACATGATTACAACTAACGACTATAATTTGATAAGTGATTTGACATTTAAAATAACTAGGAATATTTATAACTAAGGCTAAGTGATACAAATAGAGAGACCTCACATGCAATTGGGAAGACCAACATGATTTCAAGGAATCAACTCAGCAACACAAATAACAATATTCTAATGCATGTGCACAACAAGAGGAATTATAATTGCCCCATTTGGTTGCGTTGTCATCCATAACAATATTGTAGAGCATTATAATGCCCCATCTAGTTACTTGTCATCTTAGGCATATTGCATGCTTTCCTATTGTCTTCAATTTTGGTTCATCATCATTAAATTAGTTTTGTTAGAAGCCTAACCAAAGGAGACATAATCCTTCCCTAGCAAATTCCCAAATGGTTACTCTTGACACCACCACACTTCAAACACGCATGCAACAAGTTGAGGTGCATCCATGACAATCATCAACTCGTTGCAATTCAATTTTGTAGACCAAGTTCATTTTTGTGGTCTAGGGTCACTTTTGATAGCACATGAATCAAATACGTAGGCATGAATCTAAAGAGTGAAGTATGACTAATTAACAAATTCAAAGGTCTTTTTTCTTTGCAATGCTTTATTGTTCTGCATATTGATGAATCTATTCCCAACATCTTCAAGAGAATATTCTTCCTTCTAAATTTCAACAAATTATCATATTTAATTTATTTAAACTCCACAAATCCAATTCTACGTTTATTGTTCCAATATCAACTCTTATCCCATATCAAATTTAATAATATTTTCAAAATCATTCATGATCATACACATTAATTTCCCTTATATCTTTTATAAAATAAATAACAATCTTTTATCACATTCTATAATAAACAAAAATCCTACACAATTCCATACCAATGACAAAAATAAAACAAAATGCCCAACTAGTGGTCTCTCTCTCCCTCTTCACATCTAATTTCTAGTCATTTTCACTCTTGAAATGATTGTTTTTAGGGAGTGAAGTGTCCCTCTTTGCATATGACGGTGGGGTACATACATTGCTTTCAAAACATGAATAAAAATTCCCTATGAAACCTTTATCGGGAGCTGATTAACACGTGAAAATTTGCTTTACTAGTAGTCGCGCGTGTTAATATAAGCATAAACGATCCTTTTCACACCTGCTATCATAAAATTAAAAAAATTAAAATGTTATTTTATATTCTTATTATTATTAATGTATTTTTAAAAAGTAAAAAGGATGAAGATGAGGTTTGTTTTTATATTAATTGTAATAAATAAATAAGTAGATTCTATTGAGAATTATTTTAAAGATGTATTTGATTATAGAGCATTTAAAGTTTATGTCTATTATATTTTATTTTGTATTGTTTGTATGATTTTTTATGATCTCGTATATCATTATTTAGAGATTTGACTTGAGATCAAGACAGATCAAGACAAATCCTGAGTTATCATTTTTTGTCTTGAAAGCAACTCTTATTATGCTTGTCAATGTAACTATTTTTTTATAAATAAAAAATAAGATGAAATAATAATAGAATCTACATGTCACATCAACATTGAACTAGATTGCACCAAACACATTCAACTGCATAACCTAATCATATTTACATTAACTTGAATCTTATCAAAATTCTATCATATTACATTATAATTATTATACTAGATACAAATTAAGAATTCTACTTATTTTTCATGATACATCAATAAATTGACATCAAAAACCAAATTAAAATGTAAACAATTACAACTTCACATCTTTTATCTCTTTAACTATTTGACTCTTAATGTTTTATTTTCAATCTAATTTTTATTATTATTTTGATAATTTCAATTAAATCAAAACTATTCACCCAATTTATTTCTTTATAATTTTATAATATACATTTAATTTACATCACTTTTTCCTCACTTGAATTATCACTTTCTAATTTACATTCCATGAGAGAATTAAATAACCCATTATTTAAATGAAAGATTGTTATGAAGTATAAAAATATGCAATCTACCTCGTTCACTTTTGTAATCAAAATTGTCATAATCATTCTATATAAAGAGACAAAACTAATGCCTTTAAAAATTGTAACAATGAATGAAATTGATGTGGACATGTATGCTTCCAAAGGAATTTATAGCTGATTTTGTCCCCATGTCTAGCTAGTAAATTAATTATGGCATGATAACATGTGAATAAAGTCCATCATTAAATTCGGATAAAGCATATTACATGATGGCCCACTACTTCTAACTTATTACAATAGAATAATTCTATGTAGTGGGCATGATGGTTCACACTATTGTTCTTGTTTTTACAAAACTTAAGTTTATATGGATAGGATAGATACACATGATGGCTTTTTTTTTTAGTAATCCTTATTTGCACTAACTTTTAGCTTAAAGTTGTACTCATTTAGGTGGTCCACCTACCCCAAAACTCCTCATTTGCTATTTCTAAGAAAGTTGTATGGAGGAATCCAAATTAAGCATTTCCCCAAAAAGCATGATTAGCAATAGAAAAGCATGATTAGGAGTAGACATTTTATGTTTGATTTACTTTTTATTAAAATTCGTTTTTATAGTTTTAAAAATTATATAATTAGTCAGATTTTTTTAAATGGTTATGTGTTAGTTATTTGGTTATTTTTATATTTTTCATAAGCATCTAATTTATTTATATTTGATGGATTTTCTAGATTTTAAAATAAAAAAAATTCAAGTGAATTTTAATTCTTTAAGTTAAATTATCATGTTGCTATATGAAATAATTTGGTCCTTTTATCTCTCTAATTTGTGAGAAGTTGTTTCTTATTTTCGTATTCATTCCATTTCAACATCTTTGTTGAAAACTTATATATTGATAGAAAATTTAGAAATTGAATAATAATAAAAGTTATATATCAACTAAAAAAATTAGTCATTAAATTATAAAAAATGGTATAAGAGATATGATACTCCTTTATGATGATTTCACCAACATTTCTATAAAATTTTCAAAAAGTCATTTCTTAAATATATTCTAATGGTGACAATACCTATCATTTGCATATACCCCAACAATTAACTCTAAATCCTCCAAGTTATCTCTAACTCATGATCACTTCCATTCCATGAACACTAGGAAAAGTTGAGGGCCAAGAGACCATAGACCACCTTTCCCATATCAACATAATACATATAATTAATTAATGAAACAAAAATAAATAAATAAATTTAGGTTATTGTGCATTCAAATTGTAATAGCAAATAAATATGTTAATTTATGTGCTTTAAAATAAACAAATAAATTTATTTAACTTTAGGTTTGATACAAAATATTATGTGATGGGCAACATGTGATTTTTCCATGTGTTTACTACTTAATGTCTATACATGATGCTTGCCAAATAGAAAAATTCACCATGCAATGATTTTGATCATTTTTACAACTACAAAAATAAATTATGGTTGCAAATTTATTTTTGTCTATGAAAATGAACTATGTGCTTATAAATGCTTAGATACTAATTTTCTTTGGTTTCTAAGTCCTACTTCTCAATAAGCATCATTGATGAACAATATTGAAAGTTTTATTAGCAAGGATCTTCTCATTTTGTTGAACCCCTAGATCTAATTTAATGGTTTAGATAAGATTGAAGACAAACAAATTAATCGTGTAATATGCCTAGTAAATGTGTATTTTGATGTAATGTTGATGCTATGCTCCAATTATGATGATGCAATTTGTAATTGAGCTCCTCTTGATTCCTTGATGTATCAAGAATGAATTAAGGATTATCCTTTTATACAACACCCTAATACAAAAATTGACACATTTAATCTCAAGTCAATAATTAATAACTAGTAAGAAGGGATTTAACTCAAGTCTATATTTAAATTTAGATTTCAAATTTATTGGATCACTTCTATACCCACAAATTTAACCCAATGTATGAATAAAATGAAAACTAAGACCAATCCCTAGGGATGTGCGAAGGTATGATCATGATTATTTCAATTTATTTCATTATTAGAAAACATATTAATTTTACACTATTCATTGTATTAGGGATAAATTAGTCAAAATAAGCAAAATAAAGTGGAAAAGTGTAAGGTGTTTGATTTCTACCTACATTTTATCCCCATTTTGATTTGTATGTGAACTATACTATAAATATGCATGTAAAAGTAAAACAAGTAGTCAACATGAAAGTAAATATTTAAACACTCATAAAAATAATATAGATATGGACGATGATTCCACAAATACTAATGGTAATTATGATTTTTTTGAATAGATAATTTATTACTAAAGAAAAAGAAGGTTACAATATGAGTTCACAATGCCTAGCTATAGGTGACCAAAACAAAAAGACAATATCATCTAGTCAATTGAAGAAGACTAACAAGTTATATCCTAGAATACACAACCAAACGAAAAATCAACATCAAAAACATCATGCGCCTATAATTGATCAAAAAAGACCCCATTCCGAGTCTAAATAGTGGCATTCAACTATTATTTTTTATAGCTTTCACTATATCTATTAATTTGAAAATCCCCCATAGGTGGTGAGACGATAGAGATATTATTATTCTCCCTAACCACCTCTAGGTCAGCATCATTAGAGCATGCATATTTATTTTTGAGATTCATATCTTCTAGGATATTCTCAAGCTTATAGCTTTTTATATTTTCTTGAAACTGTATATATTATTTAAAGAACATGTCATTGGGCTATCTAGCATCATGAGGCAAAAAACAACAAATTTTATTGTTGATATCTTAATATAGGTTTCAACTTCATCCATGAGCTCCATGAACTTGTCATTAGACACTTAAATCACCACATTAACCTACATCACAACATGATAAAGTGTGATTCTTTTATAAGACTCTATAAGGTATCTCCTCTTGCCTTGAAATATATCCTCATTTCTCAATTTCCACACAAGAAAAAGAATCTCAGTGGTTAAAACAAACCAAAAGGAATTAAATTTACTATTAATCCCTTCAACATACCCAAATAAGCTTTTATATGACTAAGAGAATTTGCCCCTTTTATCCCAACCCTTACGATCAAATAAAAAGGACTAAACACTTTTGATAAATTCACAATAAAAAATATATGGTCAATAGATTTAGGTACATTAAAAAAACTATAGTTCCTATTAAAAGGGTTAGAATTAAAAAAAATCATACCCACAACCAAACTCTTAACTAAAATAAGTCATTTAAAATAAGATTTTTTAGTTTAAGTCTAGACCAACAACCAATATTTTTTGTAACCCATTGACTAGGACTAAGCTCAAGATTCCAACTCATATTCACATGATCAATGACCTCTTGTAACATATGACTCATTAAATAACTAAACTAATATAATGAAAATGAAATGATTAACATATAACATTCGTTGTTCAATAGTGCCACGTGTTAGTTGAGCACAATCCCATGTTTATTTGAGCTAGCAGGATGATGAAAAGTGTGTCATTGGTCTATTCATATCTGATCCAACCACAAGAACTACCTCTTAGAGGTGTTTTCATTGCCCGGATGGATGTCAGAGTATTGTTGTGTTCTTTGTTTAAAGGTTGCACAATAGTGCCTTGTGCCTTACATCGCATGCCTCTAAGGGAGGATTCAAAAAGATTAAACTATGAGTCTGATGTCCACTGGTGCCATGCATCAGTAGCGTGCAAGTGCAAGAAGGTTTTGTGCCAATAAGAAGTTATATGGTGCACCATTGGTCTGTTCATAACTAGTTCAATCATGGAATCTACCTCTTAGAGGTGTTTTAATTGCTCTTTTGACTCTAGGGGTATCAAGTGTGTTGATCGTTTAATGACCACATGATAACACCAGATGCCTTGCATTGCTTTCCCCCAAATGAGGTTCAGAAAAGGTTATTATAGTGTAGGAAAACACATACCTTTACATTTTCACACTTGTTTGGGCCCGCCTTGCTTTGTTTATCCCTATTTATGTCTTAATTGGTCCTATTTTGCATCCACAAGCCCAAAAAATTATATCTTTTTATGGATAATCTCGACAAACTCCAAATAATAAATGATAATTTAATGATTCTAGCTGAGTGTCCCTGATTTATGGGTCGAGACTAAGATGCCACCTAAGGCGTCTTTGTCCCCCAAAGGTCTTGGGACCTTGATTCAAGTGGACCTTAAAAGGGCCCCTTTTTGGAGTCTGTGGCCTGTGTTTCATGCCTCAAGACTAAGATGCCACCTAGGGCATCTTAGTCCCCCTTAAGGTATTTTCGGGATTTAATTTCAAATCTTAGCGGGATTTAGCCTTCTTTAGTTAATGAATTAATGTGTTAGGTTGTTGTGGTGTAATTTTGGTATATTGAGCATGGATAAGTATAAATAAAAGGTTCATTCATTCATTTTAATCCCCAAGCATTCAAGTATTCATTCCTAAGATAAAGTTATGAGATCAAGAGAAATTCTCCAAGCATTTGGAGTCATCATCAAGATTCAAGCATCATATCAAGGATATTGTTGCATCATGTTTGTTGTTGTGCTAACAATTGTGATGTAGGGTTTATGATTCAAGCAAGTGTTTCATGCAAGATCTACATCATTCAAGAAGGAGTCAAGAACCACATCCATTGCAACCATTTCAAGCATATTTGCAATACCTTGTTACATGGGTTTGGTGAGTTGCAACATAGTGTTTTGTTCATTCATCATTTCCTTCCATTTTATTCTATTTCAAGGTTTAATTACCAACAAGGGGTTTGACCAAGGCAAACCCCCATTCACTAACAATCAACAAGTTTTTCCTCTCTTGCATGTTTGTGTTTGCAGATTTAGGTTGAAGACTTGAAGATCATTTGAAGTGCAAAGTTGCAAAGTTGCATAGAAAAGTTGTCATCTTTATGAAAACCCACCTACAGGATAGATCCAAAAGTTTTAGGACCTGAGACCAGAGAAGAAGGAAGTGTAGACATCAAGCCTCAGGACCACTTTCGAGGATTTCAAAAATTCAAATTGAGACTAAGATAGTAGCAAGGGCATCTTAGTACTCCAAGTGGAATTTTGTAGAGATTCTTTCAGATTCAATTCTTACACCCAAAGATTCTACATCTGCCCAAAAAAACAACAAGAAGAATAATAAGACAATAAGGGTGTCTTAATCCTCTCTAGCACATTTTGACTGCTTCTTTGTATTTTTGGAATCCTCATCACATTTCCAGAACTCCCAAGTACACATATCATAACTTTCTATTACTTAATTTTGTCATTTGCACTAATCATTTAGCTTGCATTACTAGGTTTTGTGAGTTGAATGTTAAGTTGTATTTTCCAAGCTTTTGCTTGGTGGTGAACCCCTCAAAGCCTAAAATAACCCCTCCTAGGTCTTCCTTGTTGAGAATTGACTCACCCTTTGGGTTGATATTCAATCCAATTTGGGATCCTAAGACATAATTGAATGACCTAAAAAAAATAAGTGGCCATATCCCCCCTCCTATTTTCTTTACTTTTGCATATAAAACTAAGAAAATGTGTGCTCCCTAATCTTAAGTGTGTCTAAGATTAGGGCATATGAAGATGGGTGTGAATTTTACTTTTTCCTATAAAAGTAAGATTCACACCATTTTTTAATATAATCTTAGACACACTTAAGATTAGGGCATATGAAAATGGGTGTGAATCTTACTTTTTCCTATAAAAGTAAGATTCATGCCATTTTAAAATATAACTATTCACCTATTATTCATCCTATATAATAGGTTGGTGTGCTTTACCTATTGTGCTTTACCTAGGAAGGTTGTATTGGTCCTAGTAAAGGTTTTCCATTCCTAAGGCAAGTTTATGAGATCAAGAGAAATTCTCCAAGCATTTGGAACTATCATTAAGATTCAAGCATCATATCAAGGATATTGTTGCATCATGTTTGTTAGATTGCTAACAATTGTGATGCAGGGTTTATGATTCAAGCAAGTGTTTCATGCAAGATCTAAATCATTCAAGAAAGTGTCAAGAACCACATCCATTGCAACCATTTCAAGCATATTTGCAGCACCTTGTTACAAGGGTTTGGTGAGTTGCAACAAAGTGTTTTGTTCATTCATCATTTCCCTCCATTTCATTCTATTTCAAGGTTTACCAACAAGGGGTTTGACCAAGGAAAACCCCCATTCACTAACAATCAACAAGTTTTTCCTCTCTTACATGTTTGTGTTTGCAGATTTAGGTTAAAATTTTGAAGATCGTTTGAAGTGCAAACTTGAAAACTTGCATAGCAAAGTTGTCATCTTCACATAAACTCACCTACAGGCCAAATTCAAAAGTTTCAGGACCTGAGACTAGAGAAGAAGGAAGTGAAAACATCAAGCCTCAATACCACTTTTGGAGATTTCAGAAATTCAAATAGGGACTAAGATGGTAGCAAGGGAATCTTAGTCCTCCAAGTGGAATTTTGTAGAGATTCTTTTAGATCCAGTTCTGAAACCCAAAGATTTTGCATCTTTCCCGAAAAATAGTCATAGGACTAATAAGACAACAAGGGCGTCTTAGTCCTCCCTAGCAAATTTTGACATCTTCTTTGCATTTCTAAAATCCTCATCACATTTCCAAAACTCCCAGGTACACATATCATAACTTTCTGTTACTTAATTTTGTCATTTTCATTCATCATTTAGCTTGCATTACTAGGTTTTGTGAGTTGAATGTTAAGTTGTCTTTTCTAAGCTTTTGCTTGGTGGTGAACCCATCAAAGCCTAAAAGAACCCCTCTTGGGCCTTCCTTGTTGAGAATTGACTCACCCTTTGGGTTGATAGTCAATCCAATTCGGGATCCTAGGACATAATTGAATGACCTAAATAAAATAAGTGGGCATATCCCCCCTCCTATTTTCTTTACTTTTTCCTATAAAAGTAAGAAAATGTGTG
Source organism: Sequoiadendron giganteum (assembly GCA_007115665.2). Classification (NCBI taxonomy): domain Eukaryota; kingdom Viridiplantae; phylum Streptophyta; class Pinopsida; order Cupressales; family Cupressaceae; genus Sequoiadendron; species Sequoiadendron giganteum. The sequence continues at coordinate 617,674,512 of CM021100.1, read as the reverse complement.
TGTGCCCTAATCTTAAGTGTGTCTAAGATTATGCAAGCTAGAACATGGAGAAACCCTACTCAAATGTGTTAGAATAGAATTCCTAAGATGCAAATGAAAGTGACCTACAAAGGAGATCTCTAATCACCCTAATAAGTCATAAACATGAAATGTACCTTCCTTAGGCATAAAATAGAACAACAATGGAAGATGGAATCAATCAAGAAACAAGTCTTTAGGCTTGGAAGAATGGATAGTTGCATCTCCAACCTAGAATCTCTCATGATCCTCCATATGCATCCATCATTATTCTTTGGAAATGCTAGATCTTGACTTGGAAATGGATTTGAAAAACCTACAAAAACACAATAGAAGATTGCTCCAAGAATTCAATTCCTTTCTCTTGAAATTGTCCTTCACTTACTTCTTCTCTTTTCAAAACTTCAAAATGCCCCTTAAAACCAAAATACTTACCAACCTTTCAGAAGACAAAATAAAATTTTCCTCCAACTAAATTCTACCTCCCAACCTACCCAACCGCTTGATACCCAAGTAGCTGCTATAAAGAAGAGTAATCCTTATATCTTTGTGGATCCACAAAGACAATTTACTCACTTACCCGACACACTCCAAAACATCTTATCTCAACTATTAAACAAAAACATGCTTACCTTACCTCATGTTCGACCTCTTGACCCTAGCAAGCTATTACCTCTAAGCTTTAGACACAATGCCTATTGTGCTTATCACCAACAAAAATGACATGCCACAAAACATTGCAAGCCTCTTAAACATCTTGTGCAGGACCTCATTGATTCTAATCATATCTAAATTGGAGGTGTGAATGAAAAAGGTAATAAATTTGTAGCTCCTCCCAACCAAAACTTGTAAATATTTACCAATCCCATGTCTAACCACAATATTTCATTTGTTAAGGCTTTCGAAACTAAGCCCAATGTGATGAGCATTGACATAGATGATGATAATAATAATGAACAAAATCCTATGGATGATGATGAACAAAATCCTATGGATACTAATGACCAAAACCCTATTAGTACAATGATAGGAGTGATTGACATTGAGCCTCATAAACAACAAACCAAAATGCCTATTGACATCACTTTCTCTTTGGAAGAAACAATAAAAAATGCACCTGATGGTCCTCTTTACATATTCGTCAGAGTCAATGAAAAACCCACTCTTGGGATTTTAATTGATCTTGTCTATGGAGAGAATGTGATCATAGAAGAACTATCATATGTGCATGAACTCACTCAAGATAATAATGATAAACCGAAAGCATGGATTAAAACACATGATGGTTTTGCTCATGCTACGATGGGCTCAATCACACTCCCTTTACAAGTATAACCTAAGAAATTAAATGTATCATTCTCTGTCATCTCTAATTCAGATCAATTTCGTGTGAAGTTAGGCTACAAATGACTTCACTCCATGAATGTGGTCCCATCCGTTGTCCATAAGTGCTTAGAGTTTCTAGTCGGCAATGAAATATTCACTATAAACCATAATGGCTTTAGACCTCTGTCTTCCTATGGAAATTTTTTCCTATATCATTTTGGCCTAATCCCATGGAACCTATAAGACCCCATGAGGACTTCCTTTTCCTATCCTATCAAAGGTTCAAAGCAAAATGCATAGCCAAGCTATCCCTTTAAAATTTTCCTCCACTCATGATTGAACCTCCATGCCTTGAAAAAATAATGTTAAGCTTGAAAGCCCTTCCGACTAACCAAGACCCATCCATCAAAAATCCCTTGACCATTTCCTAAAAAACACCAAGAGAAAACCAAACAAGTCCTAACTTGCCTCCTAAGAAAATTTATTAAGCCAAAGAGAAAGTGGTTGAGAAACCTTCCATGGTTTCTTCCGTTCTTCCTTCACAAGAAGAAAAGAGACCTATGGTTGACAAACCTGCTCCTAGATAGACACAACTTGAAAACCATAACAAAAGAAATATAAATGCTAGAGAGCGTAGGCATAGACATTGTGCTATTGCTCAAAAGATGAACAAAGAGAACAACATAGAAAATCAAAACCCAAACTTGACAGAAGCAATAAACGGTGAGCCTCCTCCATTACCAGAACCAATAGATCCTATGTCTCCAACACAACAAGGATCAACACCTTCTATGGATATTATCATTTGTCCTCCTGTTGTGGTAAACTTGGATGACGATGAAGAAACCGTTAAAATTGATGAGCAAGTGCATAATGAGTTGAATTTTCTATTTTCCTCTTCTATGATCTTAGCCGATAACAATCATGATGATCCTCCTAAATCGAGTGATGCACCACGTGTTGAACCTAGTGATTCTCCTAGTACAAAACTTGATGTTGTCCCTCTCACTAGTGATCTGTATTTCACATATACTGAACAAGACTGGGCTGCGGATGACTTGCTAGATGGTTGACTTGCATGTGCTTTACTAGTCCTTTTTCTTTCCTTTTTTCTTTTTTTTTTGTGATTTCATGTGTGTAATGTGATCCCTCGTGACATTTTATTTGATCTTATCTCTCTCTTTGTGCATTCCTCTATTTGTACCTTCATTCTTGTATATGCCATAAGCCTTTTCCTTTTCATTGGCCGTTTCTCTTTCATTTGCATTTTTGTCTTGTGTTTTCCTTTTGGGGATGATGTAAGGTGTCAAGACACCTTATGTCTCTTCCATGTTGAACCAAAATATTTTTCATTATTCTTTCTTTCCTTTCATTTTTGTCCCGTGTTTCCCTTTTAGGGATGACGCAAGGCCTCAAGACACCCTATGTCTCTTCCATGTTGACCCAAAAGGTTTTTCATTTTGTTTTCACTCTCTTTGTGTCATTCTTCCATTTCTATGTGTATTTGGGGAATGATGACAATTATGAGCTCTCTAATATCATTACAACAAAGATATATACTAACCCTAAATCCATAGATCCCTTATGTGTTTCTCGGGGGCGACCCTATTTTCCATTCTCTTTTGCATGTTTGTCTACTTTAAAGTAATTTCTCACAGTATGGTGTTAGCAATTCCTTTAAAGTGGGGGCATACATTGGCATTATTTTGACATGTTTTCATTTGCATTTTTTTCATGTTCCTTTTGTGATTTCCTTTCTTCTTGCGATGCGTTCTTTTCTTAGTGGTGTCATTGGGTTGGACTTCCTCTAAGAATATGATATTTCCTTGTCCTCTCCTAGAAACACTAAGTACAATGTTCCCTAGGATGAGACCTTGTATTTATCCTCTTTCAAAGACGTTAAGCATAATGTCCCCTAAGATTAAGACCTTGCACGAACTAAGCAAAATCCTTGCGAACATCCCTCTTTTATTATTATGTTGCATCTTTGCACCTTATTAAATTCATGGAGGTATGGCTTTGATATGGTTCCTCAGAGCTCACCTAGTGAATAAATAGCTTCACTAGCCCTTGTGAGCATGAATTTTTGTACCTTATTAAAGTCATGGAGGTATGGCTTTGATATGGTTTCCTGGGGCTCACCTAGTGAACAACTAGCTTCACTAGCCCTTGTGAGCAAGCATTTTTGTCCTTATCATAGTCATGGGGGTATGGCTTTGATATGGACCTCTTGGGGGCTCACCTAGTGAATGACTAGCTTCATTAGCCCTCGTGAGCATGTGCTTTTGTTTGCATAGTGGACAACACGGTCCACTTGTAAACCCTTTTTTGGACAAACAACCTAGACCTGGTCCACAACATGTTGGATGACCAGTCAAAGATTGATCTGTTGTAATTTTCCTTTTTCTTTCTTTGATGGTGTATGTTTGTGATTTGTTTATGGCTTCATATACCATCTGCATGTGTGTTCTTTTGTGCTTATGTTGGTCTATCATAGGATCTTGATACTAGGGGCTTGGCCACCCTCTTTGTTATTGTCATTCTTTCTTACTAGCATTCATACACTTGAACCCCTCTTGATTGCATGGTTGGTTATTTTAGTGTGAGTTTGAAGCAAGTTCATCCTCTCACTAAAGTGGGGGCTAAATGTAGTGTAAAAAAATGCATACCTTTGCATTTTCACACTTGTTTGGGCCTGCCTTGCTTTTTTTTATCCCTATTATGTCTTAATTGGTCCTATTTTGCATCCACAAGCCCAATGAATGATATATTTTTATGGATAATCCTGACAAACTCCAAAGGATAAAATGACAATTTAATGATTCTGGTTGAGTGTCCTTGATTTTTTAGGTCGTGACTAAGACGTCACCTAGGATGTCTTTGTCCCCCAAAGGTCTTGGGACCTTGATTTCAAGTGGACCTTAAATGGGACCCTTTTTAGAGTTTGTGCCCCGAGTTTCATGCCTCAAGACTAAGACGCCACCTAGGGAATCTTAGTCCCCCTTAAGGTATTTTCAAGATTTAATTTCAAATATTGGCGGGATTTAGCCTCCTTTAATTAATGAATTCATGTGTCATCTTGTTGTGGTGTAATTTTGGGATATTAAGCATGGATAAGTATAAATACAAGGTTCATTCGTTCATTTTAATCCCCAAGCATTCAAGTATTCATTCCTAAGGCAAGTTTATGAGATAAAGAGAAATTCTCCAAGAATTTGGAGCCATCATCAAGATTCAAGCATCATATCAAGGATATTGTTGCATCATGTTTGTTGTTTTGCTAACAATTGTGATGTAGGGTTTATGATTCAAGAAATTGTTTCATGCAAGATCTACATCATTCAAGAAGGAGTCAAGAACCACATCCATTGCAGTCATTTCAAGCATATTTGCAGTACCTTGTCACAAGGGTTTGGTGAGTTACAACATAGTGTTTTGTTCATTCATCATTTCCCTCCATTTCATTCTATTTCAAGGTTTAATTACCAACAAGGGTTTTGACCAAGGAAAACCCCCATTCACTAAAAATCAACAAGTTTATCCTCTCTTGTATGTTTGTGTTTGCAGATTTAGGTTGAAGACTTGAAGATCATTTGAAGTGCAAATTTGCAAAGTTTCATAGCAAAGTTGTCATCTTCATAGAAACTCACCTACAGGCCAGATTCAAAAGTTTTAGGACCTGAGACAAGAGAAGAAGGAAGTGTAGACATCAAGCCTCAAGACCACTTTCAGAGATTTCAAAAATTCAGATCTGTACTAAGATGGTAGCAAGGGATTCTTAGTCCTCCAAATGGAATTTTGCAGAGATTCTTTTAGATCCGGTTCTGACACTCGAAGATTCCACATCTACCCCAAAAAATAGCAGTAGGACTAGTAAGACAACAAGGGTGTCTTAGTCCTCCCTAGCACATTTTGCCAGCTTTTTTACATTTCTGGAATCCTCATCACATTTCCAAAACTCCTAGGTACACATATCATAACTTTATGTTACTTAATTTTGTCATTTTCACTCATCATTTAGCTTGCATTACTAGGTTTTGTGATTTGAATGTTAAGTTGTATTTTCCAAGATTTTGCTTGGTGGTGAACTTGTCAAAGCCTAAAAGAACCCCTCCTAGGTCTTCCTTGTTTAGAATTGACTCACCCTTTGGTTTGATAGTCAATCCAATTTGGGATCCTAGGACATAATTGAATGACCTAAAGAAAATAAGTGGGCATATCCCCCCTCGTATTTTCTTTACGATTCAATTATATCATGAGCTCGATGCTCACTAATACCATGCATCAGTTGAAAGCATTTAAGAAGGTCACATACCCATAGGATGCTATATGGTGTGCCATTGGTTCATTTCATATTCAGATCAGTTATGATGGTTTTCCAGATGACACCATATCTAATTAGGAGCTACCTCTCGAAGGTGTTAGTGTGGTTGTTAGTAAAGCTTTCTAAATATTAGCAAATGCTAATCTTTCTAAATGAGGTATACACAATACATCATTGAAAGTACCATCCCCTATATCATAGATCCCTTCCCAATTACATTCATATATATATATATATATATATATATATATATGTTTCCCATCAAAATAGGTGGCATAATAGAAGGGTCAAAAGAAGAGAACATGGACTGTGAAGAAGCCATATGATGAGAAGCTCTCTAATCTAGAAGCTATCTCCCTGATCTGATACTCATAGAAGCACACAGAGATTTTCCTTTACGTTTATTTGATGTAGAAGCATAACTAGCATGACCTTTTTACTTTTTCTTTGTAGATTCTTGGTTTGATGAAGATGGAGATTCATACCCCTTTATTACTCTTCTCAAGAAGATGTGTGAGGTGATCAATCTTTTTGTTAATATATTTGTGTTCATCATGACCAAGTTTCTTACAATAAGCACATTTTACCTTCTCCTTCTTAGATTTTTCTTGTTTTGAAGAAGATTTAGTGTCTACATTAGAAGTAGGTAAAGACAAATTTGAAGCATTCTCTCCTTAATTCTTTTGTTTCTTACTCTGTTTACCATTATCTTTCTGATATTTAGTGCCTTGAATTGCAACCAAAGCATAAGACTTAGAAGATTTGATAGTTCCTATTTGAACCAACTCGTCCTATTCTTTTGTGAGTTCATTAGCAAACACATCAAGAGAAGTAATTTTGTAGGAATCTCCTAAGACACCTTTAGTGGCATAGAAGGTAGAAACAAAGATTGAATAATTTGGACCCAGTTTAGAGATGATACTTAAGATCAATTGTTTATCATCTTTCTCAATTCCAAATTGTTTCAATTGCAATCTTATGGCCTTTAGTTTGGTGAAGAAGTATTGTATCAAAACTTGAAAGACTTAAACCTATTATCTCATTCTCCAATTGATGACCTCTTAATTCATCTAGTGCACCAAAGAGTTTTTCCAATGTTGTCCAAACTTCATTTGATGTAGACAAAGATTCAACATGAAAGGGAAAATTTGGAGATAGAAACATACATAAGGTTCCTAATGCTTCATCACACTTATTTAACCATTTGGAATTGTCGGTTCGGTTTCTAGTCCCATTGTTACCTTATACAATCCATTTTTTCAAGTAGTGGGACATTTTACTTTTCCAATCAAAATAGTTGTAGGGTGTTAATATAGGAACTATTGATTGATCCATTTTAGGCAGAAAATAAGATTATTTGTGAGTGCACAAAAAGAGAAAGCAAGTGAAAAAGAGACACCAAGAGATACCCCCCCTTTCCACTAGTCTCATAAATCACCCCCCAAGATATTACAATGTTGGCACTTTATGATTAGTGCATTTACAAAGCCTTTTCCAAGATACAATGCTCAATAGGCCCACAATGACCAAAATTATAAATTATAATACAAAATGAATTTGAGATAAAATCTATAAAAAATTAGCTCTATAGTTGTTTAGTACACTTCAATACCTTTCCAACGTTTATTTGTTTCCAAAAACCGAAGCTCCGAGGTGTACAAGTTATGGCTCGTTGAAGAAAAAATGCAACATCTTCAACTTGCAACATATGGTAGAAAAACAAAAAAAAACTTTTCAAAACCTCGGTAGATAGAAAGTGCTTGTCTCCATATTTCCAACGATATCTCGTTTGCCAAAAGCAGACCTCGTGGTGAAAAGTTATGATTTTTTTAAAAATGGTTGAATTTAGCTTGCAGTGACGACCCCTTAACAAAATAAAAAATTTCCAAAAATAAAATTCACCTAAAATAGAAATTTTTTATATGAGAATAGGGGTTTTTGGGCCTTCTTAACCTAATGGAAAGGTCCGTTTGGGCCGAAAATTCCCTACAAAAAGCTATTTGCCATATTTGAGCTTCAAACCCTTGTTTGCTACTGTGTCATATGGTGGCCAAATTGAGTGAAATAAAAGCCAAATCTAAATTTCTTAAGTCTCCTAAATGTAATGAGACAATAGAAAATCTACCATAATAGCCAGAATAGTTGCAATCACCAGATCTCACCGAAAACACACATGCAGATATAAGATTAATAGATCTTCATATTTCCTTTCCAATTCTCTAGATCGTATTGAAATACAAGAGAAGAGAATACAAGAATTTACAAGATCACACAAAAAACTCCAATCTCTTAATCAAGAATCCAAGAACTCAAAATTCTCAAAATCTAAGCTCTAATACCATGTTATAAATCTGAAATAAATTGAATAACCAATATCTTCTATGAGAGAGATAAGTTATAAAATTCTAAATCAAATAAGTCAATTATAGACCCGAGATTCCAAGAGATGTGCAAATGTCAAGATGACAATATTGCATTAGGAGCTCAAAGCAAACTTGCAGAATAATGACTAGATGCATCAAGGTGTATGCATGTCAAAGTATGCAACAATGTTGAATGGAAGAGTATGAATGAATAAAAATACAAGATAGGAGTTTATATAGAACTAAGGAGATGATGGAGGTGACAAATCCAACCAATATAAATTAACCACCAAAAATGGATATGGACCACCAAAAGTGCAGATGGCCACCAAAAGTGGAAAGTGTTCCACCCTTTAAGGAAGGGGACACCACATCACTTATCTCCTAGGTATTAACTCACTTTATTATCCTAAGCAAGCTTAATTAAGTGTAGGAAAAACCTAGGACTAAGGGAAAGTAAACCAACCCACTAGGAAACTAAAAACCTACACCAATAGCTTGGTGTATGCCACATACTTATCCATTACACACATCCCTATACACTTATTCCCTTCCCATATCTATGCCAATTTATTCCCATATAATAACTCTATCTATACATTTTACTACACCAATTCATATAGATATTCATATGCATATGTTACCCACCTTGATCCACCCTTTTTAAGGTCTTAGGTCGAGTTTTTGGTCAACACCTAACCTCTATACTTGATTCTTTTTGTTTGAAATTTAATTTAAATTTTAGCTAACTCCCACTAAATCTTTCCCTCCAAGAGTTGACTAAACATAAATTTGCATGATGTATTATTGTGGGCTTATATTCAAATCCATTTAATGTAATCATTTAAACTAAATATCATCCTATATCTTTCAAAATTTTCAAGGAATATCATTCACATTTTAGGAAATAGACATTTTAATTAGTGCTATCAAATAAATTTAGATCTACACAGTCATACTAGGAGCATATGTGTGAATGAAGAGTGTTTTTTTAGTAAAAGGTAGAAGCCTATATATTATATTAATTAAGAAGGAAAATTAAAAAAATGCCAGTTCAATATTTATGGCGTATGAGCATTGCAAAAACTTGTCAAGAAGGAGCACTGACAAAGAGTAAACTACTACCCTTTTTGCTTACATCTTTAAATTGCTATCTATAAAGTTGGTATTTATGTTGATTTGTACAATCAAAATGCTTATGCCAACTTGTTGTGAAGATACAAGTGCACTATTACTCCATATTGCACTCTACAATCGAGTTTTTTCCTTGTCATTCCTGAGAATTGGCAACTCTATTTACATGCTTAGGAAACAAGGGTAATGGATGCATGTTTTCATTGTGATTCCTGCGGTGTGAAAGCAAAAAAGAGATCAAAATATTTATCTTTTATTTTGTTTACTAGCTCCATGCCGATGTCATCTTCATTTTGGTGCAACACCTTGTGAAGGTTTCATGCACAATTCATTTTTATTGCTTGTTTTATGGCATTGTACACTAATACAAATACCCTTCTATGTTTCAAGTAACACCTAGGAAAATTACCACCAACAAAACCCTAAACCCTCTCCCTTGTCGAAATCATACAATTGCACATTATGTAACAGGTCATTGTCCCCCAAAAATTGCAAGCAAACTACTTTATTCACAACGACTTCTAGGGACTCAAAAGACTAAAGTAAATCCAATGTGAATGAAGAGTGTTATATTTGATCATTTACTCAATTTTTCCAAGGCTTGACCTATAAGAATGTGTCCCCTTGAAACACTAACACCAATCCTCCAAAGGTATTCCTAAATACCACTAGTATCCAAATATCATAGAATACAAAAGAAGAAAATTTGAATAAGAAAATAGGTAGTATATTTATGCAAAATTCCAAATCAAGCTTGTATATGTAAGAGATTTATGTAATTATACTCTCAACCTTGATCTTTAGACTCAATCTAACACATAAAAAATAAAATATTATAATCTCAAGGTGATTTAAAAAGTATCATGATCCTTCTCTAATCTCATGGCATTTAGATTTCAGTGCCATACTAGATTGCACATATTATCTGGTTACAAAGCTAAGTACATTTATTTTCTTTTTTACTTTCTACATTTAATTATTATAATATTCAAATAAAATATACCCTCAAATATTCTTATCAAACTAGTCTAAATTAATTTGATACTTCCTTTTGTTGGGTCCCTTCTAAGGCCTCTTATTTAAAAATTGAAAAGTTGTTCAAGGACTTTCTTTGGGTCTCTACTTAAAAGAATAAAGGATTTCATTATGTTGCTTTGGAACTTTTTTGTTTCCCTCATGATGTTGTTGGTTTAGGATTTCTCTCAATCCATCATAAAAGGCATTGTTCTATATGTTAATCGGATCATTAGGGCTCTACAAGGGAATGATGCTTGGAAAATTATCATTGGGAATTGTATTTCCTCAAGAGTTCCTAGCTAGTTTGGAAAGGACTTGGACTCTATATTCTCATCATCATGAAGGAGTCTATCTAGGTACAAGGCACATTTATTATCAAGAGCATTTAGAAGGCCTACAATTCCATCAAACCCTAGCTTGTTTTGGGTGGCAATGACTCCTACAATGGCCTCTTAATGAATCAATAGCCTATTTGGTGATCTCTAGTTCTATCCAATCAAGAGCATCCTCTTTTCAAACACTCTTGGGCTCATGCTTTGAAATTGTTTGATAGGGAAATTAAAATTCTACTATATCTCCTTGATATACCTACCATTGATTTTCTATCCTAGCATCAGACCAAGTTAAAATTCCACTTATCCAATCAAAATTAGGAGACTTCCACACTATTAGTGATGTCATCCCTCCCCGTATGGTTCACAAATTTGGAGTTAGGTCTTTCAAGCTCTAGCAAAAAAATATAAACGGCATCCTAAAACATTATTTCACAATTATAAACCTCATAAAGGATATTTGCGGCGTATGCCTCATCTTCCAATGGTGGATTAGTTAAACCACCATTGGCACCTCCAATCTTCTCCTAGCACTTGGTATTGATGGTTCCAGACTATTTGATATGTGGTGCATTATATCTACCAAGGTATTTTGCTTAGCTCATGCTTATCTCATATGGAAGTTCTCAACCCCTACTATCCTTTCTATGGCTAGTTTGAGACTCTCAAACACCTTTTTGGTTCTACACCAAAGTTCAAGAAGCTTGGATTTGGATGCATGATTTGTCCAAGCTCTTTCAACTTGACCCCTTCTCATGGCATATATATTTTCTAGGTAATTAACTCTATCTCCCATTTAAATTTTCCCTAATTTGGCACTTTCAAGGTGGAAATTCTCTTTCGTATTTGGATAAATAAAAATTTAGCTCCCTTTTTGGTTGTTTGGCTAATGTTCACTATTCTTTGTACACTAAAGCTATGACTTTCTCTAATGTGCTTATGTAGATCTAGGCGCAATCTCACAAGGTTGCACTCAAAGTTCTGCATCTACAAGAGCTCTTAAATCACTAGGGTTTGCCAAATTTCCAACTCCTGCCTTTTCCCCATCTCACAAGCATAGGCATGGTTGTAGTTAATCTACTAAAAGCAACCGAGGAACCTAGTTTCAATGCTCTTAACCGCAATGCTCCAAGGATCATGAAATTCACATTTGATCTTAGTTTTTTTATTTTCCTTTCCACCTCTTCTCATTTGCATGGTGCTCCTTATTGGTTGGATTTTGGTAAGTTTCCTCACCTAAAGTTGGTTATTTCTCTTGTTTGTGCTCAACAACTTGTAGATGAAGACTAAGAGGGGAAGATTGTTCTCACTGATTAGGAGCATATTAATTACAATTCCATCCCTATTTATGTTTGGGACAAACCAAATGATCGTGATCGCCCACTTGCGAGTGCTACTCTTACCACTTAGCAATTTTTTATGTTTATTGATGTTTGGGCTTGACCCCATTTAGACTATTTTCTTTTGGTGTTTTGATCTTGACCCTGTTTAGAACATTTTTTCGTCTTTTATTTAAATTTGGTATGGCATAGACTCTTAAAGTATGTCTTTTTACCACTCACTTTATTTATATGAAAAGTATAATATTATCTTTTTAATTCTTAGCAAAAAAAAACCTCATTCACCTAAAAAAAAAATACTTATACGTATACATATTATCAAGTTTACTTAAATTGAACTTAAAAACAATTTTATTTTACAAACTAAAAATAAATGAAAAACTAAAATTATATATTAATAGCCTACTTGCAAGTGGTACTCTTATCACTTGAATTTTTTATGTTTATTGATGTTTGGACTTAACCTCATTTAGACTATTTTCTTTTGTTGTTTTGGCATTGACACCATTTAGACTATTTTTTGTCTTTTGTTTAAAATTTTGTATGACATAGACTCTTAAGAGTATGCCATTATACTAGTCATCTTATTTGTGTGAAACTTATATCATTATCTTTTTAATTCTTAAAAAAATAAAAGGGTCTTATTCATCTCAAAAAAATGCTTATATATATTATTAAATTGACTTGAATTGAAGTATATATATAACAAACATTAGGGGAAAGGACTCATAGCTAAGCATTTTCTAATAGTTGGTATATCATTTGTTGATTTAATGTTCGATGTTTTTAATTATATTACATCAATAGTCGCGACTTCAAAGCTGTTAGTGTTGACAATAAGTACCCACAATTGAATGAAATGTATTTTTTAGATATAAAATGCAACAAAATATGTGATGCCATATCAATGCACCAATAAAACATGACTTAGTGCACCACTATCACTCTAACTCTTTTTTTGGACCTTTTTATGCACCTCAACAAAAACATATCGATGTGGCATCATAGTTGATGATGTGACCTTGAAATCTTAGTTATAAGTATGAAACTTGCCAAATAAGCTATTGTACAAAATCTGGAGTGATTTGAAATTTCCACAAAAGATTTTGAGAAGGATGAAGTTAGCGTGCTCAGTTAAGGTGCTCAACTACCGGCTCTGAGTCTAGGAAAAATCAACACGAGCAATTCACCGTCAACAATTCACTGCCAACAATTCATTGCCAACAGTAGTTCATCGTCATGACATATTCATCGTGTATACATTTCATCGCATATACATTTTTCAATATTTAAGTGGCCAAGAGCACCCAAAAAAGAAAAAGTACACAGACCTTGTTGAATGCATAAAAAAGGTATATGTGATGAATATACCACGACAATGAATTGCTTACAGTGAATTGTATACGTGATGAATATATCACGATGAACTATTAGTGGTGAATTGCCGACAGTGAATTTTTCAAATCCCACAGATCCTTCCTCTAAATTTATATTAACCATAATTAATAATTAATTAAAATTGAAAAGTCAATATATTTAAAAATTTTAATTAATTATTATTTAAGGTCAAATGTGCATCCAATATGCTCGATGGACAATACTATAAACTGAAGTACTTGGAATCAACCGAATCCCCAAAAATCATATTACACGTTTACCTAAGTAAATTTATCATTTCAAACCTGTATTGTGCAGCAAACTATCACGATAATGGTGTGGGGACCTGTGGTGGCATTTATAAAGAATTCTGTTAATTTTCGTGCCCTAGTTGCATCGATATTTGTGGGCGGCGCGTGCTCAGAACAGGAGTATTGGAAATCAAACATGCGACTGGGTTAAAAGCCCTAATTTCTTAACAAAGAATATAAATTCTTACTTCACCTGAGATAAGCCCTTGTCTTGTCTTCTTGTTTCTTTACAAAGTAGACTTGTACTTGTGGCTTTTACCAGTGGACTGTGGGAAGAGTGGGACAGAAAAAACATATATAGTATCCAGGTACAGATTGCCCTGTGAACTGACGGAAACGGAAATGAATGTCACACGGCCAGCCAAATCGATATGCGAGGCCGATTACAGTTAACTCACGGAAATTTGAGTGCTTCTTTATGGGATGTTGGCATTATTGTCATCAATGCCAGATTTCAGACTCCTGCCGCAGGGTTTTGCAGACACCAATCACTTCACGGATTTGGCATTTGTCTATAAAATGGCAGATAAATTAAAAAGCTCCCCTCAGTGGTCCTTCCGGATTTTTATATTGGCTATTTTTTTTGACTCTGTATGAAGAGTACAAATTTCAACTGAAAATAAACCATTGCTTAATATAAATATATTTTTAGAAAATGTATGTACATAAATAATTAATAATATTTAATATTGTATTTTTTTGACTGAAAGATCAGGTAGCTTCTCTTATACATAACACTTTCTGGTACCACAAGAATGGGGGAGATTGGACCTCATGACCTCTTGTCTCCAATAAGATGCTTTAGTCAATCGAGCCAAGGCCCTTGCTCTCGTTTTGTATTTAATATTGTATTATATTCATTTGTAATAATTATTAAAAGAAATATAAATTTAATAGATGAAGATATTCAATTTTACTATTTTTTTTTTAGATTGTAGGAATCTGGTAGCACGACCCTCTATAAACTATAGTGCGCTTGGTAAACTTTTTAACGTGACCGGCAACACTGGCGCAACATGCCTTCTAGTACCATGAGGGTGGGGGAGACTAGACCTCGTGACCAACCTCCTACAACAAGAAAGGTTTAGCCAACTGAACTAGGGCCCCTGCCCTATATTCAATTTTACTATTAAGAACAATAAGTATGATAATTTGTTTTGGAATTTTAGTATTTTGTTGATTTTATATTGGAATGAGTTTAATGATGAGGGACGAATTTGTGAATAGGCATTTGTCTTTCCCCTACAAATTTGGATTTTGGAATCTAAACATTTATGTTATTTATTTTTCCTTATTCACCTTGGTTTCTATGTATTTTGATAGTTGATAGATTTATAAATACTTTGGTAGGACTATTAGTATGTCACAAGAGAACATGTTATCCTACATCAAATCTACAAAAAAGTGTATGAATGATTGAAAAAAACAATCTTTAGGGATGCATATGCTCCTAGAATGTTTATGTAAACCTAGATTTATTTTAATGGACCAAATTGAAGTGTACAAATGTGAATGTTTCTTTGATTTGTCAATTAATAGAAGATTCCCTTTGTGTTTTTAATTAGATAAAGTGGAAAAATAAAGGTCCCCACACTTACAGTAGCCTAACAACAATAATCAAAATAGGTCTCAAAACGAAGACCATCAAAATAAGCATTACATAGACAAAAATTAAAAGAGAATCGACACAAAAAACACAATCAACATAGACCATAGTAACAAAACCAATACCCACCCCAAATAACAACACCACCAACACAAACTACCCTAAGGAAGAACAACCCAACTCTTAGAGGTTGAGAGCCACCTTCATTTCTTTAGAGAGTCGATGCAAAGCATCCTTAAGAGAATCAATGCCACTGTTAGAATCATGAGGAGCAATATTCTTACTCTTGTTTGTTTCAGTTTTGTTAATCTCTTCCTCAAAAATTCTCATACCAAAAGTAGTGTTCTCAAATGTTGTTTATTCAATTTGAAGGCATTCGTAATTGACCACTCCCATATCCTTGATTTTTCTCTTGAGAGAGACCTTACTTGACATAATGTTGACCATTTTTTGATTGAAGTATATTGATTCCCTTTTTGTAATGTCTTTAAATATAAATACATGATAACATATTGCACAAAACTTAAATTATTCGTAAATAAGAAAAGTAAATATGAGATTCAACCAAATTTTAATTTCATTATTACAAAAATATCTCGAAAAAAAACTAAATTATAAAAATATGTTCATACATAACTATAATAGAAAAACAAATATTAAAATATTAAAATAAAATAAAATAAAAACACACATATATATAAAAGAAAATATTAAACTTTATACAATATTACACTATTTTTCAATATATTTATTTATCAATTTTTTTTAAAAAAATAATCATTAGAAAAGAAAAACATGAACAAAAAATACCTAAACATCAAATAATTACTCTCATACCTATATTTCTTGGGGTACTACATGTCTTGGTTGCCCCAAAACATAGAATAAAAAGTACCACTTAACAAAAGTCCAAATTACCCTACATTTCTTGATTGCCCCTAAACATAGAATAAAAAGTACTACTTAACAAAAGTCCAAATAGTTTATTTGTTTAAATGGAGCAAGTACTCACACCCCTTTCATAAGATATCAAAATCAAGCCATGAATGCATTTTTTTGTCCAAAGAATAATACAATCGTACCATTTCAACAACATACAAATAAAGGTGCCCTCAAATTTGTCAGAGAATAAAGCAACCGTACCATTTCCACAATAAACTTATAAAGTTACATAAAAGTTTTAAAAGTAAGGCTACCAAAAAAACATAGAGAACGAAAGGTAAAATAATTGACCTTTTAATAGTAGGAATTATTTAAAATTGAACAAAGCTTATGGGTTAATGGATTAAATAAGATATTTTATTAAATGATTTAAATACAATATTGTTTATTAAAGTTTTATAAAATTTTAAATGTAAATGGTGTAGAGTTCAAAATGTATGTATATCATTTTGTACAATATTTTTGATAAAAGATTTATATGATTTTAAGTAATTCTTATTTAGAGTATTTAAACTATAAAAATTTGTAATTACCAAACAACATGATAAAATACACAAATAATTTACATAATATTTTAAGAATATATACTAGAAACTATATTGAGTCGAAGAAAATGAATTAGTATTAAACATCACATACAACAACCACTATGCTAAATTAACCATGTTTCACATGCTAGTAGAACACAATCCATTTTTTGGCTTTGTTAATTTTTCCACTCTTCCATACTTGATAAAAGTGACCACCCTTGAGCTACTTTACATTTTCATGAAGACCTTTGAAGAGAGAAACCTAAACTAAAATTGTAAGTCACCACATGGCATCGACCTCTAGGAAAAGTTTGAAAATGACTGGCCAACCACATCCCAAACCCTTGGTTGTTATAACATGAGAAAAGAAACAAACATATCTAGCCTTTCATGAAGACAATCTTGATGACCAAGACAATATGAATAACATACACACTTCCAACCCCCAAATTAGAAAATATGTAATAAGCACAAGCTCCTATAAATTGAATGGTCTCGCAATAAATAAAACACGCTTCTTGTCAAAAATACCCACTTGTATAAAGTTGTTGTCAAAATCCTACCAAGAGGGAGAAAAACAACATCCTAAAGGTCAAAATGAACAATCTTAGATCATATGATTTAAGGTGTATAAAGCATCACTAACTCAAAGAAATAATGCCCATCCTCATCCTCTAAATTAAACGTATCTTTATCATCTTATTTATTGTCAATGGGTTTAGCAAACCCGCTTCTCGCTTGCGTTTCAACTTCCTACGTGCATTGTGGATTTTGCTCAGGGGGTACCCCATGGTCCCCCTCTGTCCCCTCTGACCCAAGCACCTCACATGAGGTCCCATGTCCCTCAGGATTCACTCTTGTTAGGATAGAGCTTTCGCCTTCAGGTCTTTCGAAGACCATTGCAATTTCGGTCGTATCTTATGACTTTGTGCCGACAGTGGAGATTCTTCTGGAAATTGGATGGAAGGATGTGTTGACCAATGGAAAACAAAAATCTACTCCGACTACTCCTTTTTCTGAGGTTGTCATTGCTTCTAGGACAAATTTTTCCATTCCTGATTTGGTCTGTGCTAAGATCCTCTCCTCCATGGAGAACGCGGTTGTGGGTAGATTTCTTTCCTTCCATCCAGCTGTGGATATGGCTTGGAAGTGGGCTGCTGTGAAATGGCGTCTCAAGGGGAGTGTGGAGATCTGTGTTATGGCTGGTGGTCTCTTCCTTTTCAAGTTTATGGCTATGGAGGACATGGTGGTGATTCCTTCCACGGGTCCTTGGGTGTATGGAAAACACAACTTGGCTATGTGTCATTGGAAGCTGGGGTTTGACCTTGCCGTGGACCTAAACAAGTTAGCTCCAATATGGGTTTGACTGCCTCGCTTACCTCTAGAGTATTGGGATGAAGCCATTTTCAAAAGTATTGGGGATTCTTTAGGTCAGTTTGTCACCACTGATTCTATCACCAAATTGAAATCCAGGTTAGTTTTTGCAAGATTTTGTGTTAACATCTGTGTTGATAAAACTCTTCCTAACATAGTCGAGTTGTGTTCCAAGTTTGGTAACTGGACCCAACTAGTGTGTTATGAAAATGCTGTTGTCTACTGTCAGAAGTGTGCTAAAGTTGGCCACCTTATCTCTGACTGTAAATCTTCTTTCATTCAGGAGCCTAAGGTGGATAGTACCTTGAGGAACCCTACACCTCCTGTGGAGAATGTTTCACCTTCGAAGGAGGCCACTATGGTCAAACCTTTGGTTGCTTCGCCTACTTATGTTGACCCACCGTTTGGTCTAGTCAACTTTAGTTTTAGTCTAGCGACTCTATCTTTAAATGAGACTGTTGTCAAACCCCAAGATGTCCAGATGGCCTAGGGCCTTGGTTCTTTGGCTGCTACTCCTCTGCTTGCTGAGGGCTTTGTGGGGACATGCGAAACAATGGGTGAGGAAGGTGAGATATGGGAAGAAGAGAGTATCAGAGCGGTTGATGAATCTATAGAGAATACAGAGGGCTTGAAGCTTGAGAAAAATGCATAAGAAGAGATTTGGACAACTCCAAAGAAAAAAGGGAGGAAGAAGAAGGCAGATGTGGGAGGAGATTCAAAACCAGGAAGACCCAGCCAGAAACACACTAGGATGAGAGAAAATACAAAGGAGATTGCCTTGGGTAAACATAGGACATTGGACATGTCCTCTAAGAAAGGTCAGAAATGAGAGTTATGTCGTGGAATGTTCATGGACTTAACAACTCCCACAAACAACTTGCTTTGAAGAACAATGTTCTAGAACATAAGATTGATGTGTGCCTACTACAAGAAACCAAAATGATTAAGACAAAATTTGATAAGATTGCTAAATTTATTTGGCCAAAAGCTTCATACTTCTATAGTGATGCTAAGGGTGCTTCGGGCGGTCTGGCTGTGCTCTGGAACCCCTCTAGATTTTTGCGTTCAAAAATTTTTCACTGTAAAAATTGTGTGGGGGCCTCTTTTTCTTACCTAGGTGATTCTTGGTCTATAATAAATATTTATGCTCCTAACTAGAGGAATGCGAGGAGCACCCTGTGGCAGGATCTTGTTGTTGAAATTAATCACAATAGGGGAACCTGTTGGTTGGTAGCCCAAGACTTCAACTCTCCTCTCTTCCCTTCAGAGAAAAGCGGTGGCCTATTGGATTAATCTGACAACATGTTTGACCTATAATTTTTTTTGAACTCTTTGGGATTGATAGATATTGATCTTACGAGCCAGAAGTTTACTTGGTCTAACAAAATTTCTGGCAAAAATTTGATTTAGGTACGATTAGATCATTTTCTCTACTCCCCCCATTGGAATAACATTTTAAATGCCAATCTAAAAACCCTGCCCAGAATAGTGTCTGACCACAATCCCCTATTGTTGACCTCAAATATCTAGCCTGTTGTGGGCCCTATTCCGTTATGTTTTGAGATAATGTGGAATTCCCACCCTGACTTCAAAAATAAAATTGTTGAATGGTGGAACATCCTTGTTCGTGGCTCCCCCATGTTAAGGATTTTTTTCAAACTCAAACATATTAAAAACATGGTAAAAGGATGGAACAAGAGTGTATTTGGCGTTTTGTTTCAAAAAAATAAATTCTTAGAGGAGGAATTGAGAACTTTACAAAATAAAATGGAGGAAGGGGATGATAGTTAGCAAACTCACAACCAAGAGATGGGAACTAGGAAGGAATAGGAATGAATCCTCAAAAATGAGGAAATATTTTGGAAGCGAAAATCCAGAGTCCAATGGATGTAAGAGGGTGATAGGAATACCTCCTTCTTTCATGTGTCTTCCATCAAGCACAGGAAAAGAAATAAAATTTGTAAACTGACTGATACTTCTGGCATGGTGATATCGACTCCTGTCTAGATCAACCTTCTAGCTGCTAATTACTTTTAGGAGGCTTACTCGGCCTCGACTGAGGTGCCCAACCTAGCTTTGGACAACTTGCTGCTCAACCACCTTCCAACCATCATCTCCCAGGAAGATAATTTGGGGATTCTTAGTGTTGTTTCTTTGAAATAATTTTAGATGGCTACCTTTAGTATGGGGGCTTTCAAAGCCCCGGGCCTCAATGTCTTTCCCCCTACTTTCTTTTAGATATTTTGGGATATTGTGGGTGGGGACCTTGTGCTAGCTGCTCGCGATTTCTTCAAAACTAGTAAAATCCTTAAATAATTGAACCAAAACTTTATTGCTCTAATTCCTAAGATTGGTGATCCTCAATCCATGATTGATTTCTGGCCTATTAGCCTGTGCAACACCTTTTACAAAATCCTATCCAAGATCCTAGTGAACCATATCAAGCCCCTTCTTGATGAACTCATTAGTCCAACCCAAAAAGGTTTTGTACCTGGATGCCATATTCTTGATGCTACTCTAACCACTCATGAGCTTCTCCATTCTATGGATAGATGTAATTATGTGGGGATGGCTCTCAAATTAGACATTTATAAAGCTTATGATAAAGTTATATGGGACTTCATTCCTAGGGTTTTGGCCAAGTTTGGTTTCAACAATTCAGTTGTTAAACTCTTAATGGAGTGTGTAAATACTGTCAAGTATTCTGTTCTCATCAATGGGACCCCCTTTGGGTTTTTCTCTATTGGTAGAGGGATCAGGCAAGGTGACCCCCTATCTCCCTACCTCTTTATCATGATAGTTGATGTGTTGAGCAGGAAATTTACTGGTCTATTGTCAGAGGGGTCTATGAGGGGAATTAGAGTGGATTCCTCCTTAGACCCAGTTGTGGTGCAACAATTTGTGGATGAAAATTTTTCTCTTTGGGAAAGCTAGGAAATGGAAAAACTTCCTAAACAATTATGTTGCCTTCTCTGGTCAAAGCATCAACTACAATAAAAGCATGATTTATTTCTTTAACAACACACCTAACCTGCAAGCCAAGGTGACTACGGTGCTAGGCTATTTATGTGGGACCCTCCCCTCGGTTTACCTTGGGCTCCCTCTCACGGTTAAGGAGGTCACCCCTAAATTTTGTAATTCGGTGCTTGAAAGAATTCAAAGGAAACTTGCTGGGTGGAAAGGCTTCATCCTAAGCCATGCTGGTAAGCTCCAACTACTCACTGCTTCCCTTCAAGAAATACCAATTTACTTCCTCTCTATTTTTAAGAAACCTAGGTACATTGCTGATAAATTTGAAAAAATCCAAAGGAACTTCCTCTTGTTTGGGACTGAGGATAAGAATAAATTTTCCTTGGTAAAATGGGAAAAGGTTTGCTAGCCTAAACATTGTGGTGGCCTAGGGATCAGGAATATAGTCAACACTAACAAGGCCTTGATGACCAAGGTGGCTTGGGATCAGATAAGGAATACTAAGGATTGATGCAAAATAATGAATTCCAAATATCTTCAGAACAGGCCTTTAGTCAATTGCCTCTTGGAGGTTCACCCCTAGGGCTCCCTGGCATGGAGGAGAATTTGCAGCACACAAAGCCTACTAAGGAATGGGATTAAATGGAAAATGGGCAATGGAAATCAGATTAGATTCTAGGAAGACCCATGGTTAATTGATATCCCTATGGAATGTTCTAATTTTAGGAATCTCAAGAGGATGGCCCAGAGGTTCTTTGGACTCCATATCAATGATTGTGTTTTCAGACCTCCTAGGGCTAAGGTGTGGAAGGATCTAATTCTCTATTGTCCTCTGTCACAAGACCTTTGTTGCCTGGCTAGGTCTCTCCAAGACTTACTCTATCTTACCAGGTTTCCCTCCTATGATAGGGGGGATGAGTTTGTTTGGAACTTTGACAAACAAGGGGATCTATCTGTTAGGTCGACGTATAATCTGTTGACAAACAGTGTACTGCAGTGGACCCTTGGAAGAAGATATGGAACCATCCTATGATCCCTAAAATAATTTTCTTTTGGTGGGCTGCTTGCCATAATAGGATTCTTACTAAGGACAATTTGAGGAAATGAGGATTTTATATCCCCAACAGATGCTTACTGTGTAAATGCAGCGAGGAATTTGTTAATCATTTATTATTACATTGTCTGTTTGTTGCTAAAGTTTGCGGGTTGGCTTTTGAAAAATTGGACGTTTCTTGGGTCATGTGTAAGGATATCATATCCTTCATCCTAGGCTAGCTTGGTCCCTATATCCACCCCTTTCCTGGAGAAATTTGGAACTAGGTCCCTCCTATTATTGGTTGGTGTCTATGGAAGGAAAGAAATAACAGGGTCTTCAAAAATATTGAGAGGAATCCTAGGGAAGTTTTTGGTATCGGTGTCCAGCTTATTGAGGAAAAAAAATCTCTCTTCAATGGGAAACCCTCAGAGATGGGACCTTTTGATTATGAAATAAGAATGGCCAAGGCTTGGCACCAGAATTTAGCTGCTAGCTTGTTTGACAATTCTAAATCCCTTGCTAGGAAAAATACCAAATGGGAGCCTCTGGATAAAGGTTGGTTCAAAATTAGTTTTGATGGGGCTTCTAAGGGCAACCCAGGAAAGGCTAGCATTGGAGGAGTGATTAGAGGCCCCGAGGGGGTTCTGGATGCTGGGTTTGCAGGAGGCATTGGTTTCCAATCTTCTATAGTGGTGGAAGCTCGTGTGCTGCTCAAGGGCCTTCAAATATTTGTCTCTTTGGGGATTGTGAACCTCCACATTGAAGGGGACTCTAAGTCCATCACTAATGCTGTGAATATGGGCAGAATAATTGGGTGGAGTACGAAGGATATTTTTTTGGATACTAGGTTCCTTTTATCCAAGCTAAGAGCAAAAAAAGTGACACACATTTTTAGGGAGGGTAACTAAGTGGCAGATGCTTTGACTAATTGTGGTACCTATTGGGGTCACTCTAAATGTTGGAGGAATATGGGGAATTTACCACCAAATATTCAAGATCTCATCTTGAAAGAACAAAACACCCATTTTTTATGATGATTTCAAATATTCGGTTGATGGGTGTCATTTGGGGGTACCACTTGGTTGTTCTTTGGGCCTGGTGGACAAGTTCTATGTTGAGGTGGCCTACAAGTGGCAGAATTCAAAATTAAAGGTTAGTCACGTGGTTAAAGAAGGCAACTCTACGAAGGGATTGGGAAAGTATGTGACATTTATGAAATTGAGAGGCTATTTTTTTGTGTTATCTTCTCTATGGGATTGTTTTAATCCATCATGCCCACCGTAAGACTATGGTTATAAATGTTGATATGAAATTTCATAATGAGGAAATGCTACCTTCTAGCACCTTTGATCTTGCTAGTTTAGCACTGGCTTCTAAATATGATTACATTGACATTTCTAATTTTGGCCAAGTGGCCACCATGCCTAGTTTTTTGCGCAATTGCATAATGTCCAAGAAACCCTACACGCCCACCATTTCCCTCTTAGCTTGCCGCAATCATCTTAAGATTCACATTAATGACACCGTTAAGTCTTCTTTTGGTGATCTTTCCTTTTGCGTGTGTGATATGCACATTGACATCATTATCCAATGTTGAAATCTTTGCCTTAATATCCACAATCCAAAGAAAGCCTATTGCTTTGCCAGTGTTTCTAACATTATTTTATTGCAAACTCTCTGGTTTCCTATGCAAGTAAAAATCATGGGTGGTGACCACGTTCGGACTGAGCCTGATAATTGGGGAGAGTTCCGTAAGAATCCTTTGGTTTGGCATATCTGCGCTAAGGGTGGTCTTGCTCCTCTCATGGAGATTCTGGTGGGGTCACGACCCTATCTTGTCTAGCCAATTCGCTAATTCCTGGAAGGAATGAAGGGTTACGTTGGGTGGAATTTCCTTTGAAGTCAGCGAAGAAGTGATAGCGCAAGCTATTGGAATGCAGTGCACTGGGAAGAAATATCCTAAGCATACTCGAACTTCGTACAATGACAGTTTGAAGGCCTTTTTTATGGGGAACGAGGAGCTAGTCCGCAACTAGTCGGGCTTTGAATGTGAATCCCTTCTACAACCATAGGACCAGGTGTGTTTAGCCCTTATGAAGTACGACACACTTGAAGATAGGTTTAAAACCTACTTTTTCTATTATTTTCCCCTTCTAAAGCATCTAAGGCATAAAATCCTATTTAGTTTTCCTTTCCTTTTTCTCATGGACTTGGAAAATTCGATTGAAAAATGCAAAGAAATGGCCAGTCTTAACTTGAATGACATTCCGCCTCTTCCTCTCCTTCAAGGGCTTATCTTGAGACTATACCATTTTCATTTGGCCTTATGTCCCCCTAGATCCATTTTTGATGTCCGTATTGAAGAGATTGAACCCCTGGTTGTTGCAAATATCTCCCCTGGTGAATCTAAAAGCCCTTCTAGAAAAATCCATCTAGGTACTGCTGAAAACCCCAAAACCAAACAGGCTGCTAAAAAAACTAAAGGCGGTGTGGGTAATGCACATACTAGTGTCGCGAACAACCTTTTTGAACTCAAGGCCACCTTGGATAAGTCTACTTATAGATCCACCACAATGAAAAAGGCAAGGATGATTAAAAAAGGTGTGTCGGAGCCGATGGTGAAGGAGGGTAAAGGGAATAATATTATAGGGAAAGATTCTAAAGGTGATACGGTTGTGGGGACCATGGTCATGATTGGAGGGGAGACTACCATCCAAAGATCTAGGAGATTGGCGAAAATAAACATAAAAAGACAGATTATTGAGGACTCAGAGGAAGAGTAGACGAACAACAAGGATTATAAGGAAGAGGAAGAAAATGTGGAAGGGCCCCATTCTACCCCAGACAACAAAAAAATCCTGAAAGAGACTTCGGCTTCTCACTCTTCGCACCCCTTGGTTGTTGAGCCTAGCGAGGTCCTGAGAACCACAAATGATGGTGAGGAGATCCATGCTGTGGAAAAGAAGATGGGCACGCTTGATAAAAGATTCAGAGGCCTGACCCGATTCACGTTGAAGTTGGGTCATTTCGTGACTAGCACCCTATCCACCATAATGAAAGAGGAGTTGGAGGGCAATAATGCCCAAGAGAATCAAGACTGGGTTGGGGATGACGTTGTGGATCTCCAGTTAAAAAACTGGGACAATGCCAATTAGCTGCTGCTTGGGCCTATGTTTTGTGTCTCTACTACTTGTCTATGTTCGTTGTGTTGTTAATGTGTTGTTTCTGTTCTTTTTTTGATGTACTGTTAGTTTTATGGACTTGATCCTTTTTGGCCCTTGTGGCTTGTTGTGTAGGGTACAACACCCTGTAAATGCTGCTTACTTTTTCAAAAACATCCACAAGTACATCACCTCTATTGCTTGGAGAACCATTTAGAACTAGATCCATTAATATAAAATAAAACCATTGACACTATCACAAACACATTGCGTTCATGAAATCTACATAAGAAATTACACAATTAGAAGCTCTATTAAACTCTAGCTTTGTGGAGATATGGAGTAACCTTTCCTTAGAAACCCCAAAAATGAGAAAAGGTTTGAATTCCCAATGATTTTGGCTAGATGCCTTTGATATTTAGCAATGGTTCCTAATTGATTTAAAACTTCTTCCATTTATTGTTTGAGCTCCAAGTTATTCTATAAAGTATCAAATAGAGTATTTGCAAGAGTGACAACCTAAAAAAGAGGATTGTATAAAATATCTATAGTTACAATTCCAAGATATAATTTTTTAAAGAAAATATAATAGCACATCTTTTCTTTTAAATGAAGAAAAGGGTCATTTTATGGTAGTATTCTGAGATGAAATTATGGGAGGTCTTGATCCTTAATAATGTAGATTTATAGGTAAGTATCATAAGGAAGGTAGTTGGTATACATTGGATGATAGATTACTATAGGATCTAGGAATATAGAACACAATTGAAAAATGATTGGTGGATTCTTTTTTTAGAATGAACAACTAAATGAATTGATAAGTAGGAGGTGTTTTCCATAGCGTGTCAAACCATGATATTGCTATTAGGATTCAGTCATGTAGTTTTACGAGTCAAAACCATTGACTCATGAAACATGGGTCAATGAGTTTGACTTGTAAAACTACACTGTTGAATCCTGATAGCAATATCACAACTAAATGAAGTCAAGGTGACCACCAATAGGAAACCAATGATGAAGTTTCCTAGTCATAAATTAATTTTAAGCAACCACTTTTGATTTCCAAATAGGATTGCTTAGCTTGTACCATTTGTTGGATGGGAGAGCATATTTCCACTTGGAATTTAGTCTCTCCTAAAACTTGAATGAGGGAAGAATTCTTTATCACATAAATCTTATTGGGAAATGATGAATATTATAGCCAATGTTCCATCACCAATGCTAAGAGAAATTAAATCTCAATTTTGTGGAGAAACTAATTTGAAGCTATGGGGGACAAGATCTTACACCATGTATATTGTTTGCACATTCCTCTTAGAAAGGTTGAATTTAATTCTTAAGTAATGATCATCCTTCCAAGTCATTGTTCAAAGGTCCCATAAATAAACAAATGTCAACAAACCCTTAAAAAAAAATTTCCCTCTAAATTTTTTCTTAAGGAAAGCATTTTGTCATCCAATTGAACCAATTTTTTCTACCCATTGAATAAGTAGTGAAATTCAAACCATTGTTAAGAGCACTATTTTTCCAACACAAGAGGGGGGAAGCAACCTATCATGCCTTCTAAATACTCTTCACTTGCTCAAAATTTGGGATCTTGAAGTAAGAAGCTAAGAGGATTTTGTCTTACCACTAAATAGAGGCCTAAGATTTAGAGGTTGTGGCTATTTGAATTTGGAGTGAAGAATATCCTCTCATGGATTTGATCCTTGCAATGATCTTACTATCCATTTAGCTCGAAGACATATACCTTACATATATTAATCAATGATGCTAAAATCGTCACATTCTATACGTTATACATAATATGACTTAGTAGAGATAGTCATTCCTTTTATTACCCCATTTAGTCAAAAGAAAGCTCCTAACGACTCATGAATTGAAGGTAGAAAGATTTATAGGCTAGCTAACAAGATGAAATGTAAACATAGATAGCTAAAATAATTTTTTTGATAACTTAAATTTTATTTGTCATTGAGATAAGTCTGTTTGACCACAACAATTATTTATTTTTCAATTTTTTGAGATACCATCTCCACATATTGTAAAGATACTATAATACCAAAGTGTTAGGAAAATGAGTGGTTTACACCTTACACAAGAAAAAATGTATTTTTATATAAAATAAATATTTTTTGGTGCATCTTTATAAATGTGTTTAGCCACATCAAATATTTATTTGAGTCCACTAGTAAAGTTTTATTGTAACATTGGTTAAATATTTTATGTGTGAATTGTACATTAGAAAAATATTTATTATTGAGGAAACTTAGTACGAAAAAGTAAATATTGTGCTCTCATAATTTTGATACACATGATTTATCTTGTGTCATCTTGATGGTACATTTATCTATTTTTTTTATGTTGGATTTTGAATTCTTGTTTACATATTTTTTTCTCTTGGGTTCATGTGCAACTACTTTTATTGATACATTTATTTTCCCTTTCAAGTGGTATCAAAGACTAGTTGCTAGGTTATGAGAGGAAAATCCCTAATTGTAACTCTTGGTATGAGTAGATTCTTGTGCGTAGTTGAATCCATGGTCTTGTAGGAAAATAATACTCATTTTCAAGGTCACATGTGTGTTTGTAAACTTGAGTTATTGTAGATCTAAGGTTTGATGAATATTTAACTAGTGAATTTTTTGTTATGGCTCTTTCTATGAGTGTTTTAGAGGTGAATTTTTAATATATACACATTGGAAAAAATTAGACCTCAAAATTGAGTTCAAAAGGCCCAAAACCCTATGGATCCATATAAAACATGATTATATTTTGGGTCAAATTATTTTATTTTATTTCTTGCATAAATCTATTTGTACGACTATACAAGATCCATATCATCATATGGATCCATATCATATGTTGTAGTTAGACTTAGAAGGAATAATCACTAATTTTTAGAAAATTATAGTCTACAATTAACATCTCAAAGAAAATATATATCAAAAAGTTTGGTCAATAGAGATTTTGTATAGTCTGCAATTGTTTTATAAATATTTATTTTTTAAAATGACAATACAATGCCATTCATTGGCTCTATGGATGACCAGTGCCTAGGATTAGCAACCTTTAGTCATGTTAGGGGGCCAATCCCTAGTCATAGTTAGTTGTGGGGAATTGAGCCTCCAATGGGTTGGGCTTTGATCACTTACCACTAGTGCAAGGAGCTACAAAAGTTGTGCTACTAAAATGGTTACCAAAGCTCATTATGTTCATCACTAGTAGCATGTCTTAGCTAGTAGTGCTGGTAATGGACTGCCTGCTAGCAACTACATAATCACTATTTTTTTTTGTTGCTTACCTAATGGAGGAGATTTCTCTTAGGAGTCATAAATTCCACATATAGTATTAGGTTTTTAACTTCTTATAGGTGTCAAAAATCCCTCTTCAAGCACTACATAGTGGTTCAGGTTTGGTTATTATATTTTACTATTTATGTTATAATTTGGTGACTAAATATGGAATTTATATATAATGATTGAGATGTGATATCTTTCACATATATAATCAAAAATTAGATTTTGAATAGGAGATGGAGAGAATCATCAACATAATACATAGTGGATTAGATGGGTTTTCACTAGGTGAGTAGAGAGATGTTTACACTTGTTTGAGTGGTTGTAGGACCTTGAGATCCAAGGAATGATTGTGTGAGCATCCAAATGAATTTATGGGAAAAAAATTATGGGAGTACATGTTTTTATGACTCCTAGTATCACACATATATCAACCATGTCGTCAAAATATTTTTGATTCTACTTTATGGCATAGTAGTACGTGTTTTGAGGCTTTCTAAGAAATGAATGTTATTGAAGGCACATATTGATCTTAGTTGTTTGTTCTAGGATGAGTCAAATTTCCCTTCAATTGGTATCAAATACATGTTCTGGGATTTTCTTATTCTTGGTGTTTTTGGTTTTGGGTATTCCTTCTATGAAGATTTCTTAGTTTGGCAAGCTTGATAAAATCTAAAGGAATTGATTGAAGATTGATCCTTTGGTGAGTAGAAGTTGCTTGCTTTTTTGTTTTGGTTTCAAGAGACAACATATAACTTGAAGGATGGTGAAGACGAAGATTATGGAGTTGGCCTAAAATGGGCCTAGAATTTATTAGATCTCTACTTTCCTAATGAATGTTTGTACTTGCATGGCTCAGATTCATGTTCTTTAGATTTGAGGGTTTTATGGATTTTCTATTAAAAAATCTATGGTAATGAATATTCATGATATTCCATTGTTTTGGTTTAACTATTATGGCTATTTTTCATACTTATGGGTCTTCTAGATGTTAAGTGGGTGTGAATTTTTATGCGTGTTACAAAACATAGTGAGTTTGCAGGTTTACATGGTTAATCAAAACTTGAGATTTTGTAGATTTGTAGATGGACTAATTTTTAGATTACGTTTCCCTTGTGGTATTTCTGGATCTAAGATAGTTGCAAGTTTGCATGTATGTTTCATGTGTGTTTTGAGAGTGTTTGCAGCTTTCTCGTTGAGGAAATGGTGATTTTGATGGTGGTTGTGAAGTTGGGGTAATTTGCATTTTATAAGCTTCTGGACAATCTATTTCCTCTGAAGGTTTTACAATTTTCTTGTGTTCTAAAAGCTATGGGTTTGTGTAGTTTTGGAGTATTCATTTGTTCAAATGAAATATGTGTGATATATCATTCCAGATGTATAAGTGATTTCAGATTTACATGGAGATGGTTTTTTACAAGTTTTACATGTTAACCAAAATCTATGGTTTTTAGATCTTTGGAAAATTTATGTTTAGACTCTTAGAGTTTTCTGGATGAGAACAGTTGTAGTTCTAGAAGAATTCCTGTTTAGCTCCTTGACTATGGTACTCAATAGTGGATTTGTTTGGAAAATTGGGTCTACTGGCGATCTAGTGTTTGATTCTTGAAATATACATGTTATATTCTTTGATATCTTAGTTTTGCATGTTACTAATGTGATGATGAGTTTGCATGCTTCAACGTATGGGATCCTTGAGTTATTCAGTTTGTGTATTAGCTACCCATTGGTTATAGTGGGATAACTCAAAAGTGGTTTGTTTATATCCATGAGGTTGATTCAGTGTTGATGTAGATTTCATTAGTTGGCCTTGTTTGGGTCACTTGTGCATTGGGGTAGTTGCTTTGAGATGAGAGGATGGATGATATTGAGTACCTGGATAGTCGGTTATAGGGATCTATAGCATGTGTTTCATGATGTCATGAATAGCTTGGATACACAATTTTGTGTAAGCTTTTGACAGTGATGGTGTTTTTGCTTGGTTTGAAGATATTGGTGCCGCTTGGTATTATAATCAGATGGACATGTTGATGTGTGGACTTGGAGGATTTTCAAATTAATAGATTTTGGTCATGATGTTTGGAGAGCTTGGTTGTCACGGTTCAGTGTGAGCTTTAGCAATGACTGTGGATTCATCACTTAGTGATGGATGACCTTCTTTAGTGTTGTAGATGTTACTAGGAGGAGCTCTTAGATCTTGTTGCTGCAAAATGGTTCTTTTGCATTTGCATGGACACTATTTGGAGATGGGCCATCTCCAAATAGGACTCTTGAATTCTTTGGTTGAGGTGCTAGTGGCTCTCTGACAGGTGATGTTGGTTTAGATTATGTTGCTATTGTGTCATGATATACTCTTGATTCTAGATTAGAGTTTTGGCATTATACTTTTCTCTTGAGACCATGGTATGTTCACTTGGACCATGGGATCTCCTAAGAGGGATGGTAAGATCATGATGTAATGATAAGTTCCTAATTTAGATGATCGGAGCTTTGAAAGTGGTCTGGTGATTCTCTGTGTTTTCGTGCATTGGTCATATGCTTGAGAAATTCATGATAGTGCAATGATGCGTTTGGATTTTAACATGAGATGATTGTTTTTAGGTGCTGATGGATACATGGAGAATGAGGTGACGCTATATTTCTCTTGAGGTGAGAGAAGTGTTGTTGAGATGGTTACTCTTGATGATATTTCAGAAAAAATTCCAAGAAGCCTACACCTTGGTTGGAGATGAGTTCAATAGATACCTATGAGGAGATTGCTCTTGGAGAAGTCATGATCGCTTGCATATCTTGGAGGAGAATTATCACTCCCACTCTTGGTCTACTCAATAGATTATCACTTGAGAGGTAATGCCCATTGTTTCTCTTAGGTGTTGTATGCTTTCTTTCATAAACACTTCTACTATTAGATGGTTCTAGAGGACTCATTGTGAGAGATGGATAGCATGGTTATCTCCTTAGGTTTGAATTTTCATTTATGATGATCATAGGGGACGGTAGTGGGATCATTTCATGATATGGGAAATGGAGTAGTTTGATCTTCCTTGAGAAGATTACATCCATGTAGATACACAAAGCATATGTTATGTTTGATCTCTTGAGGTTGAACGGTTTTTAGTGTTGTTATATATTTTTTCTGGGGGTTGTGGAGGAGATCTTACTTGACACAGTTGGCATTTAGATGTGTATGTAGAAGGGCATGCTACATATTTATGATTTTCAATTTTTTCTCGCTAGTCTAGTTCTTCTTCCTCTATGTTCAGATTCATATGACTTTAAATGTGAGATTTCTATATGGAGCTATGGTGGTCACTAGTTTGTGGTCATGTGTTGTCACTTGGGTGATGACATGGAGGTTCATGTATCTCTTTATTTTGTTAGATATGGAGAATATGGGAGAGATGTGGATGATTTTTGAGAAAGATGTTTCTTCTAGCAGTTGGTTACAGGATTTGCAGATCATTGTGGATGGTCCTCGGTACTACATGGCTACACTTTCTATGTGTTGTGATTGGTAGACTCATTATGTCTTTGACATTTTTAGATCTGGCATTACCCATGCAGTGGGAGTTCCTAGATGTATTTGATCTTCTTTGACTAGTTGGCACAGGGAGCTTGTATTGATGGGTTAGTTTGTTGAGAAATGTGTCTCAATTTCCAGCTTGAATCCCCTATTTTCATGCCTTGGTGGAAATTTTGTTGTTTATGCAGTTTACCGCCATACCGCATGTGACTCTTTTGCTGCCTTGGTGGTACTGTGGTGAAGGCCTTGGTGGTTTACCGTGTTACCACTCGCTATCTATTCCCTGGCCGCAATGGCCATGGTTGGCACCTTTCGGTCTGCCTTGTGAATCATAGCCATACCGCAGGTAGTTAAGCAACTGACCGCGGTGGCTGCCTGCAGTGGTCTTGGCGGTTACCGCCATACCACAAGTGGTGGATCCACTCACCGCGGTGGCCACGGTGAGACCGCTTGCGGTTGGGTCCGGCGGTTACCACTGCACCGTAGACAATTAAGTGACTAACTGCGGTGGCCACGGTAAGACCGCCAGTGGTCTGGCTGACGGTCACCGCTCTATCGTGGGGTGGCCTCTCGGCCCCCGCGGTAGCGCGGTAAGACCATTAGTGGTCCCTCCGACTGGTCACCGCCACACCGCGATCCTCTTCGATGATTGCAGCGGTAGTGCAGTGGTGTTTTCATGGTGAGGCGGGCGAGCTTGGTGAAGACATCAGTGAGCTCAGATGAGATCATAGCTATATCGCAAGATGACTCACACCTGGCTGCAGTAGAGCAGTAAGAGCTCGCATGAGCTCGGTTGGCTCACTGCCATATCGTGAGCAGGTCGAATGAGCTCGGTGGTAGAGCGGTACGGACTTAGAGAGATCAAACGAGCTCGGGTCCAGTTTGATCGATTTTGACTCAGAGTCAAAGTGTGATAGTGAATGCAGGAAGGACATGTGGCAGGTTGAAAATAGTTTGATTGGCTAAAGGCCAATGTAATAAATGGCTGTTAATGCATACTTGTTCGACAGGGATTGAAACCCGATTATGGGATGACATTGAATGCTTGGGTGGATCGATGATGAAGATATATGTCAGAGCAGATCGATTGCGTGATTGGATGAGTGATTCATGAACTTGATGGTCGGTGATTGGTTGATAGAATTGAATGAAACGTATGAATTATTAAGTTGAGTACATTTTTGCATAAAAAAAAAGAGTGGATTTCGAACTATATGTTAGAAATAACATTGTAATAGTGAGATAGAATAAGATAATACTGCTGTGAGCTGATTAGAGAAGACTGAACATTGTATGTAACTATTTTGTTACTGTGATACAATTGTCTTGACTTTGTGTAGTGGGTTTTTTACATGTAAAGGTTTTCCCACGTATATCTTTTGTCAACTATGAATGGTTAATTCTGTTATCTATTTTTATTGGTTGTATTCTTCTCAAGTAAGTTTATAAAGTTTGTTGAACTTGTTTATGCTCTTCTTCTCTATTGTATTAGTGTTAAGGGAATGTATTCTGCACTATTGGGTCATTAGATCCATCCCATTTTTCTCTTCAAGTGGTATTAGAGCCTGGCCCATTGTGTTATCCTTGAGAGAAAGCTCAATTTTTGGTGCTAATACTATTTCAGTGGGAGTCTTGCATTGTTGAAACTTGTTTCTATTTGAGATGGCGAGTACATCAGGTAGAGTAGATATTGAAAATTTTAATGGCAGAAACTTTGAGTTATGGAAACCCAAAATGGAAGACTTGTTGGTGGATAAAGACCTCTGGTTAGTAGTGTTTGGAACTAAGCCACAAAGTACGATGCAAGAGGCTTGGGATATTGCTGATAGAAAAGAAAGAGGTCTGATAAGACAAAGTCTTACCGATTCTATACTCTTGAATGCACATGAGGAGCAGTCTGCAGCTTCATTGTGGAAGAAGCTTGGTGATATTAATCAGGGAAAGTCTCTGGTAAATAAGTTATTCTTGAGGAAGAAGTTGTACTCCTTGAAGATGGATGAAGGTGCATCTATTATAGACCATTTGAACTCGTTTAACATGAGTGTTACTTAGCTGGCGTCTATAGGTGTAAAGACTGAGGAGGAGGATCATTGCATGCTCCTATTGTGTTCATTACCTAACAATTGGGATCATTTGGTGATTGCTATTAGAAGCACAACCACTGCATTCAAGATGGATGACGTGGTTGCTTCACTCTTGTCTGAAGAAATGCTAAGGAAGTCTTTTTGAGATGGCCAAAGAGGCTCTTGCTGTTCGAGGTAGACCAAAGGAGAAAGGCAAGAAGTCAAAATCCAAATCTGTAGGGAGATCGAAGTCTCTTGGTAAAAATTTCAAGGTGAGATGCTGGAACTATGGGCAACTTGGTCATATCCGGAAGAACTGCAAGGAGAAGAAGAAGAATATTGTCTCTGACAATGAATCTTCTCAAAGTGACATAGATGCCTTCACTATAGCAGCCTTGACAACTCAGGCATCAGATGATGTCTGGCTGGTTGACTCAAGTGCATCCTTTCACATGACGCCTAATAGATAATGGTTCTCTAAATATGGGAAGTATGACGGTGGAAAGGTATACTTGGCAAGTCATTCAACGTTGGAGATAGTTGGCAGAGGAAGAGTAGGAATTCAATTTCTTATGGGGAGAGTCAAAGGTATTGGTGGCATACTTCACATATCAGGTCTGGCTCGAAATCTTCTTTCTGTCAGTAAGTTAAATGATGTTGGTGTAGAAGTTTCTTTCTCAAGTAGGGGATGCAAAATTGCTAGAGGTGCAATGGTGCTAGCTAAGGGTGTTCATACTGGCACTCTGTACAAGCTGGATGCATGACCTATTCTTTGCAACAGTGCCTCTGTAAATTCAAGCAATGCTGCACCTGTAGAGAAAGATGAAGGCACTTCTCTGGCTGCAAATACTATGGAGGTAAAAATCCTAGCTGAGAAGACTATGTTATGGCATCATAGACTTGCTCACATAGGTGAGAAAGGTTTAAAAACCTTGGAGAATAAAAATATTGTAGAAGGGCTTGATGATTGTAACCTTGAGTTTGATCTTTGTGAACATTGTATCTATGGAAAATAGCACCGTGTTTCATTTTATTCTAGTCCTCATAAATCTTCTGGTATATTGGATTGTGTTCATTCAAATGTGTTTGGTCCAGTTAATGTTCCTTCGTTATCAAAGTCTAGATACTATGTTTCTTTTATTGATGACTGTTTGAGAAGGGCATTTGTATAATTTCTTAAAAGTAAATCAAAAGTGTTCAGTCGGTTTAAAGAATTTAAATCTTTGGTGGAGAATCAAACTGGAAGGAAAATCAAATGTTTGAGGACAGACAATGGCGGTGAATTTTGTTCTGCAGATTTTGAAAGGTATTGCACTGATCATGGAATTAAAAGGCATAAGACAATGCCTTACACTCCATAGCAGAATGAAGTTGCTGAGAGGCTGAACAGGACGTTGATGGAAAAGGCAAGGAGTATGCTGAGTGGTGCTGGTCTAGAGAAGAAGTTCTGGGCTGAGACTGTCGCTACAACATGTTATCTAATAAACATATCTCCTTGCTCTGCTCTTGTTGATAAAACACCTTTGGAAGCATGGTCTGGTAAGAAGCCCTCTCTGAGGTATGTCCAAGTGTTTGGCTATGAGGCATATGTTTATGTGCCAAATGAAAAGATATCTAAATTGGGTAACAAGGCTGTCAAATATATTCTCATTGGCTATGGAGTTGGTGTGAAGGGATACAAGCTTTGGAACCCTATTATTGAGAAGGTTTTGTATAGTAGAAGCATGATATTTCATGAGCTGAAACCTTTAGTAAGTGATCAGCAGCTTGAGACAGATTAGAGTGACAAGCAAAAGGATGCAGTTGAGATTCCCCAAACTCCAGAAAGGGAAGAGCTGCATGGTGTACCTGAGATCGAGGAGTTCTCAAGCAACTCTGGAAGTTTTGATGATGAAGAACAACCTCAGCCTGTAAGAAGATCTACACAAGAAAAAAGGCAACCTGAAAGGTATAGTTTCTCACTGTTAAATTTGAACTTTGCCTATTCTTTAATTACTAGAACTGATGAGCCTAGGACTGTAAAAGAAGCAATCAACATGGCTGATTCGAATTCTTGGCTACGAGCCATGAATGAAGAGATGGATTCTTTGAAAAATAACGAAACCTAGAATTTGGTACCACTACCTAAAGGGCGAAAGCCTGTTGGCTGTAAGTGGATATTCAAAAATAAAACAGGCCTTGATGGCAGTGTTGAGAAGTATAAGGCAAGGTTGGTTGCAAAGGGATTTTCTCAAATTGAGGGAATTGACTATGGAGAGATTTTTCCCCCTGTAGTAAAGGTGACATCCATCAAATTTATGTTATCATTGGCAGCTGTGTATGATTTTGAAATTGAATAGATGGATGTGAAGACAATGTTTCTCCATGGTGAGTTGGAAGAAGAAACCTACATGTCCCAGTCTGAGCATTTTGTTGAAAGAGGTAAACAAAATCTGGTTTGTAAGTTAAATAAATCTCTCTATGGTTTAAAGCAATCTCCTAGAATGTGGTACCAAATTTTTATACGTTTGTGTTGTCAATTGGATTTGTGAGATCAAAATTTGATCACTATATTTATTATAAATCTGAGAATGATCGTGTGCTTTTTATTACCCTATATGTGGATGATATGTTATTCATCGGAAATAACAAGACTATGATTTCTGATCTTAAATCTTAGTTGTCTACAAAGTTCAAAATGAAATATCTTGGTGCAGCTAGGTACATTCTTGGAATGGAGATAACTAGGGACAACACAAGCAAAAAGCTTTGGGTCAGTTAGAGTAAGTATGTAAAAATAGTTCTGGAGAGGTTTAACATGGATGATTACAAGCAGCTTGTTGTTCTAATCATGCATGGAACTAAGTTGTCTATTGAAGACTGTTCAAAGTCTGCTACTGAGATGGAGGACATGGCCAGTGTGTATTATGCAAGTGTTGTTGGCAATTTGATGTATGCTATGGTCCGCACAAGACTAGATATTGCCCAAGTAGTGGGAGTTCTAAGCCGATTTATGGAAAATCCGAAAAGATCACATTGGGATGCTGTGAAGAGAGTATTCAAGTATTTGAAGGGGACTTCAGACTATGCCCTATGTTACCATGGTAGTTTGGTTGCATCACAAAGGACTCTCAACATTCATGGGTATGTTGATTCTGATTGGGCAGGGGACATTGATAATAGGCGATCCACCAGTGGATACACTTTCATGCTTAATGGTGGAACAATTAGTTGGATGAGCAAGCGACGGGCTGTAGTTGCTTTATCCACGACAGAGGCAGAGTACATGACTGCAACTCATGCATGTGAGGAAGTTGTTTGGCTGAGGCATTTATGTTCAAACATTGAATTTAATGTTGGGCAGATTTCAATCTGCTGTGATAGTCAGAGTGCCATTTGTTTGGCAAAGAATCCAACCTTTCATGCCAGAACCAAGCACATTGATGTGCAATATTAGTTTGTGAGGGATATGGTTGAAGATGGCAAGGTAAATTTGGAAAAGGTCGACACATTGAAGAATGTTGCAGATGCTTTAATGAAGCCAGTTAGCACATAAAAGTTTAGATGGTACTCATAATCGATGGGCCTTGGGGCCTGTGACAGACAATAAGTTTCGAAGTCATGGGGGAGCTAGAAGTGTTCACCAAGTGGGAGATTTTTGAGAAATGTGTCTCAACTTCCATCTTGAATCCCCTGTTTTTATGCCTTGGCAAAAATTTTGTTGTTTTTGCAGTTTACCACCATACTGCGCCTGGCTCTTTTCTTGCCTTGGTGGTACTGCGGTGAAGGCCTTGGCAGTTTATTGCGTTACCGCTCGCTTTCTATTCCTTGGCCGCGCTGGTCACGGTTGGCACCTTTCGCTCTACCTTGTCGATCACCGCTAGACCACGCACGGTTAAGCAACTGACTGTGGTGGCCATGGTGATGCCGCTTGTAGTGGTCTTGGCAGTTACTGCCATATCGTAGGCAGTGGGTCCACTCACCGTAGTGGCCACAGTGAGACCGCCTGCGGTTGGGTCTAGTGGTTACCACCGCACTGCAGACAGTTAAGTGACTGACCACGGTGGCCACGGTAAGACCGCCAACGATCTGGTTGATGGTCACCGCCCTACCGCGGGGTGGGCTCTTGATCCCCGCAGTAGTGCGGTAAGACTGTCAATGATCCCTTAGACCGATCACCACCGCACCACATTCCTGTCCAATGACTACAGCAGTATTACGGTGGTGTTTTCATGGTGAGGTGGGCGAGCTCGGTGAAGTTGTCAGTGAGCTCGGATGAGCTCACCGCTATACCATAGGATGACTCACACTTGGCTGCGGTAGAGCGGTAAGAGCTCAGCTGAGCTCGGTTGGCTCACCGCCATATCACGAGCAGGTTGAATGAGCTCAATGGTAGAGTGGTAAGGACTTAGAGATCTCATATGAGCTCGGGGCCAGTTTGACCGATTTTGACTCAGAGTCATTTGCGATAGCGAATGCAGGAAGGACACGTGGTAGGTTGACAACAGTTTGATTGGCTAAAGTCCAATGTACTAAATGGAAATTAATGCAGACTTGTTCGACAGGGATTGAAACCCGATTATGGAATGGCATTGAATGCCTAGGTGGCTCGATGATGAAGACATATGTTAGAGAAGATCGATTGGTAATTGGATGAGTGATTCATGAACCTTATGGTCGGTGATTGGTTGATAGAATTGAATGGAACGTATGACTTATTAAGTCGAGTACATTTTTGCATAAAATAAAAGAGTGGATTTCGAATTGTATGTTAGAAATAACATTGTAACAGTGAGATAGAATAAGATAGTGCTCCCATGAGCTGATCAGAGAAGACTGAACATGTATGTAACTATTTTGTTACTATAATACAATTGTCTTGACTTTGTGTGGTGGGATTTTTACTTGTAAAGGTTTTCCCACGTATATCTTATGTCAACTATGAATGCTTAATTTTGTTGTCTATTTTTATTGGTTGTATTCTTCTCAAGTAAGTTTATAAAGTTTTTTGAACCTATTTATGCTCTTCTCCTATGTTGTATTAGTGTTAAGGGAATGTATTCCGCACGGTTGGATCATTAGATCCATCCCGTTTTTCCCTTCATAGTTGTGTAGGTGGCATGAGTTTTTTGATGTGGATACCTTCAAGTTATGGGAGATTGGATGGATTAACACTTGTTGTGGGTGCTATTTTTAGTCGTGAGGGTTGGTCAGTTCGATGGGAGTAGTTAGTTTACTGATTGTTGTTCTAACTAATGTTCTATCTTTTTTTCTAGAGGATGAATTCATGGTTGTGTTCAAGTTGGGGGCTTTGAAGTTGATGTTGTTTATTCTTTTGTATAGCTTGTGAGCATAGTGGAGTGGTGTTAGTATTCTGCAGCATTTTATATCAATTGGATCTGATGCTTGTGTTCTTTAGACTGGTGCATATTCACCATGGATTGTTCCTTTCCTTTGAAGGATGGTTGGAACTGTTGTCTGAGATGGTGGATATCTCAAATTTTGTTCCAGGTGTCTTGAATGATACAATGACTTCAAGAACTGATTGAGAGCTAGTAAGTTCATCTAAAATTGGGGGAATGTTTCGAATAGGTGTCTCAAACTTACTAGTTAAGGCTCTTTAAAAGTAAGAAAACATTTAGTCGAGTCCAAGTCTTCTACACCGCAATATCGCAGAGGTCTAATCTAGGTCTAGTAGGTTGGCCATAAATGTTTAACTAAGTTTCTTCCCACCATCCCATAGTGGTTGATTCATATGCATGCGGTATTGCGGTGAATAATTTCTACCCACCACCCCACAACAAGTCATTCATGGGCTTGTGGTAGTGTAGGATATCTCGCTATCCTGTGATGGTG
Organism: Sequoiadendron giganteum; assembly: GCA_007115665.2. Lineage (NCBI taxonomy): Eukaryota > Viridiplantae > Streptophyta > Pinopsida > Cupressales > Cupressaceae > Sequoiadendron > Sequoiadendron giganteum. The sequence goes on along the minus strand of CM021100.1, from coordinate 617,634,631 downwards.
GTCGGAGAGGCTGGCGGGTGTGCGGGCCATACCGCCACCCCACAATGGTCTAAGGTCAAGCTTGCGATAGTGTAGGGTAAGATCAGTAATCCCGTGGTGACTTGTAAATTAGCCTATGGTATAGCGATGATCCCGCTATCTCATGAAGGCCCATTTAAGTGCCTTGTGATATTACAGTTAAGGTTGGGAATGATGGGTAAAATCAATTAAGTTGGTTTGTGACCATTTGCTTGGTATGGAATTTGGAATGCCGATTTCCTTTTACGCTTGTAAAGTTTGTCTGAATGCCATAGTGCATCGGGATAAGTGAGGATAGATTGCATTCAAAGGGGTTACGCAGCCAAATTTTCTCTGGATGGAACATGATGCAAACATCCATGTAAAGTCTTAGAGCCTGTAATTGTATTGCAATTGCATATTTGGTTGTTGAATAATACAATGGGTCTACGCTTTTGGAGTGTGGGGTTTTCTACCTGAAAGGGTTTCCCCCATGTAAATCTTTGTGTTCATGTGTTTTGTTCCATCTTTCTTGTTTAATGATTTTGTTTATTGAATCTATTTAATGCATGTTGTTGAAATTGGTTGATCTTCGAAGATCTTAAATTGCATGAAATTTCCTCTAAGGATTAATAATGGGAAATAAACTATGTCTAATTCCACTTTATGGTATAATATTACGTGTTTTGAGGCTTTTTGAGAAATGAATGTTACTGAAGGAACATACTGATCTCACTTGTTCATTTCTGGGATGAATCAAATTTCCCTTCAAAATAAAATCTGGAGTTGATCTAGCATTTGAGTGTTGAGGTCTACACGTTATCTTCTTTGTTATCTCACTTTGTAGGTTACTAGTGTGATGGTGAGTTTTCATTTTTTATTGGTTTGGGATCTATTATTTATGTTATTGTGTGGGTTAGTACCACCCATTGGTTGGATTGAAATAGCTCAGATGAGGATTATCTACATGCATAGGTCTCTTTTAGTGTTGATGCAAATTGAGTTAGTTGTCCCTGTCCATGGTCATTTGTGCATTGGTATTTTTCATTTGGATGAGAGGATAGATGATTAGAGTGCCCACATAATTATTTTTTGGGATATGTAGCAACCGGTTTAACCTCTTAGCTTAAATATCTTAGTTTTTCTTCATTCTGTAGATTTTTTATTATTGTATTTGAGTGTGTGGGGACCATGAGTGATCTCCATTTAGGGGGTAGTTATAACAATTCCTTGGATAGATTGATATCATATTTCACTTGGAGGTTCAAGGGAGTTCAATGTGTTTCATCACCTAGTGATAGATAATATTTTGTATTGGTTTTGGGTGTCATATAAAAACTCTTGAATCATGATTCTTGTATATAGTCAAACTAATTTTGCATCTTAAGTTTCACTGATAAAAGATGGTTATCTTCACATGATTGATATTTTAAAATCTTGGTTTACCATGGAGGACTCTTGGAGTCATTGGTGAGGTTTAAATTTATAAATTTTTAGTTTTGGTAAGGGGTTCTTGGTTGAGAGGATGTTTGGTATTGTGTCTTGGTTTTCTCTAAATATTGGCTGGATTTTTTACTTGATGCATGTTCTCTTGGGAGAAGGATAAGCTCACTAGAGCATGTGATCTTCTAGAAGGATATTTTAGATCATGATGTCATGATTTTGTAGACATTTAATGAGGGCTTTCATAGTGGTATAGTTAGCTCTCTTGGTATTGAGTACATTGATATTTTTCTTGGGAGATTCATGATAATGTGGCCTTGCATTTAGATTTTGGCATGGATTTATTGGTTGTAGGTTCTCATGGATACTTACAAATTATGAGAGGCTTGAGTTATTTTGAGTTTAGAGATATTTTTTGAGATAATTACTCTTTTATGAGGCATTACTTATGAATATTGAGAATCCTTCACCTAGATATGGAAATGAGCCTATGATGGACTTGTAGAGGATATTATTCTTAGAGAGAGTTAGTGTGGCCTAGTGTATCCTAGAGGAGAAATCTCATTCCCCACTCTTAGTATACCTAGTGGATTTAACCATTTGATAGATATTGCCACTTTTTTAGATGATCTATGTTTTATTCATTTTATTCTTATGGATATAGATATTGATCTATGCTTGTTAGTTTATAGGAACATTTGAAGATTTTTTGGAATGATTATCTTCTTATGCTTATGAGTTTTCTTTAAAATGATATTTATGAGGAGTTTAGAAGATTTCTGGATTGTATATGATATTTTTAATTGTTTGTCATTATGAACTAATGAATGTTTAAAAAAATTATATGCAATGAATATCTTAATTTATTACATGATTATGATATTAATAAGAGACTACCATCTATTGACATGAGGTGGATGTAGGTTAATTTTCACCTCTCACATTTTGAAGGAGAGCATCATTCAAGAGAGGAAGGAAGACAATGACAATAATGAAATTTAACCATAATAATTCGTAAACCCACACATTTGGATGAGTTTGAATATATGATGAATGCATTTATGTCATCTAGATATTCTACCTAAATTTCATTGTAATTTGGTCTCTTCTTTTAGATGCATATGTGATAATAAATCTAAATTTATATTTTAACATGTTTGACTTGAATCGTAATTATTGTTTTCTAAATTTAGTTCATAGTGTTTCAAGGTAAATAAAGTTGTATTAATTATTAGATATTTTAAAAACTTTAAAAAGTTTAAATTAAAATAATAATATTCCAAAAATAACATTAAGTGTTTAAATACTTTAAAAAGTTTAAATTAAAATAATAAGATTTCAAAAATAATAATATTCCAAAAATAACACTATGGATGTCATGAAGTTTTACATAGATAAGAAATAGTCGGAGAATTCCATGAAAATCTTTTTCAAAGGCAAGGAAGCTAAGGAGTTAATGAGTTATATCTCTTTAGAAGGTCATTACTATGTTGTGAATTCCTATCACTTCATCCTTCTCAATCACTTTCACCACAAGAAAATAATTTCTTTTCCTTTCTATTTATTGGCTTCGTTGGATGCTGGTATCATTGACCACAAGAAAAACCCGAAGAACCTTGTTCTTCATGTGGGGTTAATTCTCCTCATTTCTTACAATTGCAAAGCTTTTGAGGTGGTTAGACCTGTTCCAACTCCTAAGGATGTGAAAATTGATAAGGGTTATGAGACGGTTTCTGAGGAGGAAGTGACTTGTAAGAATAGGAAGAAACAAAAGCTGATTCTGCAAATGGAGTTAGAGTTGGGGGATGTGGATTTCGTGTCAGATTCCCTTGCTACTACAAATGAGGACATGGGATCCCCTACCATGGGGAAGCATAAAAAAGAGTGGACGAGCGTTGACAAGGGTTATGAGACCAACAATGGTAATCCCATAGATGACATGCTTAGTAGAAGTAGAAAGGATGTGAAGGATTTGGTTGGGGAGGTGTCGTCTCCTCCCCCACCTCTGAAAAATAGGGTTATGCTTGTGGGGGATAGTACAAGGAAGGTGGTGCAATTTGCACTTGAGTTGGATACTCCTCTTAAAGGAGATGGTGGACAAAATGTTGTGGGGTCTCTAGATGGTAAGGAAGCTGGGATTTCTTCTGGTGGGCATCGGGTAGGGCATGCTGATGGGGACACTTCTGTGGTGGACCCGAAGAGGTAGATGAAGAGGATGGTAGTGGCAGTTGAGATCGTGGATTCCATCCAAAATATTAAATCATTGGCTGTGATGCCAATTACTACTGAAAAAGGTAAGGGGATTGTTGTTGATACTGAGAGGGTTTTCTCCTTTCATGAGGAGGATGTTGAGGGTAGAGAGGTTTTTAATATTGGGAAAGATAATATTGTTGATATCTTGGGAGTTGTTAAAGAGGGCTCTATTCTTTTTTATAATATTTTTAAATGGGCCTTCCATGAGATGAATATGACTAATGTGAAAGTGAGGGGTATTGCTAGTAAGAAGGAGGATTCCTCTTTTCAAGATCAAATCGATGATTTGATGAACTCCTTGAATATTGTTGCAGAGGAAACGCTTCTAATGAAGAAAAAAATTGAAGGAATAATCCTTAATTTGGAGAATCTCGTGGAAAGGATTTTTGTTAGTTTGGAGAAAGGTAAAGAGGGGACTAAAGCGGGCCTCATTGCTAATTCTGCTAGAATGATGTACCCTATGGATAATGTTACTAAGGGAAAATATGTTGCTGATGAAGATGCTGATGGTAAGCTGATGGAAGGAGAGATGCCTGCTGACAAAGGAGCGAGCTGTGTTTTGATTGGGGAGGTAAAATCGGGTGGACCAGGGGTTCGTACCCACAACAAGACCAAGTTTCAGGTTGTTCCTGTTGGTAATGCGATGCCTATTGTTGAGGATGAAGGTGGTAAGAATGCGGCCTATGATGTTGAAGTTTTAGATATCCTGAATAATATGTAATGTCGTTGGGTGGGTTTCTTCCCTTTGGCTAACTGTTTATTGTGGTTTTGCTGTGGGTGGGTTGTTTTGATTTTTGTTGTCTTTTTCTCTTGTTAACAACTGCTTTTTGATGTAAAGGGTTCTGGGCCCCTTCAAAACCCGTCTTTTACCTTTAATCAAAACACTAGGTGTTTAATTTATTATGAACCATGCAAAAGTGATAGAGGCCATTAGTTTTTAGTAGGGTCAATTTTAAAATTATTTTATTGATTTATTTTAGCCACAATGCAAGTAGGAGTAAGTGGAGATTTAATTAAAATATCTATATGATGTAGGATCATTCACTAGACTCTAGTATTCTTGAAAGAAATTTAAAGGAGTCTTGATTTTCACCTTCCGACACATAGTATCGAAGTGACACAATTAAAATTCTTCAAATCTGTTTTGATAAAATGAGTGCAAAATGATGATCTTCAACATTTTTTTTCAAAACATCTTATTGGGATCATGATGGGAGAAGGGACCACATATCTATTGATGGAATATCAATGAAATACAAGGAGAATTGCATAAAAAATATAAGAGATCATTTTAAAATTAAAATTCAAGAAACTATTTGGAAGGGCCGATAGGAAGAAGATGAAGGGGTGGCATGAGTGGAATAGCCAATAACAATTAAGGAAAATTGCTTTGGTTTATTCCCCGTGCAAAAGCTAAAGAGGAGGCATGACATAAATTTGAGCCCCGTGTGAGTGAGAAGAAGTCCGTCTAGTAAAATAGGGAGACTACATTGAAGTTAGGAAGGTGGCACCAGAGAGGGGATGATGGAAGGGCATAGTTGGGAAATAGGTATGCGCATCGACCTTGAAAAGAATCCTGATAGGAATGTGTAGGGGCGGTTTTAAAGACAAAGTTTTAAAAACAAGACAAAAGGAGGTAAGGGGACACACAATATGAATTTGAGAGGCATCATTGGAACAAAGGTTGGGGAAAAAATATACAGCATGCATTAAATAAGTGAATGTAAATGAAAAGAGTTACAGGTGTGTGGGTTTGAGGAGAATGCACAGGAGTGAGTGAAGATAAGTGTGCAACAAAGAGAGAAAGGAGAGGTCGATAGGTAAAGAGAACATCAACCATGTGAAGGAGAGCATTGTTCAAGACACATGCATATCTGAAATAGGGGTGCAAAGAAAAGAGGCATCAATTTGAGGCTTGGAGATGTATGCAGGGGAGTAAAGAGTCGACCAAGTAAATAACACAACATTGATGAAGACCATGACAAGAATAGAGGTCTTTGTTGTAAATTATCCAAGACAAAGTGACTGGTAGAAAGACAATTGGAGTTTGCTAAGTCAAAACAAAGGAGAATATTGATTGTCATATGAAGTTGGAGGCCATGAATGATCAATTGATTGTACTTTTTGTAATTGAATCAATAAAGTTAAAGTTTATTGAAATTATCATTCATTGTATCATTGATTTAAGGGAGAAAACTGTCTATGTTTTGTGTTTGTGGATGGTGATTTTGGAATGAGGGAAGGGCCTATTTGCATCAATTGGTATCAGAGTGGGAGATCCTGAGAGTGGAGAGAATCCACTAGAACTGTGGGTGAAGAATTGGCAAAGAGTGAAGAATCCTTGAGAGGCTATTGATTATGTGGGTATCATGTTGGTTGTCCTTCGATAGAGATGAAGGTGGGTAGAAGGTGTGTGAATATCTTCCATTGAGAGGAAGTGGATAGAAGAGATCTTGAAGGTGCATCTTTTAAAATCTTGTTGGGTAGAGGATAGTAGTGAGAGTTTTGTTGCAGGGGACCTGCAAAGGCAGTGAGTGTTGGCTCTAATTTTTTTGTGGTTATAAACTAAGAGTACGACATAATTGTTTGGAAAAATGTCTTGGAGACATGGAGAGATTTTGTGGATGAATAATTAATATTTGAAGCCATAGAAAATGAAACAAGAACCGATCTGAAGGAGTGATTTGTTTCGAACTATATGCAAGTCCGGTGGAAAGTGCTACAAAGTGATGGTGGACAACGATAGTAGAGATAATTTGGTTGCATTGGAAATGGTTGAGAAGCTGAAATTGAAGAGGATGAAGCACCCTAAGCCATACTCTGTTTCTTGGTTACAAGGAGGTCATCAAATTCGAGTAAGTGAACAAAGCATTGTGAATTTTCACATTGGAAGACATAAGGATGAAATTGTATGTGATATAGTACCCATGGATGTTTGTCACATTTTGTTGGGTCAAACTTGGCTTTGGGATAGGGAAGCTATACATAATGGCAGTGATAATACCTATAGAATAATCAAGGATGGGAAAGAATATGTGTTGAATCTATTGTAGGATAAACAAGAGGAAGTGGTAAAATAAATTGTAGCAATATGCCCTAATGAGTGTATGCAAGAAGAAAGCAACATCAAATTTGCAATTGGTGAGAAAGAAATGGATGAGAATTCTTTGAAAGATGAAAGAGAAGATGTGAGAACAATGGCTGAAAATAAAGATGAAGAAGATGCTGCAACGATGATTGAGGAAGTGAATGAAGTGAGAAGAGGAGAGAATGTAGAGGAGGTTTCCAAAAATGAGAATAATGAATATGCAGTTGTGGAACTTGAGGTTGCAGCTATGGAGTGTGAAGATGTTGCAGCAAATATAAAAGATGAAGATTATTTGTCAGTGATAGAAGATGAGTGGATGAAAAAGCTTGTAGTTGTAGCAAAGTGTGAAGAATGAAAAGTTGCAGTTGATGATGATATGAGAGATGTCGCAATGAAGAGTGATGCTGTAGTCGAGAAAAGGATAAGGTAAATATCATTATATTTTGTGATGATAAATTGACATTAAATTCACATGTCATTGAGGGAAAGAAAGAAAATATAGTTGCAATTTCAGATTTAAATGTAGATGTTGTATATTTTCTAGTAGAAATGGTAGAGGATGTTGTAGGATTTTGGTTGAGGTGGATGGTTAGAGGTGGGCTTGAACCCACAAAAGAGGAAAAGAGTGGAGAGAATGTTTGGAGGAGGAGGACAATTCATGGTGGACATGAGTCCAGGAGAGGAAAGAGGAAGAGAGTGCAAAATTGTTGGGGAAGGATGGTGAATGTTCCAACAAGATGCTAGAAGAGGAGGAAAAATAAATAATTTACAAGTAACAATTTTAGCATGGGAGAATGCTACAAGTTGTTATTAATTTGGAAGAGTAGTTCTACTACTTAGCTCCGCTTTGTGAGCCTATTCTCACAAATTTTTTACCAGGTGCATCTGATGTAGGAGCATCTGCCAAACTCTAGTCTTCTTGAAATAAATTCAAAGGAGTCTTGATTTTCACCTTCCGACACATAGTATCGAAGTGACACAATTAAAATTATTCAAATCTATTCTGATAAAATGAGTGCAAAATGATGATCTTTAGCATTTTTTTTACAAAATATCTTATTGGGCTCATGACGAGAAGGTACCACATATCTATTGATGGAATATCAATAAAATTCAAGGAGAATTGCGTACAAATTATAAAAGATCATTTTAAAATTAAAATGAAAGAAAATATTTGGAAGTGCCGATAGGAAGAAGATGAAGGGGTGATAGGAGTGGAATAGCCAACAAAAATTAAGGAAGTTTTCTTTGGTTTATTCCCCACACAAAAGCTAAAGAGGAGGCATGACATAGATTTGAGCCCCGTGTGAGTGAGAAGAAGGCTTCCTGGTAAAATAGGGAGACTACATTAAAGTTAGGAAGGTGGCACCAGAGAGGGGATGATGGAAGGGCGCAGTTGGGAAATAGGTAAGAGCATCAACCTTGAAAAAATGCCCGATAAGAATGTGCAGGGCAGTTTTAAAGATGTAGTTTTAAAAACAAGACAAAAGGAGGTAAGGGGACACATAGTATGGAGTTGAGAGGCATAATTGAAACAATGGTTGGAGAAAACAATAGATAGCATGCATTAAATAAGTGAATGCAGATGAAAAGAGTTATAGGTGTGTGGGTTTGAGGCTGAGAAGTGCGCAACAATGAGTGAAGATAAGTGTGTAGCAAAGAGAGAAAGGAGAGATTGATAGGTAAAGAGAAGATCGACCATGTAAAGGAGAGAATTGTTCAAGACATAGGCACAACTGAAATAGGGGTGCGAAGAAAAGAGGCATCGAGCTGAGGTTTTGAAATGTACGTAGGGGAGTAAAGAATCAACCAAGTAAAGAACATGACATTGATGAAGAACATGACAAGCATAGAGGTCTCTATTGTAAATTGTCCAAGATAGAGTGACTAGTAGAAAGATAAGTGGAGTTTGCTGAGTTAGACCAGAGGAAAAGATCGATTGTCATATGAAGTTGGAGGCCATGAATGGTCAATCGATTTACTTTTTTAATTGAATCAATAAAGTTAAAGTTTGTTGAAATTGTTGTTCATTGTATCGTTGATTTAAGGGAGAAACTTGTCTGTGTTTTATGTTTGTGGATGGTGATTTTGGCAAGAGGGAAGGGCTTGTTTGCATCACTGTTATAATAATTCATTGTAAGTGGAGGACAATAATAAAAATAGGTGCTCCATTTGGAAAATGAAATATAGAGAAGGGAATGCAAGAATTTGGGCATCCATTTTTTTTTTTGGCATTTTTCTCCTTTCTAGTTGTGATCTTTCCTACAATAGGGGTATGGAAAAGTTTGGCATCCAAATTTTGTTACATTCCTCTCTCTAACAATGACTTTTCCTATAGCAAGGGTGTGATTTTTTGTGTGTAATTTAAAGCATTTCTTGAAATAAAATATTGTAAGTGATCATCCTCCATTTCCTATGAATATAATCTTCCCTTTGTGAGTGAAAACTAGAGTTTTATATTTGTATTTGGAGCTACATTTAGTCATTGTTGTAGGTGCTTTATTTGGGCACTAGAATGGTCATAAACATATGATAATATACATATATTTTTATATTTTACATTCTAGATATGATAATTCTTTTTTATTTCACAAAATGAGAATATGAACATAATATTTTCTATTTGGATATTTGCATCATGCCATGATTTGTGCATGCATTATGTTTTCGTTTTAATGCTCTAAAATATTTAATTTTTAAGGGACAAACTTACCCTCTCACCCTCGTATGGAGTTAGGTAAGGTGCATGATTATATCTTATATATAGAATGACATTATTATTTGTGATATTATGATGCATGAACTGCCTAACATTAAGGTTACAATTTTTTGGTATTCTAACATATAGTTTGGAGTTGCATATCTATGACATTTTTTCAAATAGATTATGCAATATGTGCATATATTGGAACTACACTTCTAAAGCATTAGGATAAATAATTTTAAGTATTAAATATATATATTTATTTATGCATATGATGTATACATCTACTATTCTAAGGCATTCCAACAAATATTTTATGCACTATGTGCATACATTGGAACTACACTTCTAAAGTTAGGATAAATAATTTTAAGTATTAAATACATATATTTTGCACAATATATGAGATTATGATTTTCTTCTTTCCTATATATACATATATGTATGCATATATTTATTTATGTATATATACAATATGTGTATATATATATGTATACATATGTATACATATATATATTTATATAAATGTACATGTACATATACATATACATATATGTGTATATCTATATACATATATGCATATAGATATATACACATATATGTATATGTACATGTACATGCATATACATATATATGCATATATATGTACATGTTGTATACATTTATGTATTTACATATATACATACATATGTGTGTATAAAACAATAAAATTCATGTCATTTTTGGCTATATGCATATGATATCATTTTCATAAATTTATTGGATATGATATTAAGATAGAAAAGAGAAGAATATATGAATGCACAAAGATGCATAGTATTTATTTTTTAAATTTTTTTTATTTTTTTGTGGATATTAAAAAGTATAAACATAGATGAGAAAAAATAGATAAAATGTAAATCTAGATATTTGTATTGATTTATACATGAAAACATTAGTTATTGAAACTATTTATCTTTTGGTACCATAGACAGACAGTCTATAAAATATGGAAATTTATTAAACCAACTCAAGGTCAGGCTATGCTAAGAGTATGCTAGTTGACTCAATATTTTATAAAAACTACTGTATTGGTCTATGCATTGTGTTACCTTTTATGGTCATTTTGGAATATTCAAGAAAGAGATAGCAGTGCTATGAAAAAATGAACCTTATTTAAATGTGATTTATGTTTAAAAAATTTGGCCAAAGTGATGCTATATCTATATGTATTGTCAATTCATGGGACTCTCAAGATTGCATGTTAGTCAAATTTCATTAGTAGCTAGAGGGTATCTAGTGTCTCCATGATTGACTATATGTGATATTAATTGTAGATTTATACACTTGGTTCTTGGATTTTATTTTAATATAGATGTCATTATCTACTATCTTTATTGAAGGCTTGGGTCATTTCTAGTAGGAAGATGAGTGAGGGATTGCATGTGGCTAGGATTGGATAGAATTAGAATACACAATATAAACTTCTACAATTGAAACCAAATTAACACAAATAACAATGTCTATCATATACAAATGAGATTGTATAAAATAAAATGATGAACCTTGCATATATAGGAAAGGATGAGGAGGTGAGAAGGTAGGAGACAATGACTAACTACCCCTCCAAAGGTGCAATACTTGTGAACTCTCTTGAAAATTGTGTGATAAAGTGACAATTATACATGAAATAGGTGTATCAATAGGTGAGTACATGCGTTTCAAACCCATAAAGTGAGACAAAAATCTAAAATTACCTAAGTGGAGACTTAACTAGTGTGAATATGTTCCTCTCCTAGATAGGTTAAAACCTAACTAGTTCGATAAAGTTACTATTTACACCAAAACCCCTCTTAAGTGTAACATAGAGAGTAATTTATGTAAATATGATGATGAGTCCCAACTACTAGGCCATGTTAGGTAATCATGTATGAAATTTTCATAAACAGAGTAAAGGAGAAAACTCTGTGGGAACAACATTCCTCTCCAAAAGAGAAATGATACAATGTGAATGTACACATGAAGAAGTTAGAGATCTAAGGACTTATCATGACCCCCAAGGACTACTTATAACATATAAGTAAAATAAATGTTCCCCTATTGGAGAGAAAAGAGAGGTCTATGTGAACCCCCAAAATGTGAGAAGGAATGAACTCCATGTAAAGAAATGCTCCCTCACAAAAATGAGATGAGAAGAGAAATCATGCAGTATGCCCTCATAGCTATTCTTGTAGTTTTGGTAGATGATTGAAACTAGATGCCAAAGATTATCCATAATCATTGAACAATATTTCTCCCCTTGGGAAGAACCAACACCACAAATTTGTGCAATATGACATTCGATTCCAAATAGGAATATGCAGAAAGTGAGATGAATATTTTAGAATTTCGTATATGATCCAAAGATGATGATGCAATATCTAAAAAATCCTCAAATGATCCATGTGAAGACTAATGTAGAACATGTACCAAATATGTGAAGTCTTATTGTAAAGAGTCTTTGGATGCTCTCAGTTAAGCATCTCTAAACTCTAGGTTGTGCAATAATTTTCACAAAAAAAAAGGAAGACTAATGTCCTTGATAGTGTCTTCCAAATCTACAATGCATGACTCTACAAACAAAGATGCAACATCTTATAGAATTTTTTCCCAATGTGCTGGGAAATAAGTATCAATATCTTGCTGCAAAGAATCTTTGGATGCTCTTTGTGAAGAAAATATGAATTCAGATGTAGTAATAGGTGATAAGATCTTAATACATGTCATCAAACTAAATTTTTCATTTCCAAATTATTTGGATGTCTCACAAGATGTCTGATTTAGACTAGATTTTTCTACAAGTGTTGAATTAGAAGAATCTAGCAAGTTGATTCTATTTGCAATGCAAAGCTTTGATAACTGATGAAGTTTCAAAGTAAGTTACAAGTCATCAAGTTGTGCATGTTGTTATTCTTTCTCTCCCTAGTACCTATGCATTTATGGTGTAAGTTATTCATCGACCTAATATTTTTATTTGCAATAATTATCCTCCATATGTTAAAACATCTATTCTATTTGGTACTAGTTAAAATGGCTATCCTTTTCCTTAATAACAAAGTAAATGTTGCTTACTTTTTCAAAAACAAAGTAAAATAATTTCAATGGCATTAGGACCATAAAGATCATCATTTTGATAATGAAAAATAGGGAAATTTTTCATGCTTCCTTATATCAAAGAAATCACCAGTAAACCTCTTCTATCCAATTTTCTTGGTGCCCTCTCATTCTCAAGCATTATCTCCATTTTTCTTTTAAATTATATAAAAATAATTGAGGATGTTGTGATGGTTAAGTATCTCACAGAGAACTATATTATACATGATTTTTTATATCTTGAATATCTTTTTCAATATCTTAATAGCTATAATAACCTCCACGGTGTGGTTAACATTGGTGGTATCCACTCCTAGCTCTACTATAGAGCTCTCTTCCTTTGTACTATGCTCTTCTTGCTATGTGGTCGAATCTCCTAATAGATTCTCCCCAAATAGATCATTCCACCCTAAACTTGATCCAAGAAGATATTAGGGACATATTCTATTGTAAATTGAGGAAAGTATCTAAATCTCTTCATTTGTTCATCATTCATGCAGTTGATAAAACTCATCTTTGTACTTCTCCTTCAATCTATTCATGTAGCTATTTCTAGCTCTAATGGGAGTTGTGATGGCTAGTCAACATACTCCTTGGGTAATATTTCTCCCTTGTAAATAGTGAGTATTTATACTAGTTTTTTTGTTTTGTGTTTTTATCTTATGTTTCTCTCTACTACACTAGTAGTTTTTTTTGGTATGTTATCTATTATTCTTATTTCTAGTTTCCTCTTTTCCCCTTTGATGTCTGAGTCATTTAATGTTGGTTGTGTCTTTAGTTCCTTTAGGACCTTCATCCTTGTATGTATTTCCAATCCATTATTTTAATATATTGGTGGTCATTGGTCACCCTTTATTGAGCAAATAAAAGCTAATCATTTTGCTAAAATTGGGGAACTTGTCTTGAGACCTTCAAAGAATTTCTTTTATTGTTTTTTTCCTCCACAAAAATTTATTTATTTGCAAGTCATATGTCTCACATAAATCTTAAGAAAAATATTATGCATTTGTAGAAAGAGGACTTTGAGATATTTTTAGAAAGTGGTAGTAACAAGCATTAGAGAAGTATTTAGTGAGACATGATAGTCTAAAGTTGACCTCCAATTATAATTTCTAACAATTTTTTCTATCACAAATTTTAGAAAAATTCTTAGATCTTGTTATATTTTTAGGTTGAAGAAAACCTATACTTTTAACAATATATCCTTATTTGGCATCTATAGTGCATATTGATCAACACCACATTGATTTTTTTTTTTAAATTCTAAATGTAAATTCATTAAATATAAAGTTCCAAAATAATTTGTGTTGGTGGTTTCATAATTATGTAATTTTATGAGGTGATCTTTTGGTTATTTATTTTCTTTTGTTAGTTTTTTGGTTCAGTAATCTTGGGGGATTTAATTGTATCTCTTATTCTCTCTTTTTAATTTAAGTATTTTATAGAATAATTTTGAATCATTTAAGGTCCAATGCACTTATTGTAAGAAGAAAAATCATGATGAAAATAATTTCTTTATGAAGTAGATTGATGAACTAAAAAATAAATTAAGCAATTCATATTAGTTTTTTATATTCTTCTACTTCAACATTAAAAGATTTATTATTTTTCACACTCAAAAATATTATATGGAGGCATCATTGAGGGATGAGCAGTTTTGTTAGATTAAATGCAATGATATCTCATCTCCATCACCTTCTCCTACATCTATCAAGTCCAATTTTTTTTTCTCCATAATTTATAGAGCCTTAGTTTAGTAGGACATTTAGTCTTCCAAATACAAATCCTTGTGATGAATACTTGATATATATTTTTAGTTTGTTTCGTGAATTCGTTATTTTAGATTTGGAGGACATTATTAAGGATATTCAAATCCTCTTTGATGTCAAATCCTAAGGAGATATATATCCTTCTTTATATGTCATGAGGGCACATTAAAATCCTCTTATTCCTTCTCTAGCTATGTCTACTTCTACAATAATAGATTCTATAGTTAAGTTCTTGAGTCTAGAGATGTGACAGTCATTTCTCATGTTAACACCTTATACGAGAGTACTAGATTATTATTGGTTCAATCATCTTACTCATCATGAGAACCATACATCTATGGTTGTTGTACTTGAATCTTTTATAGCACTTGATTGATTTTGTAAAACTCCTCCATTTTTCTCATATGTTCAGTTAGTGTGTGTTTCTCTGATATGCTTATGTTTTATGCTAGTACATTTACTTTGATTGTTTTATGCTAGTACATTTACTTTGATAGACCATGATACTATGTTATTATTTGATTGCTAACTTTGGAGCGATGTTGGTTTTATATTATGATGTGAGAGAATATTATTCTGATGTTTATTGTTTATGGCATGCTTTCTATCTAACATAGTTATTTATTTGAGTTGATATTGCTATATGCTCATCTATATTTTATTGATGTTTTAGATTCGTCAGTTTGATGTGATTGTATTGGTGAAGGGAATGAGATTGCATCACTCACTTGTGAGTGCCCTGGGATTCCATGATTCTCTCTTCACAATGTGATTGATTATGATATAAATATGTTTGATATATGCTTTGGTTGCAGGATTGTAGGTACAAGACATTGACTCCATCGAGATTCACAGGTTTGAGCATGTCCATTGCCCAATGGTTATCTGATTGGGAGATAGTAACTAGGTTTCCCTTGCCAAGCCACAAGTGTAGTCATAGTGTGTCATCAATTTTAGTTGGTCATGATTTGTTATCATGTTGTCCATTTTTACCTTGTTGCTATTTATGTTGCAAGGTATGTTTAAGGGAAATAAATGCTTTAAATGTTTTAGGTGATTATTTAATTAATCTTGATTATTGTGTTAGAAGCTTTGTATTTAATTTAATCAATTAATTTAATCTTATGATTAAATTTATTTTATTAAGTAATTAAATTAATTAGATTTAATTTAAATTAGAAAATACTATGTGATTTTGAATTAATAAAAGGCATAAATATATATAAAATATCTAGAGGGATTATTTGAGTATTGATTGAGAAGATATTTGATTTTTGACATGTGTTGGGAAATTTTAATTACGGTTGTTGGGAAAATTATTTCACGGAGAGAATATTTGCTTTAACAAAGAGAGGTAAGAGGTTACTCTAGGGAAGAGGAGAAGATATTTTTGCAAAGGTTGTTAAAAAAAATGGGTTGTTGAAAATTTTGGGGAAGGATAATCTCGAGAAAATTCTTTGGCTCTGGCTTTGTTTTTGCTTTTTCTGGAAAATTGATTATTTGGGAAGAAACTTGTTTTTTTGGTTGGAAGAAGCATTGGTTAATTGGAGGAATCTCTACTTCAATATTCATTTCCTCAAGCCTCTGGAATAAGGTTCCTTAATTGTTTCTTTAATTTCAACTTGGAAAAGTTATTAGAGTAAATTGTTGTTTTGGAAAAGATTGCCTTTAAAGGAAAATTACAATATCAACAAAATAATTTTTTTTAAAAACAACAATTAAATTTAACAACATTAAAAAATTATACAACATAAAAATAACATAGAATATTAACCTAGTTCCCATGGGGTAACATGGTGCACTACTTGAACGAACCCAACTAACTAAAAATGATTTATGATACCAAACTAAAGCGGAAGAAAGAAGTGTGAATAAAACATAATAGATATGACATTCATTCCATATGAACAAGATAAATAAATGAAACATAAATAACATATCATTACATTTAGCTTCTGAGTTCAAGGTTACAATCGTGGAACATATTTCCATAGATACAACACATTGTGAAACCAAAGTTACATTACATAGCCACTTCCCTTATAACATTGGGAAGATTATAACATAATACAAGAGTACAATAATGAGAGTTGAATTCTTCAAAGGTACAATATTATCCTTGTGAATATCTGAGATCACTACAACTACAACCACACCACTATCACCGAGGGGGGACCCAATGGGTGCATTGCACATTTCCACCCGACCTTGTGAACTCAAAGGAACACCCCCTATGTAAGGATTCGATAAGAAAGAACCCTCAGACATAAAATCTAACATAAAGGACTAACATCAAATGAATCAAGCCCACGAAACCACATAAACGTCAACAATAATCAAAACAACTCCAGAGGAAACAAGAAAAAGGGGAAAAAAAGGGGTACAGTGGGAGAGTGTCATCACATGGCCTTACATGGATTCACCAGACTACCTAATATGTAATTCCTCACCACGTAACCCTAAAGGAAGTTGCAATTATCTAAAGCGCACCAATTTTTTTTATTTAAAGTGTAATTAACATACATGTTCACTTATTGCTTGACAACAACCTCTAAGGCTATGAAACCGAGATTACTAAAACCCATACATACATCAGTATGCATCCATAGAATTTAATTACATAATGAATTGAGTACTCATACAAAATAAAGTTACATCATAACATAAAGAGATATAACAAAAATCCATATTCATTAACTTAATCACAAGGTTACATCACTCATTCCCCAAATGAGGCAATAATATAAATGTGTTACAATATACATAAATCCACCTCAAATACAAATGAGGGGTAAAATAACATGAATCAAATTGAATTAAATACATTGCTTGAATTAAAATAAGAATTGCGAGCTCTCCAACTAGATATCTCGCCATCAAGTACTAAAGATCAAAGGGGGACCCAACGGTGTATGGTGCATGTTCCACCCAACCAAGTGGTACCTGAAGGCCCACCCCCCATGCTAGGAGATAGTAACAACATAACATGGATAAACCTACAACCTCTAATCACAGGCCGACACATACATACTAACTCAACCAACTATTTACACTAACTAACATAAGGTTACATTGCTTCCAGTTCAAACCATTTTTGAATCACAATACAAACAACACATTTGATCTAGGAGGAGTGTCATCACAATGCTACAAGGGATATCCTGGTGAGTCTTCCTAGGCCCCGACCCCCATCTTGGGATCTCTTGGAAACCTCTAACAACTTTTGGCCCCACATGCAGTCCAAAGCGGAATCAAATATCTTTCATGAAGACATGATACCGATCATGCCGTTTTGGGCCTTCCCGTCTCATCCCAAGCCTATATTAGCACAAGGGTCCATGAGTGAGGCTTATTAGTCTAGATTAAATGTTGAAGCTACCCAACCCCTAACAAGTTAATTATATTATATCTGGTTTGCCAACCTACAATGAGTTATCTTGGCACCCCTTTGTGTGCTGGTGCTCGTTGCAAGCACTCCCCTATGAAAACTAGTGGAACAATTCCACAACCCAAGGCCACCTAGTGCTAGTCCAAAATAACATCCACCCTAAACAAAATATAAGGGTAACACTTCCCCATTTGTGGAAACCGAGTAACAATAACCAAAACTGAAGCACTAACCAAAGGTTCAATAACTAGGTTGACTCAAATAAACATACAACCCCCTTTCCCTTTTTTCACTACTGGAAGTCTTAAACAATTTAAACCCATTTCCCTTTACGAAATACATAGAAAATAAACATAGAAGGCAATTACGAGGAAACAACTATTTTTCGATATACAAAATCCATTTCCCTTTTAAATTCATTTCACAGGAAAGAAAACAATTGCCCTAACAAAATAATCGATTAAAACAATTAATTGCCTCTTCAGTAAAATCAAATCCTTAGATTACTTTTAAAAACAACATAAATCAATCTACAAGTTATTTTCTTCAATTTACCAACTAAACATAAAAAGAAACATATTACCTTTTGAAATAAAACTATTTTAAATATAAAAATATATATTTGATACATATTCATAAATATACATACATAATTATATTTTAATATATAATTATGTATATATATTTATGATATATATTCATTAAATATATAATTGATATTCTACAAACCAAATATATTTAACATATATATAAAATAATATATATACACATTATATATACATATACATAATATATATACATATATATACATAATGTATATATAATATATATTTTATATTAAATAAGTTAAACTTTATCGAAATTCGCAATTCACAATTGTCAAAAAGCGGATGAATTTTATTTTTCGTGATTTTAAAACAAAGAGCCGAATCCATTAACATTTGGGAGCATTGGTTGTACTATGTACAAACCAACCACCCCATTAATGATGGGAGGGCAATGTTACCATGGGACGACACGTCCCCCACTATGGTGGGTGCGCTACCTCATGGCAGTTGCACCTCCCCACTTGAGATTGAGTGGTGGAGATTTTCCCTCCCCACCAACCACAAATTAAAAAATTACTCTTACAGATTTTATTTTATTTCCATTTCAAATTTTTATATCACCATCACAATTTTGTCTTTAGCGACGAAAAATTAAATTCGTCGTACGACGATTTCAAAATTATAGAAAAATAAAAATATTTACATATATATAATATATAAATATATGCATTTGTATATAAATTTTTATATATATGCATATATGTATATATTATATATATAACAAAAAATTACATCAACATAAATAAATTGGGAAGAAATTATTTTTGAAAAACCATCTACAAGTAAAATAGAGCAAATTTTTCCAGAAAACCCAATTTTCATAGAGGATTTTTCAATAAATCTTCCAACTAGCTTTCTCAAATCCAAACACAGAGAAAAGAAAAGACAAGCTATAGGAAAATCCTAATTTCTTCCAGAAGCTTTCAATAAATTTCCTAAATTTTAATATTTTCCTCTAGGTTTTTCCATAGCAAATTTACAAATACAAAAGTTTTACAATTTTTTCCCTACATAGGTTTTTCATAATTTCTACACAGATTTAAACACTAAATTTTCCTTAAATCTAAATTTGTTTTCCTCTAGATTTATTTCATTCTTTAAATCTAATAATTCCTCAAATATTTCAAATCTTATTCTTTGGTTTTCACTGTAACTAAAATTTCCTAGGTTTCTTCACGACAATCACAGAAGCTTTAATTTCTTCTTTTCTTAAACAAAATAAACTTACAATTATAGATCTAGCACAACAATTTTCTATAGTAATACAGTTCCAATTGAAATTTTAAACAAACTATAACACAAGAATGGAACCTGTTTCAAGAAGCTTCTGAAGTATTGAAGTTTTTGATGCCGAGCCTCTTCCAAAGCTTTTACAATTTCTCCCCAGCAAACACAATTTCAAAAACACAGTATTGTATCCAACACCAAACAACCTATCCCAAACAAATCTAAGAATGCTACTTGTTCACAATTTTCTAACAATTCAAAATCCTTTTCAAAAATTTTTTAACAACAAAACCCAAAAATCTTCCTTGCTTTCTCAATTTTTATTCCCGTAAAAAATATCCTAAACTTTTCCATGAAGAAGCTTTCCACTTTCTCACCCAAAGCCCAAATTCTCTCAGAGAATTAATTTTTCCAACAACCCTCAATTAATTAACTAAAATATGCGGGCAATTAACAAATATCTTTTTATCAATCACATTTATTTTCAAAAATATAATTTAATAACTTCATATTCAAATTTAATTCCCTTTAACTAATTTCTAAATAAATAATTTAATTAATCAAGTTTAATTACTTAATAAATAAATTTAAACCCATGGATTAAATTTAAATTACGAAATAAATTAAAATATAAATTAATTAATTTAAATAAAAAGCTTCTATCAAAATGTCTAAAATTAATTAAATAAAAATCAACATTATTTAATGCATAATCTAAACATTTATTTTCATAACATAAACCTTGCAGAATTAAATAATAATAAACAAGGCAAACAAAGACACAACAAACAATGACTGACGACACATTGTGGTTAGGGTGTAGACCTGACACATGTTACCTAGCTACTATCTCCCATTCAACTTAACTGCTGGGTCAACATGCTCAAACCTGTGAAATCAGGTGGAGTTGATGTCATGTACCTGCAAACCTATAAATGCGATAACAAAGAATATATATATATAACAACATAAAATACACACCGTGAAGAGGAAATCATGGAATCGCAGGGCACTCGCAAGTGAGTGATGCGATCTCGTCCTCTTCACCAATACACTCATCATAAACTGACAATTCCATTAGAATCAAATAACTCATATGCAATAAACATGTTATATCAACTAACATCATTTCGCTAATAAAAGAATAACAATAAAACATCCAAAAAGATACATCACACAACCACAATAGTCTATGTCGCTCTGTAAATAGCGATCAAATAACACACACGATAAATTATGCAAAGTACCTAAGTGACTAAACTAAAACAAATCAAGGAACACTGTCTAAGCAAGAAGCTAAAATGAAGGGGTATTACATAATACTAGGAGCCGCCTCCATCTATGGTTAACCAAACATCCTATTTCAAGGTGCTGCCCCATAGGGTGACTCATGCAGAGCCACTTACCTTTCATGGAGACAATGTAGTGACCTTACCGACCAAGTCTTTCCACCCATCCTTAGCCTTTGAGAGCACTAATGGTAGGGGTGAGGTGTATATTTTTAGTCTTGTTATGTGTTAACTAACCCAACCCACTAGGTACATTAATTAGGTTTTCACTTATTTAAGGAAACTCTTTCAAGGGTGACCACTTGTACACTGGACCTAAGAAGAGCCACTCTCTCCTACGGTTACCCTAAAATCAAAGTCAAGTAACGAGTGTACCTCAATGCACAAACCAAAAAAGACCTTATATCAAAACAAGGCACATGAGGCATGACCATCTTGTGACTACGCAAAGCATTCCAAAAACCCATAAAACTAAGAGGTACCACCCACACAATCGTTCACAAGATAACAAGATAGACAAAGGTGCAACCAACAACATGCATACACACCACTTCCCTAGCCTTTGGAGATATCACTTATCCACCCTAGAAACAAAATATTACATACTACTAATTAATGCCACATAGACACACACACACACATATCATTTCCAAGCTAAAAAAAAACACAGACGCACATTACAGAGGGGCACAACATCTTGTATGGTTGCGCCTAACAACCTTGTGATTGCTGCGTAGCCATCCAAGGGTTGTCACAACCCTCTCAAAAGGAAAAGGAGGGGGGTGGGGTGGTTCGCTTATGGTAACCACTCCCCACACCCAACATAACAAAATTCATAGGCATAAAGAAACATTCGCAGCCACAAAAAATAATATGTTGCCTTCGATGGAACATTCGATTGCCATTAGATATATATATATAACAAATGCATAACACATGAAGATATCAGGCATATCCCAATACACAAAACCATTCAGATAAATAGAATCAAATTGGGGAAATGCAATAAAAGACGGAGAGGATCTCAGGCAAAAGACGGTTACAAATAAATTGGCTTAGAAATGACAATGGACAAAAGGAAATGAAAATCCATTTATTTACAAACTTGAATCGAAATATACAATAGCATATGGGCAGGAAACAAAGAGAAAGAGAAAACTATAGGCTGAGATCACAATTATAGAGAAATGGACTTCATATCACAAAAATTCCAAGACTCACAACAATCATAAATAGATTTCAATTTTAAAAATCATTTTCTTTTCAACTGAAATTTATAGAGAACTTTCAAGGATTTCAAAACTACCTAGAGTCTTTCGCTTAATTTGATTCAAAGATGGGAGTGCTGCATTGAGCATATCGAACCAACCATAATCTTTAGAAATTTAGAGATCCACAACCTCCAACCGAACAAATCGAAGTACAAAACCCAACACAAATCTAAAAATCTAGATTCCTCTAAAACATAAATTTGAAAGGAATACAAAGAATGCAATTCTTAGAAAAACTTGTTAGCTTTGGAAAATGGCAGACCAATTTTACTTTTCTCTTTCCGATTTTTCGAAGAGGACAAGATTAGATATAAAATTCAAACATGGAAAAACTCCCAACATTACTAAATCTTTCAAAATTTCACTGAACCTCCAAAATAGACTCTTCCTTAAATTTTAGTTTTATTAAATTTTGAATAGGCAATTTCCTCAAAATTACGAAACTCACAATTTGCTCCCAAAATTAATACATTTTATTTCCTTTTAAATTTAATTAACTTTCAAAGACCAATAGTCTATTAAAATTAAATAAATAAACATTTTAATTCAACCCACATTTAAATTTTAAAATATAATATTAACTTAATTACTTGATGATAAAATTAATTATAAAACTAATTTTAATGTCTTAAATTTAAATAACAAATAAAATAGTTTATTAACTTTTTTATTTATTTATATTAAATCATAATCTCATGATAATTTAAATCTAAAAAAATCAATAACACCCTTAATGAATAAAATAAATAACGCTAAAGAACACATTTATTTTCTAAAAGAATTCATGTCATTTACCAACCATGACAACTTGATTACTTCTTAACCATACCAAAGGATAACATTTAATTTAAATGATAATACATTAATCAAACAATAAATGAAACCTTTGATAACATTACAAAACTCATGAAAATAAATAACTTAAATTAAAAATCATACCCATACAAACGAAGTACAAATATATAACATGAGAAAACACTGACCCAACCACTGACACAGACGGGGGATACTTTCTTATGAACTCCCTAACCACATCAACCATTGGGTATGTAGGGCGTGCTCAGACCCGACAATGTAGGTGGAGTCGACACCCATTACCTGCATTCCTGCATAAGACCAAATGTTGAACAACATATACGTATGCACATAACTCATAATCAAACACATTGTGAAAGAGAATAGTGGTGAGGCAGGGTGCTCACGGGTGAGCGATGCAACACCATCTCCTTTACCTGAATCAAATATAGTAATCAAAATCTAAATACTACATCATCATTATAACACACTTAGTAACATCATCATAAATATAAGTATCCCACACATAAGTCCAAATATCATAAGCAAATAAATATATTTGTCTACCACACCAAACACATGGTGAAATAGATGTCTAACAAAGTATCATGTAAGCATCATAACATAATAAGAAACCACACAGAATCAAAACACACACAAAATAGTATCAAAATGTATGAGCAACATGAGAGGTGTAATGCCCCACCAAGTAACCCTACAGGATGTTATAATGAACGACTTAAGCGAACCAATTTTTTTTTTTATAAAGTGTAATTAACATACACATTCACTTAATAATTAACAACAACCTCTAAGGCTACAAGGTTGGGATTACTTAAACCCACACAAACAAAATCATAACATTTAATAACTTTATGAAATAAGCATCATGCGACATAAGGATACAACATAACATAATAAGATAAACATCCAAGATACAATTTCATAAAAAATTACATAATCCAATAGTTACATCACTCATTCCTAGAATGAGGCAATAGTACAAATGTATTACAATTATAGAAATCCACCTCATAAACATAAGATGGATACAATAACTTATACAAATTGAAATATTACAATGCAAGAAACTACAACAAGAATTGCGAGCTGTCCAGTTGGATGTCTCGCCACCAAGTATTGAAGATAAATTGGAACCCAATGGTGTATGGTGCATGTTCCACCCAACCAAGTGGTACTCGAAGGCCCACCCCACATGCTAGGAGATAGTAACAAAGTAACATGGAAAAATATCTACAACCACTAACCAAAGGCAGACTCATATTGACATCACCAAACAAATGCAATAAAAAAGTACAACTCAAACATCACTGATATAGGTCACATTGCTTCCAGACATAAAATAGATCAAGTATGTTAAGAGAACCATACACATAACATAAATACTAACAAATTTTGTCCTAGATAGAGTGTCATCGCACAACTCATAATAAGTTACCCTTAGCGGATCTTCATAGGATCTGGTGTTCCTGGTGGCCTCTACCAACCCTCAGCCCTCATACTTACTAATGTGGAATAAAATACCTCTCGTACTGACAAGATAGATGACTTTGCCATTTTAGGCCTTCCCACTCACACCAAGCCTTAACTAGCACTTGACTATGAGTGAAGTAAGAACTTATCTTTTTAGTGTGTAGTACTCCCCAAATTTATAGTTTTAGTTATCACTTGATTAAACCACTTACATAGGTTACCCAAATCTTACCTCTTTCGGTCTCTGGCCCCTAATGGAAGCCACTCTTCTATTTGACAACACACAACAAACCAAACACCAAGGGACTCACAAGTGCATAAAACCTAGGTATCAAACCACTTCATCACAAGGAGGAAACAAAATAATAGAACTCTCTCCAACAAATGGAGGCAACCAAAACACATAGTCTACTCCTTTCACAGGAGGTACAAAACATCCTCATTTGTGGTAACCGGGTAAATACTAAAAGGACACCATGCACTACCCAAGGGAAAAAAAATTGGTTGACATAAAGAATCGACAACCCTCATCCTCTATGATCTTTTGAAATACTTTCAAATTTGGACTAACACATAATCCCATATCCCACAATGCAACTTGATGACATAGCTACAAAAGCATTCAAGTCATAATTCAAATCTAATCATAGGATTTCCTAAATCTAGCTTCAATCAATAGGTAACATTGACAAAGTCAAAGACATAATAACTGGGTTAACTCAAATTATCATATAACCCTATTTCCATTTCCATCATAGAAAATCTAAAACAATTAACTCACTTCCGTTTACAAAATACAGGGAAAATAGAACAATTAAGGCAATCACAAGGAAATTACTATTTTTGGATATTCTAAATCCATATCCATCCCATATTCCAATCACAATAATTTAATTGCTCTAATAGAAATCAATAACTGCCTCTTCAATAAAACTCCTTTACTTTTAAAACGACATAAATCTATGCAATTAAATCTTTTCAATTTTCTAACCATATTCTATATCTCTTTCAATTTCCTATTCAAAGCATGCAAATTCTTCAATATATTTAAATATCCTTTTCCTTAACAATTTGACCATGCATTCAAAACTTATCTTTTAAAATCTTCATGCACAAAAATTACATGCACCTAAATAAAATAGGACGAAATATTAAACTATAAATTTAAATATACATGCTCATGATATATACACATGCAATATATCCATGCACACAATTATTCTCATTACCTAAATAAACATTCAATTTTAATTATTCCAATAATACAATCTCACATATATTTATATATTTAATTATATATATCTTTCAAATATATATATATTAAATATATATTATCGGTTATTACATACTAAACATATTATTTAGTCCCAATTTAATATATTTAATATGACATGTATATATATATATATATCACATTAATGATTAAACAAAATCAAAATTATAAAAGAATTCAAAAATTCCTTAAAAAAAAAAAAAAAATTGGTTCGCTTAAGTCGTTAATTACAACTTCCTTTAGGGTTACTTGGCGGGGCATTACGAGAGGCACTACTTTTAGAAGCTTTATTTTATATTGTAAAATTTTAAAGATTGTCGTGTCTGGAATGTACCATAAAATATTCTGTAGTAAATGTTTTAAGTTTCTATTTGTTTTGAAATTAGAAAAAATTATGAGAATGCTTTGAAAATTGCTGAAGGAATTGTTTTTTTTTAAATAGTAGAAGTTTTGGAAAATTTTGTTGATTTGGGTTTAAATCTTCCTCTAGGAATCTTTGGTTGTATTGTAAAAAATTTGCCCAACTAGGCAATCTTGTTGATGAATATATATATATATATATATATATATATATATATATATTATATAAATATATGTACATATATTTTAGTATATATACATACATATACAAATATATATATACAAATATATATATATATATATATATATAAATATATTCTTATTTTTTATATATAATTACTAGAAGGAAATTACTATGAAATCCCTGTTTGAAGTTCCGTATTGCAATGTTCAGATTATCGTAGGCTTGTTTTATTTTTTTGAAGTTTATAGATATGAATAATGGGAGGCGGGTGGAGTTTCCACTGCTGCAGCCCAAAGGGAGGCGGACGAAAGAGTTTCCACCACCGCTACCCCAAAGGGAGGGGACGGTGGACTCTCCACAGTCCACACCCCTTTCAATGGGGTTCGACTGTGGGAATGAACAACCCCTTTGTATTTATTTTTTCTTAAATTTGGTTGCCGAATGTTATGAACCTTTGGCAATCGATTATATTAAGTGGATTTTTAAATCATATAGATTATATTATATATACTTATTTATATATGCATAGTGTATATGCATGTAAATATATACTGGTATATATTTATATGTATATAAATATGTGTGTGTGTGTGTATATTTATATGTCTATGTCGGATTTAGTATTGTTTGGAAAATTTGTAATTGGTCATATATTTATATATATATATAATTGTATATATATACATATATTTTAAAAGTAATTCTATAATAGTTGCATGTAAATGCACAAGGTAGATAATTCTAAATGGAATTAAATAGATAGAATTAAATTCTTTATTGTCTGCAAATGGATACTATATTAAGTCAATTACTTGGGCAATGAATTCTTTTTCTTAACAGGGAGATTAGATTTAGGAAATCCTAATGGTAGATTCATTTCCTGCCTTAATTGTCTTTAAAAAGTGTTTTCTTCTATTCTCATTTTTGGGGGAAATTGGTTAGAAGTGTTAGTTGTTATTTTGTAAGTCTTCCATATGTGGTATTTTATTATTTGGGGTTGTTGAGATTTATGGTTCAACCTTGTATTTACCTTGGGTAGTGCACTAGTTTGTATTCAGTTAATCACTCGATTACCACAAACGGGGATGTGTTGCCTCCTATATTTTGGAGTGGGATTTGTTATCCGATTTTGTGCACTGTGTTTACCCTCGGGTTATGGATTAGATCCACATGTTGTCAATAGGAGAGTGGCTCTTGATGGGGGATGGGGTCTGGGAAGATCTCCCGAGGTAACCCATGCTACTTTGTGATGGCACTCCTCCTATGACAATAGTTTGTTTGGTTCAATAATGTACTTGGTTATTTTACTCTGGAAGCAATGTAACTTTAATTTTAATTATTTTATTTTTTTAGGTAGTCTTGTGTTTTCCTATGTCTAGAGGTTGTTTGTTTGCCTAGGAAGATCTTTTACTATCTCCTACCATGGGGGGTGGGCCTTCGAGTACCACTTGGCTGGGTGGAACGTGCACCTTACTCCATTGGGTTTCCTCTTATGTTAGTGATGGCGAGATCTTCCAGACTAGAGAGCTCGTGTGTACCAGTTATTCTATTCCATTCTTATGATTTATTGTATTAGTTGGACACTTTGTATTTGTATCACTTCTCAATTGTATTTGAGGAGGATTTTTTTAATTGTAACATTCTTGAATGATCTTAAATATTATTTGGAATGAATGTAATTTATGGATCTTTTATGTACTTTTATCTTATGTGATGTATTTGATGCTTTGGACGTATGATCTTTAATTCATGAGTAATAATTTATATGCTATGAACGAGTTATTGTTTCATGTTATGGGATTCAGTTGTAAGCTTTGTCATGTACCTTAGAGGATGTATGCATTAGTGTAGTGAACTTTTCATATTATTAATTACACTTTAAAAAAAAAAATGTTCGCTTACATTGTAGTTGCATCTTCCTCTAGGGTTACGTGACGATGCATTACATATTTTATTAGCATTTATCCTATTTAACAATTTTTTGGAGAAGATTAAATAGTATTTTAAGGCATCATCCATACATTTGGTTCCTATTCTATATTAATTTTCATATGGTTTTTTATTATCACATTCTTTAGTTAGGCTTGGAACTCCTAATTTGATTGTTGTATCTTTTGGCACTGACATGATGACATTTGAAAAATTTCTAGATATCTAAATTCTAAGTTTTGTTCCCTCATTTACTTTTAGGAATGGGAAGATCTTTTATATACACCTTTGGTCTTATCTCTTCCCAAGGGGAGAAATGTTGTTAGACTATCCTAGATAATCTTCAACATTTACACCTAAGCATATATCATTAACATAGGAGACTATATTGAGGGGGTTGCATGGTCTTCTCTTTATTTTAGGGAGAGATTTTTTCATATGTTGTTTCATCCTTCTTAGTAATTTTGAGGGGGGTAACCTAGCCATACTCTCTTAGGGAGATTTTTTCCTACATTTTTTCTCCTTCTCTTCTTTTAGATGGGATCATTTTGTATGTGGGTACCTAACATGGATACATATTTACCAAGAACCATTTATCCATATTGGATACCCACCTAGGAAATAATTATGGGTTGTGTTGTTGCATTATTTTACTTTTACATTTAGTTAATTACTTATTTTCATATTATGCACCTAGGATAGGATAGTCTTGCTTAAGTAGGTTTTACGTGTATCATGTGTCTTGTACTTGGTCTAGTAGAGATGCACACACATTGGGATACATTATCATCTCTTATTGGTCTATCCTATATATACCCAATTATAGCTATCATATGAGCAATCCTATCTCTCTTGTATCTCTTTTACATATTAAATCCTTGAACATAATAACATTATTCTACCATTTTATTCTTCAAATTTATTTGTTCTTTCCTTTAGGATTATTGATATTAGATGAATATCTCCAAAGAAAAATATTATATATACATATAGGGAAAACCATTTTAGGAAGAAAACCAAAAACTCCAAAGCACAAAGTAACTATATTAATAATAGTAATAACTACATATACCATCTAGACAAATTCCTTACAAGACTATCACCAACATACAAATCCAAAATAATTATGATTTCTAGTGTGAACATGGTATGTCACCTTATTCATTTATTGGGCTTGTAACTAATCTTATATTAGGTCCTATTCACACTTACACACTTAAAATCTTATTCATGTGATTTAGTTTTTGTCTCATATCATAGAATTAAGACACTTGTAATAATCTTAGTATGTCTTAGGGTTTCATCCTTGTCTTTATAACAAGGGTTTCCTCATTATAAATTCTACCAGTTTCATTTTGTATTTAATTAATTTTTTTGGCTTCATAGCATTTCCATTGCTTTTCTCTTGTGTAGAAGGTTGTTTTGGTTGTAGGCGATCTTTGGGCTATCATGGGGTTGATCAACAACTTACATGGTATCAGAGCTCTAGATCTATGGTTTCCTTTCCATTTTTTAGAGAGTTTCAAACAATATTTTTAATATGATACATATTAGTTCCAAATAGACTTCACAATTGAGCTTAAAAGACACAAAAACCTACAAATCCAGATAAGGAATTTTGGGGTTTGGCATTGGGAAAAATAATATTTTTCTGGATTTTAAAAATAATAAAAAATTCTACATGACTCTATGAATCCATACAATTACTATACTATTCATCTCCATCATTTCTTAAGAAATCTGTCATTATTATTGACTACATTAACATTTCATCATACTAATGTAGTTTTTAGGTTTTTAATTAATTGATTTGATAGGCTACAATGATGCCATTAGCAAAGGTTATTTATTGTAGGCTAATGTAAGCATATAGGAACATTGATTTTTTAAGGTTTCACTAAGGGTTTAAAACCCTCATCATATTTTTGATTGACGACCTTTAAGTGTAGAGGACATTTATTGGTTGTGGGGGGTATCTTGTAGCAACATTGAGCCCCAACGTGGTTTAAAATTTGGTCTACACTAGGATTGGCACCACCAGGCTTTATCATTGCTACAACCCATATCCTCCTTCAAGTTAATAATAATCACTAACCCCAAAATCCTATCCATTAGTGTCTATTCATGCAAGGACACCCAATATTATTCCTTTCATTTTTCTTAAACCCCTATAAGAATAATTTTCTAGGAGACATAACTTGGACATACAATATCATTTTTTTGTAAACAAATATCTTGGAAAGTTGATTCCAAGCACTACAAAACCATTCACTTGGTTTGTCTAGATTTTTTGTAGGTACATTTTATTTCAATTTAAATCTACTTGTTTTTTTTAATTTGTACTTTGGATATCTTGTATAATATGGGGCTATTTTTTGTGTTATGAAGGTTCTAACATTATTTTTGATATCTAATTTGTATATATAAGGAGTTTATCAATGTCAAATAATTATTTTTTAAAATCCATCATTTTGTAATCATCAAGTTGAATATAATTAAATATAAGTTTTATCAAGAAGACATCCTAAAACATATTAGGTGGTTGTTGGTGTTTTAAAATACAACCCAACTAGGATTTGTAATTCTCTAAGAGATAGCCAACCTCTATATTAAAGAACCACAAAGGCTAGTGGCCAATTGACAAGATTCAGTCAAATATTGACATCTTCTACACTTCTGGCTCTACAAGACCAAGGTGGGTAAACCTATATAATGCCCAAAACTTAATTCACTCATACACTGACATTTCTTTATAAAGCAGATAGTTCCCAATGGAAATACACTAAGGGAAGCATTGACAACTTTAAAATTGGCTGAATTCTCACTAACTCAACCCTCTCTTAGCCATTGGAAAGAAGGACAAACAACAAACTAAATAGTATGATTAAGAATGATTTTGCATTTATAAAATGTTTCTGAGATGCACAAAACTGCATAATAGATCAGTGCCAATTCTGGGCCATGGAGTCAAACACATAAAATGAATTCCCACCAAATAGACTTCAACTAGTAGATTTAAATTGTTAATGCTTTGCATCAACTGTTAGTGTCTTTCACCAACAATCCCTATCTTATTATCAATCAAATTCTTCGTATCGAATCCCATCTGCACACCTGAAATCACAATCACCTGCTCAAAGAATTTTAACCATTTCTTTGAAACAAAACAATGAACAAACAAAACAATCTCATGAAATTTGAGATGATAAAATAAAAAAAAAGTTTTGTATTATTGAATTTATATGACTAAAAGTGTACAAATATGGAGACAATATGAAGATATTCATGAATGTGCAAACACCTTCATAATTTTATTTGCATAAACTGGTTGTATTTTCTCATGAAATCAAAAAATTATAGCTTCCAGACTCAAGAAATGACTCAGAATTTACAGTTATCCATCTAACCAGCCACATACAAAAAACTCAGAACCCTTTACAAATGAGAGAATAAGAGAAGATATAGAAGAAGAGAAGCAAGCTGGAGCAACCCCAAACTTGATCTGTTGATGCCATCTGGAATCTTCATTCACCGTTGATCAAACTGAAAATAATATCTCCTCTCCCTTCCTTTGCAACAACAAACTTATTCCCTCAAGAATGCCTCTACTCATCATTGCCTTGCAATTGAAAATCTGCCCATGTGGAGAATCTCAATCATTTACCCAACTGTTGGAGAAAAACTTCATTCCTATGCAAAATTCTATTTCTATTTTCTTTTAATTGATGCACATTATTTTACTTCTCCACCAATAGAATTTCTCTTTGCATTAAAATATTTCCTGTTCACTTTATAATGCTGTAGCTTTGTTTTCCTCTTTAATATTTATGCTCCTTTGACTTTGTTTAAAATCCCCAACACAAAGAATGTCTCACATTGAACTGCCCCCAAATGATAGAAATGAATATAAAATCCACTTTATTTGCCTTATTAAAATATCTTTTTCACATTGTGTCACGTGCATTTCACCTTCAGCAAAATAAAATCCCCAAATAGTGAATATTTTATTCACTTTCTAATTACTTGGGCATATAAAAAATTACCTTGTGTATCATTAAATATTTCACATTTGAAATATTTCACTCTTTACCTTTTACTTCGTCGGGCAATATTTTACCTCTAAATATTTTTCCACTTCAAAATTGTAATGCCCTGTCACACAACCCTAGAGGAAGTTTCAATTCACAATAAAAGCACACTATTTTTTTTTTTATTAAACTGAATTAAACATACATGTTCATCTACAATTGACAACATCCCCTAAGGCTATGTAACCGAGATTACTTAGATCCCCATTAACCTACAACATTAAAAATTCAATGCATTAAACAACTCAAGTAATAAACATTCGTTCAACATAAATAAACAACAAGATAAGAAGATAAACATGCATAGCATAAATCCATTACATGAATATTTGATTACATCACTCATTCCTAGAGTGAGGCAATAATACATAAGAGTTACAATTACAAAATTTCCACCTCATAAATACAAGAGGGGTAAAACCAACGTATTACATTTGAAATACAACAGTGTTAGAAATGAAAACAAGTTCCACTAGTTGTCCAACTAGATGTCTCGCCTCCATGTACTGAAGATCAAGGGGGACCCAACAGTTAACGGTGCATGTTCCACCCAACCAAGTGGTACCTGAAGGCCCACCCCCCATGCTAGGAGATAGTAACAATGCAACATGGACAAAGAATATACTACCTCTAACCAAAGGCAGACTCATACTGACACATACTAACTCAACTAAACACATGCACAATATAAGTCTAACACTATCATGGTCACATTGCTTCCAGACATAAACCTGATCAAGTATGATAAACTATCCATACACAAAACACAAAACTCAATGTTAACCTAGACAAAGTGTCATCGTATAGTTTGTCATGAGATCTCCTCTGGGCATTCTTCATAGGCTCTGATAATCCTAGTGACCTCAACGGAATCCCGACCCTCATGCTCACTCATGCGGAATCAACTACCTCTCGTAAGGACAAGATAGATGACTATGCCATTTCAGGCCTTCTCACTCATCCCAAGTCTAAACGAGCCCTTGCGTCTATGAGTGAGGTTAAGTTATCCTGATTAATGTGAAGTGCATCCTAATCATCTAAGTACATTACTTTAATTGTCACTTGATTAAATCACTTCTGAAGGTTACCCGATTTACCTCTTTGGGCTCCATCCCCTAACAAAAGCCACTCTTCTAATGGATAACACGCTACACATAAACTAGACTCCAAGGGTAACTCAAGTGCTACTGAATCAAACAACTCAATCTCTCTTATTCTAGGAAACTACAATTAAGGAAACCCACTCCAACACTTGGAGGAAATAAAACACTTATAGCACTTCCCAAGGGAAAATGAACAATAGACTTAACAAGGAATCAACCATAACCTCTGGAAGACTTACAATTTTGAAACACAATTCACCCGTTCCCAAAGTAATCAACATAAGAAAATTTAATATTAAAATGCACTGGCAATGAAAACACTATATTTGGATATCTTAAATCCATTTCCTTATCTAGTGCATCTCACATAAATTAGAATAATATCCTTATAATTTTTCATTAAAACATATAAATTCCTTCATTAAAGTAAATATCTTTGCTCTATCTAAATAACCATGCACACTATTTGTTTCAATTTAAATTGCTGTCTAAAAACTTGCATGCAATCATATGCCTAAAACAACATATTAAATATATATATATACAAAACTATATTTAAAAAAAAATTAAGCTTACATAAACATTGTTTATAAAAACTCTGTTTTTAAAAAAAAAAAAAACCAAGATACCATATTAATTAATTATGTATAAAATTCATAGTCAAACACCAATTTCCCAATATAAAAATATATTTATATTAAATATTATATATTAATATTTAATATAGAATATACACAATTTATATTTAACAAGCGAATAATATTAAATAACAAATTAAATGCCAAAAAAATTATTTATGAATTACATTCGCATTCCCAAAATATTTATGACAGTGGCCAGACGGTACACCGTTAGACGGACGGTATCGCCGGTCCCCGTGTCGATTTCTGCCGACTGTACTTAGTACAACGATCGACGTTGACTTGGGGAGGCCACACTCCCCATGGGACAATGCATCCCCCCAAGTGGTGGGCGCACTGCCCCATGGGCAGTGCATCCTTCCCATGGGGAAGTGTGGGCGGTAGGGTCATGACCACTGTCCACTAAAACAACTTTGTTTATTATTTTTTTATTTTTTTATTTTCTTTAAAGGACATAAAAACTGAAATTTTGCCATTGATGGCCTATGTAATAAATTCACATGGAATATCCAAAATATAACAAAAAAAAATTCGTCGACGGTGACCTTTTCCCAAAAATAAAATAAAATAAATAATCCACATAACAAAACTTATATATATTTATATATTATATGCATGCATATTTACCAAAAATATAATACATATAATAATAAATAAATATATATATTTACACAGAATTTTTGACTGGTAAAATTGGGCAGAATAAATAAAAATAACCAGTTACAGGAAAATGAATAAAATTTTCTTAATTCTTTCCTAAATTCAAAGAGATTTGAAATTGAATTATTTTAAAACCATTCCTTTAATTTTCAAACAATAGAAAAGTGGGAAAAATAAAACGGATCTTGATTTTTCAATTAAAAGTTTTCTACAAAGGATTTGTTTTCAAAACCAGATCTAATGGTTTTCTAAAGGAATTAAAATTTCTTCAACAATCTACATTTGATGCACAATCTAAGATTTAAATTTAACAATAATTCTACAATTTCCCTAATTACAAAATTAAATCCTACAGTATATTTATACAATCATCCCCCAATTTCGGATTAATTTAAATCTAATTTCCATTAAAAAATCCAAATTCCCAATGAATTCAACAACAGATTCTTTAAAAAATATAAATTTGTTTTAAACAAACAAGAACAAGAACAACACAAAACAAAACCTAGATTTTGAAGCTACAGGAAAAGATGATTTTTTGATGCAAGCCTCCTCCAAAGACCTCCTGAATTTTCTTCAACCGTGAAATGAATCCAATCCAAAAATCAACTAATTCAAAACAAACTTTCCTCAAATCAATTCTACAATCAAAAATTTCTTCAAACCCTTCTTTGTGCAATTTTCCCCAAAAATTCTTCTCTGCTTTCAAGAAACTTTTCTCTTCCCAAAATCTTCTTGAATAGATGAATTTTCAATCAACTCTCCTTCTTAATTAAACATGCACTTGAGTCATAAATCAAAAATATCTTAAACAACCAAATCTAATTTTACATGTGAAATTGAATATTGAATATTAATTTAATTTTCCATTTTCGAAAACCCACTTTCAATTTAGAATGCAATTTCAAATATCTTTCAATTTTAGCTTTTATTTAATTTAATCCAAATAAAACTTATTTAATTAATTTTAATTATTTAATAACTAAATTCAACCCTTTTGAGATTAAATTTAATTAATTAAATAAATTAAATTTTATTAATAAATTTAGATATAACATCTAAGCATAATTTTAATTTAATATAAAATAATCACCACTTTTAACCAATGCAATCATTCTAAAAATTGATTAAACAATCACACACTTTTCAGAATCAAATAACATTAAAATAAGGTAAACTATGACTCAACAAACAAAATTGACGACACACTAAGGCTAGCGCATAGATTTGACACATGTTACCTAGCTACTATCTCCCATTCAACTTAACCGTTGGATTGACACACTCAAACCTGTGAAACCAGGTGGAGTCGATGTCATGTACCTGCAACTTAAAACCAAGTAAACAACATCATACAATATATCCAACATATAATACACACTGTGAAGAAGAAATAACGGATTCATAGGGCGCTCGCAAGCGAGTGATGCGAACTCGTCTCCTTCACCAATACACTCATCAAAGACTAACATTAATATCCTACTCCATAATCTCATAATAATTCTCATGTTATAACCACTAACATCATTAAACCATTAAAGCATGTGAAATAATAATCAGATAAACACATCACACAATAATAGTTGTCTCTCAATAGTAGCGATCAAAACATCATAACAAAATGTATCTTGTATCAAAGTATCTACAAAAAAACAAAGCATAAAGCAAACCGAACAAAAAGCAAAACAGAGGGGTATTACAAAAATTGCAATGGGCCCACCCTGTTTAATAAAAAACCATTTAATTTTTTAATTTAAAAAAAAAAAAAGGCTCCTCCCATGCATTCTCGCACACCTCACAGCCTTTTCTTGACGTCACCAAAATTCTTGCGAGGCATGCGAGGTTGGGTTGAAATAGTCCTAATTTTCATTTTTGGTTTGGTCGAGCATTCCCGAGCTGTATTTAGCCACCATTACCTCTGCATTGAGCCTCCTCATTCTCCCCTGGCGCAGGATCTCAATCTTCTCTTTATCATTGGCTTCATTTGAAGTATGGTGACTGCATTTTGTGAATACACCTGCAACTGTGGCTCCCCTGTTCATAATACATTCAAGCCTTTGTTCTTTTCAACAAATCTATTTTGTTCACAACCTGCAATCATGCCTTTCCACATTTCTTTGGTTCCCTTTATACTGTAATGCATGCACCATATCATGGTACCATTCCTCTATCAGTGCCATGGTGATATCCTCCTTGCATTGTGCTGGCCTCTCACGTGGTGGCTTCTCCATACCTTCCCTCCAGGCCACGCCTCATTCTTCTTCACTCATCAGGCTGCACCCCTCTTTTTGTGGCCAATGCACCTCCTCATTTCTTGCACACTCCCCCACTCCAAGCCTGTTCATGGGTCCTCCAAACTTGGCGCACAACCTGCAATTTCAATTTGCATTTGTTTGAAAGTTCCAAATGCCTTTTCAACAGTCCATTATATTTCTCCACAATGAAGTGGTGCCCCACTTTCTACTGCTCACACCCCATGCAATGATGGATTTCCATGCCTAATGATCTCCAAGCTGCGCCCCTCAATCTCCATGTGCATGCTTCTATGTTTCCTTCTAGGCCAACACACCCCTCTCTATTTCATTGCATTTTCTTGAGAGTTAATAAAGTTATTTGAACACATTCATTATGTGTGTACCCTACTGCAACTATGGCATTCAAATGTGACTCGAGCCTTCCAATGAGTCTTCTATCACCTTGGCGTGCAACCTGCAATGATGGCATCCTTCACTCAATGCGGGCCTCCCCTTTACAGATTTCATTTGTTTTAAAAATTTCTAAAGCGTTTTATTTAATTGCACTTTCCCTGTTGTTGGTACCACTTCCCATTTCTCTTTTTTCCATCAGTCCAACTCAATCTTCTTTATCTATGCATGATATTCCTGCTGCAAATGGCATTCCATCAAGCCATTACTTTATGCACTATATTTTACAATATTAAGTTTGCTTATTTCAAATGGCACACTGGCCCTCAACATAATAAACCGATACAATGATCCTACCCAAACATCGGGCATATTTGAACTAAGACTTCACTATTCAATCCTTCGAGATGCATTGCCTCATTCCTTGACTCCCCAATCTTACCTCAAAAATTGTAGAGGGATCCCACCTTACAACTGAAACATCCACAAAAGGACCTTTTATAAAAAACCAAACTCTCTATGATGCACAAAAGAGTTTTCTTTTAGTAATCAACATGTTACTGACATTGTCAAAATTCTCTCTCTATGCATTCAAATCCAGAGCAATAAGAGGGCATCTTGTATGCTTTGAAATTTTCTGAAGTGTTTTTCAACAAATCCCATTTCATTTACCTTTGCTTCAATCCCTTTAGCTTAACGCTTCGAGAGTTTGATAAAGTCCTAGCTGCAAGTTGTATAATTACCTTTGAATACCCTTGTGACAAAATCACTGTTATGATTCCCCACTTTTCCTGAAATGTCCTCGGATACTTTGAAATGATTCATTTTACGCCACATGATGGTGATTCACATATTGATTGTGCCCCATTGTCCCTACATCATTTGCATATGAGACCCTCGTAGAATGGATTAAGTCTCAAAGACATCCAAAATCCATTCTTCATACCTTTAGATGCATCATTTTTTCACACATCCACAACTTGCAAACAACTCAGAAAAATCTATCCTCAAACTGTGTGACAAATGTCGAGTCCTTCACGAGCTTGACTAAAAAAAAAATTCATTTTCAAACAAGTTTTACACTCAAACGATCTGATACTGCCTTTTGAATACTTTTGAAATTGAAAAATGAATTGGGTTGCAATTAGAAACTGTTTTTTGACACTTTTACAGAATGGTCAAAATAGGCCAAGTAGGTTCAGGAATCGGCTTGGGAAACTGCTCAAATGACCTCGTGAAACCACAGAACTTGTAGACATGTAAAAATTTAATCTGAGAATACAGTGCAACAAACATCTTGGAGAAATCTATCACGAGGTGAAAGATATTAATTGACAAATTTGCCCAGTCAGGCTTTCCTGAAACAACTGTTATGAAACAATTAAAACTCACTCAACTACCAATTTGTAAAAATAGCAAATCAACCCCTGACGAGTTGCCATCAAACACGTGAGTTCACTAACGTATCCTGAGCACATGTGAAAAATAAATTTCTTTGGAACATCATTGATCAAAAGTTATTAACGATTAAAGTTAACCACTCAGAATGGCTATCAGGAATGCATATACAAAACAAAACAAACCGCATTTGGTTTTGATCTGCTAAAATTAGCAAATCAGATCATGAGGCTCTTAAAATGGGCATGTGAGATCATCTAGGTATGGAGAATGCATAACAACATTCATTCTGACATGACAGTCAAATGGTTGCAAAATCCAAGCTCAAATAGGAAGCTGTTTCACAAAACTAACAATTTGCAAACATTAGAACAGTGTCAAAACCCTCCAACTTCACTTTTTGAACTTCTGTCAAAACTTATCATGGGAAGCTGAAAAATAACACACACTTTCACATATATCAATTGAATATGTTTTCAATTGGGTTTTGCATGATAATCAACAGGCTTTAAATTACAAGCCTCCAAAGTAGGTCCCCAAAGCAGATTCTTCAGGTGCACTTCTGAAAGTGCAAAAGCAAAATTTGGAAATATGCATCTCAAATTTGAAAATTTGAGAGTTCCATCAGTGGATCTGACTGGGGATGTATGCCTCTTGTGGGCATAGCAAGATTCCAGATATCTGGAGAGTAGACCAAAAGTTGAGTCTATCAAGTGTCCTTAAACTGTTCCTTCATTTAACCTTGTTTTTTTAACTTCTTCTGGTGACCCTAGGCCACCAATTAAAAAATGGGGATCAAAATTTACCTATGTCAAACACCAATCTATAAAAAGAGATGATCTCCCTTAAGTCATGCTTGTCTTTGTCAAACCAAAACAATATAGGTGACCTTCTTACAAGCAAAAAATTATGGTGAGCACTGAAGTTTGCCTAATTACAAACACTGCCACTACAATCTCTTTCATTCTTCATTTTATAATCAGTCATAAATTTCAAGCTTTCATCATCACATGACACATGTGTGTTATGTTCATCATATGAAATATGTTCATATTGGAAACAATATTTCCTCTTATTAATCTCATTGTCATGTTTTATAAAAATACCTTCTAGTTGAACTAGAAACTGAAAATATTGAAACTCCTCCAAGTAACTGGCATCATGATGTTCAACCATACCTGCAACACATGTTTCAAAAGTAAAACAATCATAGGAAATGTCATCAAGGAATTCATCAAATTGTTCAATTGCTTGCTCAAGACCACATTCCAACCATGTGTGAAATGTATCATTGGAACTCTCAGCAAAGAGTGGATTATTTCTCCACCAATAGGTTTCATCATTTCTCATCTCTAGTGAAGATGGAGGCTCATCAAATAATGTATTTTCCATTATATTTATTCTTGACACAAGAGCCTCATCTTCCTCGGCATGAAGGTCCAAATCCTTCAAGTTTTTATTGCACTCAAACTCACTGCAATCACTAGAAAAGCAAATGGACAAATCTTCAATATTGTTCCAATTCTCAGATTGTTCAGTACACACATATGACATTTTTTCCATATCCACATAATCTGAGATATCACGATCAGGAAGCTCTTCAAGCTCCATAGAAATATTACCCAAAAATGGTGACATCCTTTTACTCAAATTTTCATCATAATGCATAATCGGATCACTTGAGAGTGAAATCATGTCCTCCACATCTTGCATGCTAATGTTATCCTCATTTGATATAAAATTTTTCAAGTCTACTTCATTCAAGCTAGTATGATCAGCATAATAACAATCAATATGATCAACCTTGATTATTTCTGTTGAATGTGCATGAACATACCCCATGACATTAAGCTCAGTATTGACAAAACTTTCAATATTGGTAATATTGTAATCAGGACTACACAGCTCTATCACACTGAATGATGAATACATAACCTAACCATCACTCTTATCTTCAAAAAAATTACAAAATTCATCAAAATCATAGGACTGCAGATGAACCCTCTCTGTGATCTCATAACTAGAACAACTAGTATTTCCATTGCATGGTGTGATATGCCAAGCATCTGAAACTGTTTTCATCTCTTTATCAGATGTATTATGTAGTACATTTAAAACTTCATGACTACAATCCATAGGTGCATACATCCCATTATTTGAATGCTCACTAAACTGTTTCCCATCAACATAAGGAATAGTCACAACTTGGAACAAATATTATTCATTCACATCATCATAAGGGCATTCATAATCAACAAAAGAGTAATCAATTTGACCTTCATCAACATCCTCATCACAAGATGACTTATCACTACATAAACCATGCTCAGATTCTTCAGAGTAGGTTATTGAACTTCCATCTTCAATGTCTTGATCACTGATTTGTGAGGAGATGTTTTCAACATTTGCATTATCTTCATGAACCAAAACATAACATGGAAAGATATCTTGTAGCTCATTCATTTCTTCATCACACAAGATATTGCAAGAAAATATTTCATGCATATTCATTTGTTCATCATACCATGTATCTTCCTCTTCATTACTGCTGCAAGGATCTACACATGTGCTAATTGTGAGCTGATTGCAGTTAATGTCCTCATTCATACAACATATATTTTCATATTCTGACACATAATTTTCATTATTGTGTATCATGTTCTGAATTTCTTGAAACAAACAACTACTACCTTCATTTTGGGACACCACAATTCGTGTAGATTGTGATGATAGAGGAATCGAAGGAGCATCAACATCATTATCCTCTTGACAAGCACTTTTATTAACTAATCCATGAGTTCTATTTTCTTGAGGTGTATTAGGATGATCGACACTCACAACCCTATGTCCTTTCATTATTGAGTATCTCAAATTGTTCTCAATATCTATAGCAACTTGATATGCTTGGTGCAGGGTTGTAGGCTCTTTATCCCTCAACAAATAACTTATCTTTTTGTCAAATGCTCCCAAATATACGACCAAAAATTCAACATCATTTGAACTTATGTTCTTCGGGATCTCTCTAATGATCATTGAAAATATGAGATTAAAATATGGGACTAACTCATCTTTTCCTTTCTCCATGTTCATGAACCTTTTCCTTATCAAAACAGGGTTAATCCTTTCTCCAAACTGTTCCATGAAAACTACCTTGAGCTCTTCCCATGAATGAACATAAGAGGCTGGTAAATAAGAGAACCACTCTCTTGCATCTCCTCTCAAGGACTGAACAAATAACCTCATGATCACATCCTCGTGATCAATCTCATAATCATCCATCACATTACTGAACTCTTGTAGATGTTTATTTGTTGATTTGACCTTATCACCCATGAACCTTGGTAACTTATTTCTGACTTTAGCTGGAATGTCATTTGCGTAACCACTAAGGCTACTAAAATTGATAGCTCTATACCTTCCAGTACTGAAACCTCTTTTGACAATTTGGCCGGGACTGATCACAAACCACAGTTCCATCTGTAACCATACCGAGATGCATGCATTGCAACATCTTGATATACCTTTTCAAATTTTACATATAAACTCTACAGTTGATCATTCATTTCCCTATTTATACCTTTCATAACAATATTAGAATACCATAATGCATGATTCAAATGCATTTACACATAAGATCTATTTATTGGGAAAATTTCAAGAACAAGAATACTTCTCCAACAAAGCACATAGGCTGCAAATTACAACTCAAAACTATGCAAACAAAGTATTGCTGTTATTTCCCTCTTTTAGTGCTAATCATTCAATAGGGAACCCAAGTTTTGTCTAAGATGTTCAAGTATGGTTTTCATATACAAGTTTCTTGAAAACCAAGAATGAGGAATACCTGGAAACTTTGTAGCTGCTGCAAATTATCTTCTTGACTAATAATATTTGTAGATTTGGAACTTTCTTTAAATTTTAATAGGTTCTATCAACAGAGTCACCACCTCTTTTCATAGAGGACCAAATTTCAAGCAGTATTAAGTTCTTTCACATTTAAACCTCTTTCCGAGTTCCTTTCCACCAACAGAGCACCACAAATTACAAAACTGTTCAGGTTCACTATAACAAATTATTCTCCAAGGATGAAATCCTTCAAACTTTTAACAAAAATCAGAATGACAAATCATTTGACTCTATGCAATGACTCTTAAGGCTAGATTATGCAATGAGAATTATCTCCACTTCTCCCCAGCAGAGTCGCCATTATGTTGGTGTTTTAAAATACAACCCAACTAGGATTTGTAATTCTCTAAGAGATAGCCAACCTCTATATTAAAGAACCACAAAGGCTAGTGGCCAACTGACAAGATTCAGTCAAAGACTGATATCTTCTACACTTCTGGCTTTGCAGAACCAAGGTGGGTAAACCTTTACAATGCCCAAAACTTAATTCACTGATACATTGACATTGCTTTATAAAGTAGAGAATTCCCAATGAAAATACACTAAGGGAAGCATTGACAAATTTAGACTTGGCTAAATTCTCAGTAACTCAACCCTCTCTTAGCCATTGGAAAGCATAAAAAAAAAAACTAAATAGTACGATTAAGAATGATTTTGCATTTATAAAATGTTTATGAGATGCACAAAATTGCATAATAGATCAGTGCCAATTCTAGGCCATGGAGTCAAACACATAAAATGAATTACCAACAAACAGACTTCAACCAATGGATTCAAATTGTTAATGCTTTGCATCAACTGTTAGTGTCTTGCACCAACAATCCCTCTCTTAGTGTCAATTAGATTCTTCTTATCAAATCCCATCTGCACACCTGAAATCACAATCACTTGCTCAAAGCATTTTAACCATTTCTTTGAAACAAAACAATGAACAAACAAAACAATCTCATAAAATTTGAGATGATAAAATCAAAAACACTTTGTATTATTGAATTTATATGACTAAAAGTGTACAAATATGGAGACAATATGAAGATATTCATGAATGTGCAAACACCTTCATGATTTTATTTGCATAAACTGGCTGTATTTGCTCATGAAATCAGAAAATTACAGCTTCCAGACTCAAGAAATGACTCAGAATTTACAATTCTCCATCTACCCAGCCCCATACAAAAAACTCAGAACCCTTTACAAATGAGAGTATAAGAGAAGATATAGAAGAAGAGAAGCAAGCTAGAGCAGCCCTAAACTTGATCTGTTGATGCCATATAGAAGCTTCATTCACTGTTGATCAAACTGAAAAGAATATCTCCTCTCCCTTCCTTTGTAGCAACAAACTTATTCCCTCAATACTACCTCTACTCATCATTGCCTTACAACTGAAAATCTGCCCATGTAGAGAATCTCAATCATTTACTCAACTGTTGAAGAAAAACTTCATTCCCGTGCAAAATTTTGTTTATGTTCTCTTTTAATTGATGCACATTATTTTACTTCTCCACCAATAGAATTTCTCTTTGCATTAAAATATTTCCTGTGCACTTTATAATGCTGCAACTTTGTTTTCCTCTTTAATATTTCTGCTCCTTTGACTTTGTTTAAAATCCCCAACACAGAGAATGTCTCACATTGAAATGCCCCCAAACGATAAAAATGAATATAAAATCCACTTTATTTGCCTTATTAAAATATATTTTTCTCATTTTCTCACGTGCATTTCACCTTCAGCAAAATAAAATCCCCAAATAGTGAATATTTTATTCACTTTCCAATTACCTAGGCAAATAAAAAATTACCTCGTGTATCATTAAATATTTCACATTTGAAATATTTCACTCTTTACCTTTTAATTCCTCAGGCAATATTTTACCTATAAATATTTTGCCACTTAAAAATTGCAATGGGCCCACCTTTTTTAATCAAAAATCATTTAACTTTGCAATTTTTTCTTTAAAAAGGGCTCCTCCCGTGCATTCTGGCACACCTCGTAGCCTTTTCCCGACCTCACCAAAATTCTTGTGAGGCATGCGAGGTTGGGCAGAAATTGCCCTAATTTTCATGTTTGGTTTAGTCGAGCATTCTTGGGCTGCATTTGGGCGGCATTGCCTCTCCATTGAGCCTCCTCATTCTCCCTTGGTGCAGGCTCTCAAGCTTCTCTTTATCACTTGCTTCATTTGAAGTATGGTGACTGCATTTTGTGAAT
Organism: Sequoiadendron giganteum; assembly: GCA_007115665.2. Classification (NCBI taxonomy): domain Eukaryota; kingdom Viridiplantae; phylum Streptophyta; class Pinopsida; order Cupressales; family Cupressaceae; genus Sequoiadendron; species Sequoiadendron giganteum. The sequence goes on along the minus strand of CM021100.1, from coordinate 617,589,801 downwards.
ACACCTGCAACAGTGGCGCCCCTGTTGATAATATGTTCGAGCCTCTATTCTTTTCAACAAATCTATTTTGTTCACAACCTGCAATCATGCCTTTCCACCTTTCTTTGGTTCCCTCCATACTGTAATGAGCGCATCATATCATGGTGCCATTCCTCTGTCAATGCCATGGTGATATCCTCCTTGCATTGCGCGGGCCTCTCACCTGGTGGCTTGTCCATACCTTCCCTCCAGGTCGTGCATCATTCTTCTTCACTCATCTGGCCACACCCCTCTTTTTGTGGCCAACACACCTCCTCATTTCTTGCGCACTCCTCCACTCTTGCCTTCCAACACCCCCGCTCCAAGCCCATTCATGGTCCTCCAAACTTGGCGCGCAACCTGCAATTTCAATTTGCATTTTTTTGAAAGTTCCAAATGCCTTTTCAACAGTCCATTATATTTCTTCACAATGAAGTGGCACCCCACTTTCTGTTGCTCACGCCCCATGCAATGATGCATGTCCATGCCTCATGATCTCCAAGCCACACCCCTCAATCTCCATGCACATGCGTCTGTGTTTCCTTCTAGGCCAGGGCACCCCTCTTTGTTTCATTGCATTTGCTTGAGAGTTAATAAAGTTATTTTAACACATTCATTATGTGTGTACCTTGCTGCAACTATGGCATTCAAATGTGACTCGAGCCTTCCAATGAGTCCTCTATCACCTTGGCGTGAAACGTACAATGATGGCATTCTTCACTCCGCGCGAGCCTCCCCTTTACATATTTCATTTGATTTAAAAGTTTGTAAAGCCTTTTATTTAATTGTGCTTTCCCTATTGCTGGCGCCACTTCCCATTTCTCTGTTTTCCATCAGTCCAACTCAATCTTCTTTATCTATGCATGATATTCCTGCTGCAAATGCCATTCCATCAAGCCATTACTTTATGCACTGTATTTTACAATATTAAGTTTGCTTATTTCAAATGGCACACTGGCCCTCAACATAATAAACCGATACAATGATCCTTCCCAAACATCGAGCATATCTGAACTAAGACTTCATTGTTCAGTCCTCCAAGATGCATTGCCTCATTCCTTGACTCCCCAATCTTACCTCAAAAACTGCAGAGGGATCCCACCTTACAACTGAAATGTCCACAAAAGGACCTTTTATACAAAACCAAACCCTCCATGATGCACAAAATAATTTTCTTTTAGTAATCAACATGTTACTGTTATTGTGAAAATTCTATCTCTATGCATTCAAATCCAGAGCAATAAGAGGGCATCTTGTATGCTTTGAAATTTTCTGAAGTGCTTTTCAACAAATCCCATTTCATTTACCTTAGCTTCAATCCCTTTAGCTTAATGCTTCGAGAGTTTCATAATGTCCTAGCTACAAGTTGTATAATTACCTCTGAATACCCTTGTGACAAAATCACTGTTGTGATTCCCCACTTTTCCTGAATGTCCTTGGATACTCTGAAATGATTCATTTAATGCCACATGATGGTGATTCACATATTGATTGTGCCCCATTGTCCCTACATCATTTGCATATGAGATCGTCGTAGAATGGATTGAGTCTCAAAGACATCCAAAATCCATTCTTCATACCTTTAGATGCATCATTTTTTCACACATCCACAACTTGCAAACAACTTGGAACAAGCTATCCTCAAACTGTGTGACAAATGTCAGGTCCTTCACGGGCCTGACTAAAAACAAAATTTGTTTTCAAACAAGTTTTACATTCAAACAATCTGACACTGCCTTTTGAATACTTCTGAAGTTCAAAAATGAACTGGGTTGCAATTAGAAACTGTTTTCTGACACTTTTGCAGAATGGTCAAAATAGGCCAAGTAGGTTCAAGAATCGACCTGGGAAACTAGTCAAACGACCTCGTGAAACCATGAGAACTTGCAGACATGCAGACATTTAATTCGAGAATACAATGCAATAAACGGATCAGAGAAATAAATGACGAGGTGAAAGATATTAATCGGAAAAGTTGCCCGATCAGAATTTTTTGAAACAACAGTTGTTCTGAAACAATTAAAACTCACTCAACTGCCAATTTATAAAAATAGCAAATCAACTCTTGACGAGCTGCCATGAGACACGCAAGTTCATTAAGGTATCCTGAGCATGTGTGCAAAAGGAATTTCTTTGGAACATCGTTGATCAAAAGTTATTAACGATTAAAGTTGACCACTCAGAAAGGCTATCAGGAATGTAGATACAAAACAAAACAAATTGCATTTGATTTTGATCTGCTAAAAATAGCAAATCAGATCATGAGGCTCTTAAAACTGACGTGTGAGATCATCTAGGTATGGAGAACACAAAACAACATTCATTTTGACATGACAGTCAATTGGTTGTGAAATCCATGCTCAAACAGGAAGTTGTTTCACAAAAATGACAATTTGCAAACAACAAAATAGTATGAAAACCCTCCAGCTTCACTTTTTGAAACTCTATCAAAAATTATCATGGGAAGCTGAAAACGGACACACACGTTCACATATATCAATTGAATATGTCTGCAATTAGGTTTTGCACGGCAATCAACAGGCTTTAAATTACAAGCCTCCAAAGTGGGTCCCCAAAGCAAATTCTTCAGGTGCACTTCTGAAAGTGCAGAAGCAAAATTTTGAAATAGGCATCTCAAATTTTGAAAATTTGAGAGTTTCATCAGTGGTTTCATATCTTTCAACATATCTATGGACTTCTCCTTGAACTAGGTACACCTAATCATAATCAATCATTAGAGATCAAGAAATCTCATATCCTTATATTTATTGGTAGTGGTGTTGATTTTGACACTATGTGTTTCATCTCACATATTAAATACCGACACACTCTTTGGAACAAAATTTGGGAGATCTTTAGATGCCCAAATATCTATCCATTCCTAGATGATCTTGTTATGGATAGTCTTCTAATGCTTGATTATTATGATAACCTACTATATGATGATGATACAAAAGAGTAGTTCAATTATTTTTCATGTATTGATAGTTATGCTATATAAAAGCTTATCCTAATGATTTTTCTCATCTCACATATATATTATTGATTCTTTGGATTCTATGTATCCTAACATAGATTTAGAGGCTTCATATTCTTTATTCTACGAGTCATTATCTTCAAGTTGAGGATTCAACTATTCAAACATTTCTAGATTCATCTCTATTGTTCATATTTATACATCTCGTGTTCACATAATTATTGGATGATGCACATTGATATCACATTATATTCATCACTTCTTACTTCAAGACATTCTTTTTTGAAGGTACCTCATAGTCTTATAGATTTGGTACATTGAGATGAGTACTTGACATAAACTATAGGTTTATTTTGCAAGTCCCATATTATATATTTTATAGACATATTTGAGGACATTCATATCCTGTTTTAATTCAATCCCATCATAGATGTTGGCACACCATATTTATATTTATATCTTGTTCTTCATCTGTTTGCATATGATCCTAGTTTGTCACCTTCTTCATTTATTGGGCTTGTACCTGATTTGGTTGCAACATAATTTCATACCAACATGATGACACTTGGGAATATATTAGAGATTTCATCATACATCATGATCTTTCTTCCATCACAAAAATATATCTTGCATCTCTACTTGGTATCATTTCTTCCCAAGTGGAGGAATGTTGTTCAACATTCATGGATCTTCAACATCATTATTTGTCAAGAATATACCATTAGTGTAGGAGATTATAAATTTTTGGAGGGCTACATAGTCTCTCTCTTTATCTCCCATATAGGAAATATGTATTATAAATTAAATAGTCCTTGGATAGTCATGTTGAGTCCTCCTCACTTCTCTCACTTGTACTTGTTTGTTTGTATCTTCTTTCTTTTGAAGAGGGGTTTTTTCCTATGGGGTTTTATCCTTTACTCTACGTGTGACAAATTTATTTATATATGGGTACCTAGCATGACCTTACAAGACCCATTCTCACATCTTTACATGCTAGATCATACTCCCTAATTTTCACTATAGGGGGTGTTGGTGTGACATGCTATATTACATAATTTTTTTGATATTAGGTCCTATTCACACTTACATACTTAATCTAACTTCAGTAATTTATTTTGTATGTTCAATATCATAGGAATAAGATAATTGTCATGATATTAGTATGTTCTATGGTTTCTTCCCTATCTTTATAACAATGGTATCCTTATCATATATTGTACTAGTTTCATTTTGCATATAAAGAATTCTTTGGGAAGTCATAGAATTTTTATTGCTTCTCGCTTATGTGGAAGGTTGTTTTGGTTGTAGGAATTCCTTGGGGCTATTGTGGGGTTGATCAACAACTCTTAAAATGGCTACACTTGTAAACTCATTATGAAATATCCATCTCTAGCATCTAAAAAATACATAATTCAAAACATGAAACCATGAGTGGTAATACACGCAAATCTAGGACCCCAATTCCAACACCATCCTTGGTCAAGTGGTATTCTAGGGTAAAAGTTGAATATATTCTTACACTTCTCACACTATTTTAGTCATCTTGGTAAAGTAAAAAATTTAATAGCCTCCTACATGCTCTTATATACGTCATGTATTCTCACACTCTCTCATATCAATTACATTGTCATGGATGTTCTAACACAACATTCATAAGACAATATTCTCTTACACATATCCAAACACAACACAACAACTTGTGTACACATGGTAATAATAACCAATTCATAGTGTGATTCAGTTTCTATGAGGGCTCAATATTAATTCAAATAAAAAAAAGTACAATTATTAGGTTGCAAGGTTGAGACACCTTTCCTAACAAAAATATGTTATGGAGATAAATGCTAAAATGTGCATAAAATATAAAATCAAAAATTTCAAGGTTACAAATTTTTGACATTACAACTACATTTTGAAACCAAAACTATTTGAGGCTATCAAGGGGATTCCTATTATATTTACATAGTTCAATGTTGAATTTAAGTAACATTAGTGGAAAATTTATCTACCCATTATCTACATCAATTAAGAAGCTACATATTTAACCCTTTTTAATAGTAGAATGAAGAGTCATATTAATGTTGTCTTGGAAGCCTTTAGTCAAGGAAATTCCCCTCTTTTCTCTATCTTTTATAATCTAAGCATAAGAATTTCCTAAATATTTTTAAAATGATAGAATTATTGATTGACATTAAAATTCCATAAGGGGTACTTTCTTTGGTAATTGTAGAAGAAGAGCCCACAATTATAGAAGAAAAAGATCCCCCAAATATAAAAGGTTTTAATTTTCCTTTAGGATGAGAGGAAATAGTAACCTTGAGGAAAAAATCTAAAGGAAAAACTAAGGAAGCTAAAGAGGCACTATCTAAAGAGACCTTTAAGAAATCATTATCTTCATTATATATATTGTTCAATGTGTCACAACTCAACCCATTTCTATTAGTTGTCCCATCTTGAAGAGGGAGGATAATAAATCTAAGTGACAAGAATTTAGACACTTTGTACCCAAATGAATTATGGCTATTGGTTTGCATCTAAAGGAAATTTCTTCATATTCCAATTGTTGCTTCCAAGCCTTATTATCAAGTTTTTAATAAATTTATTTTGATAACTTTTGGATAAATCAAAACCAATAAGGATCTTGAAAAAATCACAATGTCAAATCATTTGATTCTCATTTTGAATGGAATAAAGATTTCTTAAAGGATTTCTAATGAAAGAAAGACACTTCATTCTAAAATCAAAGTGTAAGATTTAGAAGCCTCATCCAACTTGGAGAAACATGAAAAGATTTTGATGAAAAGATTAAAATTTGAAGACAATGATTTTAGACCCACAAATATATTTGTCCCAAAACCAAGTCCCTCTTTAAAGAATAAACCTATCTAAAATGGGCTTATAGACTGCTAAGAACTAACCTTTTAAATAAGGGAATAACCCTATCTAAAATAGGCTTATAGACTACTAATAACAAACCTTTTAGGTAAGGGAAGATAATAAATTCTTCTTTGGCCATGAGTTTCCAATGAAACATCATCTAGCATTGCCAAATTGAAATAGAAATTTTAAAATTTGTTGATTAACATGACATATTTAACCTTTCTTCATGCTCAAAAACCTCCTACCTAAACATAAATATTTGTATTTGTTTGGAGAAATCAACTTTATCAATTGCAGGCTTTGATTTAGGTAAATTCATAACCATTTGAAAATTCAAACAAACCATAGAAGGGTTGGAATCATACCTATATGGCAGAATAAGAATGACAACACTAGAGATCATGGAACATCTCTTTGGTGATGGTCAATGTGAAAAATTGTAATCTCAATGGCCCTTTTATCCCTCATTGAGCCAAAACCAGCATTAGAAAGAGAAGATAAATGATTGGGAGGATGATTGCAGATATAATATAATTAATATAAATAAATCATATCAATTTAAACACTTTTATCATCATTAGATACATCCTCTTTGTTTCTATTTTTTGAATGTGATAATATGTTTCTAAATCTTAATTTAGTCTACTATTTTTAAATATTTTTATCATTATTAGATGCATCCTTCTTGTTTCTATCTTTTGAATGTGATAACATGATTCTAAATTCTAATTTAGTCATTACTATTGTAGGTTACAAAAGTATGTGGTCATTTGCCATTTCAAAGAATGAATGATCACTTTTGTAAAATTCATGTCTTTATAGGATGGAATGAGATTAGTGAAGATAAGAGAAACTTAATGAAACATATTAAGATCATTGAAGATCAAGTAGGCTTAATAAGATGAACTTGACGTTTACTTAAGGGGATGGGTTAAAGTCAGTGAAGAATTTGTTAAACTCAATTAATTGATTGATTTACTAAATTGAATTAATTAATTGATTTACTAAATTGAATTAATTAATGGATTTACTAAACTAAATTAATTAATGGATTTACTAAACTAAATCAATTAAATAATTTACTCATTACTAAAGAGATTAAATAAATAGACTCAAAGGGATGGATTTTGCGAATGAAACAAAAGGACATATTAAATTTTATATCAATTAAATCAATTTATAAATTTATGTCGAATTTTATAAATCATATCAATTTATAGATTTTATATATCAATTTTATAAGTGTAAGAATCTATAAATTTTGTATTAATTTAAATATTTTTATCAATTTTATCATCACGATGTACATCATTCCTACCCCATTTTCTTAATGTGACAACATGCTTCAAAACTATAATTTATCTACTACTATTGCAATCTACAAAAGAATATGGACATCCTTCATTAATTTTAGTCTCAAAATTTATATGCAAATAAAGGAGGGCTACTTATTCAAAAGAAATCATTATTAAATATTTTTCCAATTCCCCACCTTAAGATTAAGTGGAATTAAGGGGATGAACTAAAATAAATAAAGATAAGATAAACTTAAGTGAGAGCACTAAGATCAATGAAGACCAAGTGGACTATGAAGATGACTAAAGGGGATGAATCGAAGTCAATGAAAATTAACTAAATTAAATCAATTAAATATATATTTTGGCTAGTAAACTTAGTTTAGGCACCCACGGTTTATAAAAAGAGCATTAAGCATTGATTAGTGGTAACAAGATGTTTACCAAATTCATAAAAATATGGCTTACCCATCCAAATATGAAAATAACTATACCCATATTTCTTGAAAAAAAAAAGGTAAAGAAGGAAATTGATCAATCCATGAAGATGATACTATCAACCATTGATTTTCTAGATCATATAACTAGCTTAAGCATGTATTAGAATTTTTTATGGTTTCATATATATATCATTGTTCATCACAAAATATAAAAAGAAATTGAGACTAGAAAAAAATTGATATATTAAGTACAAATCATATAGATCATTTCGCCATTAACCACTTTATACACATAACAAATGATAGGAAAATAAAAAATACAATTGCTTCAAACTTCATACTAAGAATCTGCAACATGAAACAAGATGGTGAGGTAAACTCCATTAGCCTCACTACACCCCCACTAACATTCTTACACTTATTACAAACTTTAACCTTCTTAGGCGAGGAATTCTCAACAAACCATATAATTCATCACCCCACAACACTTGGAAACTTCACATTTAGCATTAAGTGCTAATTTAAAATTTAGTACCATATCCAATTCATCAACAACTAGTTGCAAATGTTTTTGATGCATCTTGACAATGTGTAGATGATCTAGAGGGAGTAGTTGAAGTAAATGTTTTCTTGATGCTCCTCATCCTAAATGTCACTATGCAACATATATGAGCTTACTATGTATGACAATATTGATGTGTAAATCAAGAATTGATCCATGTTAAAAATTATTATTCCTCTCATATGGCTAGGGTTGAGTAACATATTTGTCAAGGTAGGCCTAATCCTAACTCAAGGAGCACTATCCATTTATTTGGATAACTCCCAAGTCCTCAACATTCACAATCATTAGATAGGGTTTTAAATTTATTATTCCAAATTGAAAATGAGTTCATTAAACTTCATACTACTAACTTCACCCTTGGTTTTGTAACCTCACATTCACCTTCCACTCAATTTCTATCTCCTTTTCCATTTCATAGTGCTCTTGGTTATAAAACTTCCCTTTTTTGGCTTTAGATGATGACACTGGTCATATATACTTCAAGAGGCAAAATATACATACTACCATGTAATGATAATGCCAAATATTACTTGTACTACGATATGAATGTGGAAATTGTATAATTTTCGCCATTGTGGGAATGATTTAATGAAATATCCATCTCCAAATATATTGGTACCATCCCTTAAGATGCAATGAATTAATTATCATAATTAACACACACTCTCCTTTTCCAAACTATTATCAATCCACAAACCTTGAAGATATTTGATGATGAGGGCCAATACCTCCTTCAAGAAGGTATCTTTCCATTTCCCCAACGAGTGGTGATGCATCTCTTTTTGACCAATTCCCATATTAGTAACCCAATTTTTAATACATTCTTGGACCTTCTAATATGAATACGCCAATGGAATATTTTGTTGGCTACTCGGTTGGGGATCATTTTGCAACTGTGACTAGGATTGAAGATCATTATGTGCCTCACATTGGTGCTAGTTTTTTGGCTCAAGAAAATTGTTTGTTCGAGACAGCTGAAGGGCAAGATGAGAATTATGTGCATGAAGATGATGTTATGGAGGAATAATTAGCTAGTTTTTTGCAATAAACAGTTTTGTGCTTTTAGAAAGGAATGTGGTGGAGCAGAATGTCATAGTCTATATTTTTGCATATAATCACTTTTGTTCATAGAGGTTTTTCCTCGATAATGAACTCTACAATTAATTATGATATGGTGAAGTCATGAAGCTATTTCAAGATACATGCCATGAAGATAATAACATAAGTTTGGATTGTAAAATGCATAGGAAATGTTGCTCTAAGGAGCTAATAGCTAGATATCATATTATTAGGTTGATGCTATAGAATTATTCTAGCACTATGAAAAAATTTATGGCCTTTTGTCTTGATATTATACTTGTAGCTAAATTCTTATATATAATATATATATATATAGACCTTGGTACCTTTTATGGATTTTTTTTAAATTTAAATAAAATAATTTACTAATTATCAAGGAGATTTATTAAATAGACTTATAAGAATGGTGTAATACCCCTCTATTTTTCTTCTTGTTCATTTTGCTTTATGCTATGTTTGGGTTGCAGCTACTTTGATACTGGACACATCTTGTTATTTGTGTTTTGATCGCTACTATTGAGCGACAACTATTATTGTGTGATGTGTTGATCTGATTATCGTTTCATATGCTTGAATGGTTTAATGATGTTGTAGAGATAACATGAAATGTTATTATGAGATTATTGATTATGATGTTAATGTCGGTCTTTGATGAGTGGATTGGTGAAGAGGACGGGTTCACATCACTCGCTTGCGAGCACCCTGCGAATCCGTGATTTCTTCTTCACAGTGTGTATTATATGCTGGATATACTGTATGGTGTTGTTTAATTGGTTTTTAGGTTGTAGGTACATGACATCGACTCCACTTGGTCTCACAGTTTTGAGTGTGTCGATCCAACAGTTAAGTTGAAAGGGAGATAGTAGCTAGGTAACATGTGTCAGGTCTATGCCCTAGCCTTAGTGTGTCGTTAGTCCTGTTTATTGAGTCATGTTTACATTATTTAATATTATTTGATTAAGTTAGATGTGTTATTATTAAATCAATGTTTAGAATAATTGCATTGGTAAAAGTAGTGATTATGTTATATTAAATTAAAACTATGCTTTGATGTTATATTTAAAGTTGATAACGAAATTTAATTTAGTTAAATTTTAATTTATTTAATTAATTAAATTTAATCTCAAAAGGGTTGAATTTAGTTATTAAATAATTAGAATTAATTAATTAAGTTTATTGGATTAAATTAAATTAAATTAAATCAAAAGAAATTGAAAGAAATTGAAATTGTATTTTAAATTCAATTTGAGTTTTCAAAAATGGAAAATGAAATAAATATCTAATTTTCAACTTTGCATGCATGGTGATTTAGGGTTGTATTAGATATTTTTGGTTTATGAGGAATGCAAGATTTAATTTTGGAGAGAAGTTTTTTTGGAGAAAAATTCATTCACGACAAAAAAAGAAGTTTTTGGAAAACTTGCACAGAGAAGGGTTTGAAGTAATTTTTTAATTGTAGGATTGTTTGGAGGATAGTCTGGTTGCAATTATTAAATTTTTTGGATTGGAATCGTTGCACGTTTGAAGAAAAATTAGGAATTCTTTGGAGGAGGCTTGCATCAGAAATTCATCTTCTTATGTAGCTTCAGATTCCAAGTTTTGTTCTTATTTTGTTCAATACGATTTAATTGTTTAAGAATTTATTGTTGAAGTTAATTGTGAATTAGGATTTGTTAATTGAAACTAGATTTAAATTAATCTAAAATTGGGGGAAAATGTTTAAATTCACTGTAGGATTTTATTCAGTAAATGGGGAAATTGTAGATTCATTGTTTACATTAAACTTTTGATTGTGCTTCAAACATTTAGGTTGTTGCATGAAGAATTTAACCTTTTTGAAAACATTCAGATCTATTCTTCAAAACAAACCCTTTGTAGAAAACCTTCTTTGAAAAATCAAGATCTGTGTAATTTTCCTATTTTTAATTATTTGAAAATTGAAGGAATGGTTTAAAAGAAATTAAATTTAAACCTCTTGAATATTGGAAGAAATTCTGGAAAAATTTATCAAATTCCTATTACTTGGTTATTTTAAATTATTTTCTCGATTTTACTAGTAAAAATTATCTTTGTAAATATATATATTACATGTATTATATTTTTGAATATATATACTTTAATATTATATATATAAATATCTAATATTTAATATATATATATAGATTTATATTCTGGATAATAGATATGTAGGTAGGATTATAACCAGAATTAACTAAAATTACAGACTTGTAATTTTTGTAGAATAGAGGTTTATTGTTAGTGTATAATGCAAGCATGTTTTTAAATATAGTCTGTATATATAAATTAAATGAATGTATTTAAATATTTAAAGCATGCTACTTCATATATATTTAAGTGTATATACATATTTGATGTTCATTTTTAGACATATTAATGCATGCAAGTAATTAGACAATAATTTAAACTGAAATGCTTACTGTGCATGATTAGATAAGGTTGTGAAAAATATTTATTTAATGGAAGAATTTATTGTTTAATGTAAATTTTAGAAGGATAGTATTTTAATTTCTGCAAGAAGCTTTAGATAAGGAAATGGATTAGAGATATCCAAATATAGTATTTTTAATTGTCAGTGCATTATTTTATTAATTTCCCTTATGTTGATTGCTTTGGGAATGGGTGATTTGTGTTATTTATTGTAAAGTCTTCCAGTGGATGTGGGTCATTCCCTTGTTAAGATAATGTTCGTTTTCCCCTTGGGTAGTGTTATAAGTGTTTTGTTTCCTACTAGTGTTGGAGTGGATTTCCTTAATTATTTCCTCCTAGAATAGGAGAGTTTGCATTGTTTAGTTCTGTAGCACTTGAGTTACCCTTTGAGTCTAGATTTGAGTAGCGTGTTATCCATTCGAAGAGTGGCTTTTGTTAGGGGCCGGAGCCCAAAGAGGTAAACTGGGTAACCTTCAGAAGTGTTTTTAACAAGTGATAATTAAAGAAATATACTTAGATGATTAGGATGCATTCACATTAATCAAGATAATTTAACCTCACTCACAGACACAAGGGCTTGTTTAGAATTGGGGTGAGTGAGAAGGCCTGGAATGGCAAGGTCAACTATCTTGTCCTGATGAGAGGTAGTTGATTTCGCATGAGTGAGTATGAGGGCTAGGATTCGGTTGAGGTCACCAGGATTACCAGAACCTATGAAGAATGCCCAGAGGAGATCTCTTGAAAAACCTTGCGATGACACTCTGTCTAGGATAACATTGAGATGTGTGTTGTGTGTATGGATTCTTTATCATACTTGATTATTATTATGTCTGAAAGCAATGTGACCATGTTAGTGTTGGACTTATATTGTGCATATGTTTGGTTGAGTCAGTATGTGTCAGTATGAGTCTGCCTTTGGTTAGAGGTAATATATTTCTTGTCCATGTTCCGTTGTTACTATCTCCTAGCATGGGGGGTGGGCCTTCGGGTACCACTTGGTTGGGTGGAACATGCACCATAAACTGTTGGGTCCCCATTGATCTTCAGTTCATGGAGGCGAGACATCTAGTTGGACAACTCGTGGATCTTGTTATTCTTTTCTAGCACTGTTGTATTTCATTTTGTAATGAGTTGTTTATACCCCTCTTGTATTATGAGGTAAATTTATGTAATTGTAACACTTATGTATTTATGACTCATTCTGGGAATGAGTGTTGTAATTAGTTATTCTTGTAATGGATATATGTTATGGATGTATCTTCTAATCTTGTATTTATTTATGTTGAATGAGTGTTTACTACTTGTGTTATTAATTGCAATGTAATTTAAATGATGTATGTTAATGGAGATTTAAGTAATCTCGGTTACATAGCCTTAGGGGATGTTGTCAATTATAGGTGAACATGTATGTTTAATTCACTTTAATAAAAAAAATTAGTACGCTTTTGTAGTGAATTGAAACTTCCTCTAGGGTTGCGTGGTGGGGCATTACACATGGTATCAGAACCTAGGTTTAAACACTGGGTGCTCTGGGATTATGATGTATCCATTAAGCTTAGTTGCATAGGTTTTTAAGAGTACCTTGTCTAATACCCTTTTGTGTCTGTGTAGGAGTATGCCTCTTGGACGTGGACGAGGGAGAGGACGTGGACGTGGCTGGGTAGATGATCGAGAGGAGAGTCAACATGACTCACAACCTCATATAGTACCTATACCAGATCAGGAGGAGCATCAGGCTTCACAGAATGGTCCAGGAGGCGGTGGTGGATAGTTAGATCCTCCTAGGGTCAAAGCTGTACGTAGAGCCTTCGAGGAGGCTTTGGCATTATTGGGTCCGAGATGGGAAGTACTTGTGGTTAACCCTATGGTTAGGACAGTTACAACCCAGTCAGATATATTAGCAGTGAACTATATGAGGGATTTGATTCGATCCACTACAGGATTTGACCCTAATTTTTGATGGTCGTTCATCAAAATCTCGACGATACATTGTCGGTCGACCGACGAATCACAAAAATCAGCGCCGTCGATCAATTTTTGTCTACATCCTGACGAGCTGTAAAACGTCGACCTCACGATGCAAGCTCGTTGGAACCATGATGCCCACTTCATCGATCGCGTGATGAATAGTACCCGGATGATGAGAGGCATACCTTTGCCAAACCGTCGGATTAACAACATAAGTCCGTCGCCATTACGACAAAAGTTCAACGTATTGCCAATATCGTTGAGAGATCAAGACTATTATAGTGATCAAAATTGACTGAGAAGATATATCAGGAGGACTGGATTTTGGTCTCAGCGATGAAGTTTCATCAGCGAGATACACATATTGTCTCATTGACAAAGCACGAGGGAAGCATACTGGCAAGACAAATATCATTGGAGTAAGTTCTGAATGTCTACCCGACTAGCTATGTGACGCCATTAAGAATACATCAGCAGGAGTCATGGCGACGTAATTTAGATTGAAATAGCGATAGAAGTTCATCGAACACGTGATGAAATAGGCAAGTCATTATGGCAAAATTCGTCGGATACATTGTAAATTTGTCAGACGCTTTTTGCGGTTCGTCGTAAATTTGATGAAACATTGCACTTAAAAAAAAAAAAAAAACTATTCATTGAAATGTAGGCATATTGGTTAGAGATCAAGACTGTTATAGCAATCAAAATTGCCCGAGAAGATATATAGAGAGGACTGGATTTTAGTCTCAGTGATGACGTTTCAACGGTGAGATACACATCTTGACTCATTGATGAAGCATGAGGGAAGCATTCCGGCAAGACATATATCACCGTAGTAAGTTCTAAATGTCTACCCAACCAGTTATGTGACGCCGATAAGATTACATAGGCAGGAGTCTTGGCGACATAGTTGAGATCGAAAGAATAATCATTAGGGAGACTCACCGTGTCGGGAAAACTGTAGAATATCCTAGTGATACATGATCTCTTGTCGATGATGATACAAATGGATCGAAATAATTATCGAGGTGACTCTCGGCGATATATAAAAGTAGTCAAGTCGGTCAGGCCTTAACAATGCAGGATTGATGATATCAGGCTTGTTTGTAGTGGCAATAATGATAACTATTTTCTTGGTTGTCATACAAGCCATCTCCATCAACAAAGCTTTGAAACCAAATCCACACACAGCATAATGTTCATAGTGAAAAGTTAGCACTTTCTTTCATCTTTGCAGATTTGTTTGATGCTTCAAATGATGCATTTCTTATATAGAAAAGTGCATTACTTACCTTATTGAGCTTCTCTTTGTTTTGAGAATAGTTTAATAATCTCTACTTAATAGGGCCAACCACGTGAAGGTGGAAGCTCATTTGGCTCCCCCCCCCCCTCACATCACTCTCAATTCCCCATACTCGATCATATAACATTAATCATTCATTAATCCATTAATAACATATAACATTCATTCATTCATCCTGCATTAATAATATATAACATTCATTCATTCGTTCATCCATTCATCCATTAATAACATATAACATTCATTCATTCATCCATTAATAACATATAACATTTATTCATTAACATATTTAGATTCATTCACTAACATATTTCATTTTTTCAGTTTTTACATATTATCAAAAATATGGTTGTCATAATGATTACAATCACTTTTTTTTTTTGTTTCTTTTTTGCAGCTAAAAAAACCTAAAGTGGAGTATCGTTTTCAAAATCATCTGTCCCCCCTTGAGTTGTTCTGAGCTCCGCTCGTGATCTTAATGTATGCCTAGTCATGTACTCACAACATGGACGCGACTGCAAGGGGGGGTCTACTGCAATAGTAAAGGAATGTTAAATTGATAAGTTTAATTATTATTATTTCACGTATTTCATTAATTAAAAGAACATCAGAGTGGTGCTCTTTACCTGATTGGGCCACATCATGTTCTTGATATTGTCTTATAGCCTCATGCTCAACATGTTGAACACCCTCTAAATCCTGATCTGGAGTTGAGACACGAAAGATTACATTAATTAATACACCAATTGCAATTAAATATGTTTAAAAGAACATTATAGTGGTCTTGCTTACCTGATGGAGCCACATCATGTTCCTGATCATGCTCAACATGTTGATCACGCTCTACATGCTCTAAATTTGAAACACGAAAGGTTACATTGATTAATACACCAAATGCAATTAAAGATGTTTAATTGTATTAATCCATACCGCGTTTTGTATAGCACATGAATACATCTAGTACCAGGATGCACACCATGGCCTTCATTGGTAGGTTGTGCTCCACCCTCACCAAGCTGCATTCCAATGTCATGTGCAGGATTATCATTGCTTATCCTTGTAAAACAAATAGGCATATTATTATGGTGGAAATTAATATTGAACATATTGCACAAGTATTCAATTTGAAATAAAATTTATTGAGTTTATTTACCTGCGTGTTGGATGTAGTGGAAGATTGTGTTTGCCTAGTCGAGACTCTTAGCTGTTCAGTCAGGGCTCCATAGCCTTGGTCGAAGGCAATCTTTAGGTCCTCTTGTGTGGGCACTCTATTGAAATAAAAGCCCTGTATTTTTGCATATGATCATGAATTTTGCTTCTATGGTGTGATAAAACCAAAATTGTTTGCAATTTATTATTTGGATGCAATATTTCATTTATTGATACTTACAAATCGTGCGACTACTTTCATATAACCACCAGAGCCAAGTTTGTGCTGCCCGTGTTTTTCTAGTCTTGCCTTTGTTGCCTTTGATGTGCTAGGTAGCGTATGAAAAATTTGAAATACGTTAGATTATGTAAAAAGAAATATTAATCAGTATATAATTAAATTGTTGATAGTATCACATACCTTCCTTGGCCCAATAGTATCTTTCCTTTCTTCTTTTCAGCCTTCTCCTTTCCATCCAACACCAAGTCCTTCCACTCCCTTTTTGGAATCATGGGGGGATGCTCATACTTTCTGTTCTTCTCTAAATGTGACCTATATTGGTCCCTGACATACTTTAGATAGGTACCAACTTTTTTAAGGACCTTGGTTCGGTTGAATGTTTTATCACCGAACAACACAACTAAACGGTTAATGGGCTCATCTTTTAAATATTGATTATGGGCATTCTACCATGTACGTATGGTGGGCCCGAAGAGCTCCAATGAAATATCATTTAGATGTTTATAAAAAACATCATTTCCTATAGGAGTAGAATGTATAATTAGAAACTCAGAAGGGCAAGGTGTATAATTAGAAACTTAGATACATGCACGAATAATATAGTAAAAATGGAGGTGCTCGCATTGGGATTGGGAGTTTGTATAAAGAAAGGAATTGATTTGGTAGAAATAGAAGGTGATTCTCAAATCTGCATTCAGGCAATCACATCGGGGAAAACACCGAACTAGAAACTAGACAATTGGATAGGAGCAGTCAAATCCCTTCTTCGGAATTTAAATGAATATACCCTATCACATGTCTATAGGGAAGCTAACAAGGCTACGTGCCTCCTGGCAAACTGCAGAGTAAATCAAGGAAAGGTAATAAAAGTTGACAACTGCATGGAGCAGTGGTTAGAATTGCCAACACTTCTAATCACCGATAGTTTGGGCAGATGAAAGATCTCTGAAATATCTAAAAAGTAGTGAGCTGGGACAATCGGATGGGATAACAGATAAGACTCGAGCAACATTTAGCCAAAGAATTAGGAAGTTGTGCCAGACTCACGGGACAAGCGCAAGCATTTATTGAAAGCCAAGGGATAAAAGGTGTTAAGGCACTGTTCCAGACTCAAACTTCAGAAGGACAATGGTGTATAAGTTTTGTGTGCACTATATCTGCTCGAACGAGATGTTGAGAGCCTAGTGCAAAAGAATTTTCTCAGTCAGTTCCTTGCAAGTGATCGAAGCAATAGAGAAAATAACCCAGGAGATCCTGCAAGAGGGGAACCACTGGTGTGATGGTAGAATCTATGAGGTAGTCCTAAGCCTATTAATAGATGTTCTGGGTGCCAGAGAAGTACTGGTGGAGAAGCTTGCGGGTTTTGTTACGCTGATCAACATTGAAGCGGTGGAAAATGCTATCTTGGAATTTCCTACAGAAGGTATGGTGAGCTCCCTAAAATACATCTTTGGAGAAAACGGGGTAGGGGAAGATGGGAAATAAGTGGAGGTTGAAGCTGGGGAGGAATGCACTAGCAGCTCGTAGCACCAGACCAAGGCAATGAGCTACTTCCTAGGTAATGCATGGGATGTATATCAGGCGGGCATAATCAACAATGACATGAATGCCTTTGCAAGGTTTGTTCAAAATGAGGATTGGTTCAACAAAAGGAGAACGAAACATGCGATAAAGCTAGGGTACGCACTGGGAGTAGTATATAGCTATGTAGTAGCATAAAGCATGATAAGCATATAGTCGAATATATAGTGGCTATGAACAGGCAATTATAATGTAGGTAAATATTGCCATTTTGTAAATCAATATAATAGGGCGCTATCCCCATTGTTAGCACTTACTTAAAAAATAAATAAATAATAATTAAAACATTTTAAAGTACCTGAGACCTTCTCTATCTTTATGGGAAGGAAATCCTCGGTCACCACAAATGTGACCGGCAATGTTCTCGTACTAGTAATACGGGAAGATCTAGGAAATGCTTCTAAAACATCACCAGTAGTAGTGGCCTTTGCATCCACAAGTACTAACACATGTAGTGGCATGTGTTTGCTGCCAAAGGGTGGAATACTGAGTGCCTACATGGTATGTGTTGCCGACATTTCAGACGACTATATAGGCATAGATGATGGGGTCGGATGATGTGTTGTATGCGCAAGAAGATCAAGATTGACACTTGTACCATCCCCTACTTCCTGGGAAACACTTGCAGTACCTTGATCATGGCCAACAACATGATCATGAGGACGTAAATAATCCTGTAAAAACAACACATATTTTAGTTCATGACTTAAAAGAGTACAAAATATAAAACCATGAATGAACTTATGTTATAATTAAAGATCTCATGACAACTTACTTCTAAGTTTTGTGCTCTGTTAGACAATATTTTAACCCTTTCTCTTATCTCATATGTTTGAGGCACTACGAATACTAACTGAAGGATTTCTTGATTGCATTTTTTTTGGGCCTTCCTCATCATATCCACAGGGTTTGTGGAAAATATGATGTCATCATCACATAATAGTGACTGCACCTCCATATGGATGCTCTCCTGTACTGCTGGTGCCTTTCCCCGATCAGCTAACTACAACAAGAATATTAAAAACATTATCAAAATTAACCTAATAAACTCATGAAAAAAAGATAATAATAAAACATTTTGGTCGTATCTAATTTGTACAATTACAATGAGGTAAACCTGTCAGATAGAAGCACCTGAAGATGGATCGCGATTTGTGCTCTGGGCCAGAGCCTTCCTCGTATGATCAATGTCTCACTGTGACAAAAATTAAATATAAAAAACTTTACCGAAATGAAACCAATAGACTTACGAAAAAATACATAATAATAAAATGTTATATTGGAGTCATTAATTGGAGGTTGGGTAAAATTTTATATATATAGTACATACCACCCCCATAGTAATTTTGTTTGTATCTAAGTGATTCAAATTGTAATTGATTAGCAACTCTTCCCCTGGAGTTATTGATTTTATTGCACATACTAGTACATGGTTTCCCTCTCGCGCCTCGAATATACAATTGGGTTGCTTATTTTTTGACCCAGGTCGTGTACTATTTATAAACCCTGCAATATTCCCTGATGCTTTTGGCCTCCCATCAATGTACCTAGCCACTCCTTTATTTTGATCCTTATCTTTTAGTTGTATATAATTTGCTGATAGTGCATACCTATGCATACTTTGTGTATATCAAACCAGCTGCATCCAATCTTTGTAACTGTAACAAGGTCCAACATACTCCATCAACTCAATAACTTTTTCGTAACAGAATTTTATGTCGTCCATGCAAAATAGGCCCAAACCATGTAATGATGATGGTGCTATGTGATATATCCTCTCGTTGACACAAAGATCAGTGTTTATTGGAGGAAGTTCCTTGGGTACCCATTGTTTCCGTAAATGTTTTAACCTCAAGGGAGCCTCGATGTTGCCTATGCTCTCATCATCATAAGAATATGACCCCCCTTCAACAAGAAAAAAATTCCATGCATTTACAAAATTTTCTTCTAATCTTTTGACCTCTAGTTGATCTCCCTCTTTTAGACCTACTACATGTCTTGCTTTCCTCTTCTCTTCCTGAATTTCCCTCGCTTGAGGAAGACAAATATGACAAATACCTATTTTGTGGTGCTTGCACTCATGAGGATGTTGGATGAAGTTCTTTCATGGTGATGTGATCCGAAGGTGACATTATGATTAATCTATCATTTCATCGCTAGAAATTGACAAGTTATAAGGTAATCAAGTCTTGATAGATTGCAAGTTATTGTTACTACTATCCAAATGTGTCTGTCACAAATAAAATCTACTTAATGTTTTAACTCCCAAACTTTGTAACAAGTGTTAAATGTGACTATGGTCCACCAGTTACACAACCAAGGCGTCAAATGTATTCTCTAATTGTAATCAAAGGACTTTTTCTCTTCATTCAAGTAAATAAACTTGAAGGGAAACACCACCAAGTGGTTTATTGGACACCCACATGACCAAAAATAGCAAAAAATTTAAATTTAATTTCTATATGTCTAAGTGGTTAACAGGGAGGGAGTGTGTACTAGGCCTGGTAAAGTCATCATAAGTTTATGCTTTGGTAATAAAAATTGTTTAAGTCATCTTAAATCTTCCTATGTCTAATTTCTAGGAGACTTTTGGTATGTTTTAAGGTAGGATGAGTGGTCACATCAATGTTCTAATTCTCCATGACAAGGTTTCAACATCTTCAAATAGTGAAAGTTAGTGCTTATAGTCATTTGAAACAACAATATTTTGATTATGTATGATGGTAGGATTTGATAACTTAAAAGAATTGGCTACCCAACAAACTTAAAGTTAAAAGAAACTTTTTTAGTTTAAGGGGTTAGCACTTTCTTTCATCTTTGCATATTGGTTTGATGCTTCAAATGATGCATTTTTTATCCCACTTCTATCATATTGTATTCCCATCCCATTGCAATTGTTGGAGGAGTTGATACCAAAATTTCATATCAGATACCACGTTCTTGAAGCAATTTTCTGTTTTTACAATTTTTCTGAAGTTCTTTTGTGTTGTATGGATCCATACAAGCTTGAAATGCTCTGAGATCATTGGTGTAGATAAATATATGTGTTCCCTTTCATTTGCATTTTTTTTGAAGTTCTCAATCACTGTTTTGTGGGATTAAACAATCAAATACAAGGACTGCCCTGTTGTACCTGTGTAAGGGTTTGAGGGCTAAATAGAAATGACATCCACCAATCCACCCATTGTCTTGGAACCGTAACTCGGTGGATTGGTGTGCATCATGGTGGATTTGATGGAGTTTCAAATCTTGTTCTTTAAATTCCATTTATGTTTTTCCCTTGTCTTGGCTTGTTACATTGTTTGGGAGGAACCTAAGGTTGGGTTTTACCTTGGCTTTCATATAAATCCTAATGTTCCATGTAAAACCTTGGGTGAGATATATTCGGCCATTACCTTTTTGGAGTGGGTATTAAAATGACTTATGTCTCATTGTTTTGAATTAAGGTCTTCATTTGAAGGTCCTTCATGCCAAGGTTCCTTTTATAAAGCATTTTGGACATGAAATATTTAAAATAAAAAATACCTTCATTTGAAAGTCTTGACATGGCATCATTTTTGAATGAAGGTTCTTCATTCAAAGGTCATGACGACATCACCTTCAAATGAAGGTTCTTCATTAACTGGTATTTTGTAATTTTGAATGTGTGATAATAATTTAGGGTTGAAAATAAATCCATTTGAGCCTTTTATAAATGAAAGGACATTTGATGCAATCATATGCCTTGCCAAAATTTTAACCTAATAGTAAGGGCATCATGAGTAGTTTGTTGGGCCCATTCAACAATCTCCGATGCAAGGATTGAATAGTCTAGAATGTATCTACTATCAAGAAAGCCAATTTGTTTACCTCTATGACTATATCTCAGGCAATAGGTTTAATTGTGATGGCAATGATATTGACAAGGATTTTGTAATCTAGGTGTTGAGAAGCATAATTGGCCACCATTCTAGGAAATATTTTTCATTCTCACTTTTAGGTGTTAAAATTTAACAATACGTAGATTGATGAAAGATCCCAAAGAGCCTTTCTCCATGTTATCCAAGTACACACAGCAGCAGTCTTCTCTTATACGGTTGGACATGATTTCAAGAACTTAGCTAGGAATTATTCATTTAACTTAAGGTTTTCTCATAATGCCATCATTGGAAAAGAATGATCAAATTATTCTATTATGAAGAATTGGTCTATGTGCCTCTAGTAATCACTATAAAAATGTGAAAGACTAAGCTATTTTATTTTTTCTGTCTTATCTTATACCATTTTATGAGAATGGGGGGGGGCAATGTGCGAGAAGATCTTTGGAAACTAGGCATGAAAATTACAGGTTAAAGAGAATGGGGGTGCCAAACTTACAGTACTCATTCTCCCTTGGTCGTCAATTTTCCGTAAGTGCCCTCAACCTGGTCCTCGGCACTGGTATTGACCTTGTTTTAGCTCCCAACTCTTCATCGGCATTGGTATTGACCTTGTTTTCACTCCTCCAAAGTCTTCCTCAGTATTGGTATTGACCTTTCACTTGTCCAATTTGACGAGCTACAACTTGCTTTAGTTAGGTTTTAGAGTATGTTAATTAAATTTTAAAAATTTATGGCACCATTTAGAGTAGTGAATCTAAAGCAAGTAAAGCCTATTATGGTGCCATTTAGAGTAGTGAATATAAAGTAAGCCAAGCCTATTATAGTCATGAGGGAAATAATAAAACTTCTAGGATACTTTGTGAAACCATTTTCCTTGGTTAAAGGGAGGCCATAAAATATACCTTTGAATTTTTTCAATCTTCAAATATGAGGATTTGCAAGGTTCTTAGCAACATGAGTAATGGAAATGTGTGCAACAAGAATTTTTGAACACACATGGAATCTCCTTGCCAAAGAAAGGGGCTTCATAATTTAATATGATAATTTTTCTCAGCTCTAGAAATGATATGTTTCCTTAAAGAGGAAGGAGAAACCTAAAAGGTAAAAGAGATGCTTAGGAATCTCAACACTTCCTTATGATCAACCCCCTTCTATCCATAGGAATTGAACAAATTGGGCTTGGCTAAGAATGATTTCCTATAACATTGAGTTTTATGCCACTATATATTTGACCTTAAAGCTTTCCAAAAAATATCTAGGCATTGAATATCCTAAATAATGTCACGTTTGTCCTCCAAGAGAGTGAGAAAGGAGTCATTAGAAAAATGACCATTGAATAGTTGGGCTATAGAGTTACGAAAAGTAGCACCTTTAATAAGTTAGTAAGGTGAATTTATTAATGTTAATCTTAATATTCCAACACCCTCTGTTAAGTTTTGCATTCCTCACAATAAAACTTGTTGATTGAAACAAACAAATATATATAGTCTAAGCTAACACCATTTTATTTTTCTTTAAGTTCTCCCTCAAGAACATCATTGGCTTGAGTTATACAAGTCCACACTATGTGATCCTTTTTCTTACAATAATAACATTCATTTTTATTTTTTAATTATTATTACCTCATGAGTATAATACATTCTCATGTTGAGAATCAACTTTTAAATCTTTTCCTAATAGGGCCAAAATCACATCTTCTTGTGTTTGAGAAGTTATTGAATGACTGCCTTGAAAAGGCTGATGTAATCTCCATCTCAACACCAAGGGCCCACCACATTATGCATTGCCAAGGAAAGACACATGGTGCTCACCCGTGATATCGCAATCAATAAAAACCTTGCATCTTTGTATCACGCGAGGGTTGGAAACCATTGATCTCCACCATGGACAATCATGTTCATTCATAGTAGTCACCAACACTGAACATAACCGTCAATCAACTTTTCATCAAGATTATAACATCACCGTCGATTTTGAGCACGTGCATCTCAGAGCCGCTTTAGTAACCTGTCATATAATGTACTAAAACTCGACATAAATATTAAAGCACTTTGATTAATAGTACTGTTATAATATTAATATATTATATAACAATATTATATTACATTATATGAATTAAAATGATATATTTGATATATTAAGATTATATATAATCTATAGATTAATAGTAATTATATTAGATTATTAATATTATTGGTATATTATTAATAATATTAATATTGTATTAGATTAATAATAATTATACTATTGTTAAATGATTAATTATATTACAAATGAACACTGCCTTCAAATTCTTAGCTTTGAATGAATGGTTGAAGCACCAATGTTGAATGTTGCAACTCTAGTAGGTGTGAATAGAAGTAGAGGAGATTGTTTGGGAGAAGAATTTTTTCTAATGCTAGGTTATGTGTTAGGTTATATAGGGTTAGGTTATATAGTGTTTGAGCCTAGCCTCAAACACTAAAATTAGGGTTAGGTTTGGGATTAGGTTTATGGTTATGGTTAGAGTTTAGGGTAATCCAAATCATAACCTAACCCTTTTTCTTGAAACCTTAACCTTGACCCTAACCCTCACCTTTATCCTATCTTTCTAACCCTAACCACAACCAAAACTCTAACCCCAACCCTAACCCTAATTACCTAACCCTAAATATTATTTATTTTATTAATTAGTTGCATTCACTCTAATAACCCTAAACCTATCCCTAAACTTAACCCTAGCCCTATCCCTGGCCCTAATCCTAACCCCAACTCTAAGCCAAATATAAAAATAACCCTTAATCATAATTACAATAACCCTAAAACTTCATTCTAGATATAACCCTAATACTATAATCCCTAATTGTAATCCTAAACCCTAACCCTAATTTCATATTTAATCCCAACCATAACAAAACTCTAAATCTAACCCTAACCATAAAACATAAACCCTAATCTAACCCTAATCCTAACATTATTTTTCCTAACCCTAACCCTAACTCTAAACCTAACACTAACCCGAACACTAAATCCTAACCCTAATTAAATACCCAATCATAACCCTAAATTGTAACATCATCCTTTGAATTGGATACTACATAAAAATTATGTGTTACAATCATTGCTTCCATTGTTGGCATTTTTACATTGGGATGCATATATTTTTAAAATCAACAAAATCTTTTAATGTCTTGCCAAAATTAATATTATTAATTGTAATATCAAACTTATAAACATGTATCCAATTTAGAACATAAATAAGAAATATATGGTAATAGTTTCTTCAAAAAACAAAGTGATGTGGACTACAAGGACTATAAGATATCCACAAAAGAGATCTACATTGAAAATATTGTAGGGAAATTCAAGAAAATACAATTGGTAGATGCAAAGCCAAATAAATGTGAAATTGTGTACTATAATGATTTTAGAATATACACATAATGGATTTGTTGAAAAGGTTTTAGAAACTTTCAAACAAATGCAATTGGTAGATGCAAAGAAAAATTCCACAACCTTCACCAAAATCCTTATTGGTTTCCTTAATATGAGAGATTTGGAACAAGGTATAGACATCCATCAAAGCATAATATGAAGATGAATTTTTTCAAATGTTGTGGTTGTAGATGCCCTTTTAAAATTTATACAATATGTGGAAGGATAGAAAAAGCTTGTGAACTATTTGACAAAATGTCTCAAAGAATTGTAATCTCTCTATTTATTTTAGTGTCTATTTTGTTATACCCCATGTCCCAAATTGGGTATAACACAATAGACACTAAAACAAATTGATAGATTGTTATGAGGGCAGTGATGAGACTTTTCTAATTAGAGTGTATTCCATGAGATTACAATTATTCGAGGCATTGTGTCAAATAGTTCATGAGCTTTGTCTATCCTCCCACATTTTGCATAGATTTCAAAAGGGCATCTACAACCACAAGATTTGAGAAAATTCATCTTCATATTATGTTTTCCTTATGATTGGTTGACTCTTATACTAAATTAATATGTTCAATTTATGTTTCCTACTTGATCTAACTATCCACAAATGGCAATTTAACAGTGGAAAGATATGATCCTACTTTGGTATAAATTGTATATGCAATATCAAGGTATGAATTAATATGTTCAATTAAGAGATGTTAAATGAAATGAATAAAACTAATGTAATGTAAATAAGGGAGACCAGTTCCTTATTGGGTAAAACGGAGTCAAATGAAAGCCTTTAATGAATGGTTTCTATCTAGTAGGTCCTCTAATTGTTTGGCATATAACTATGAGTTTACAACTTGTATAAACATGCAAGAGTGTAATTGATAAACCCTAATTGAGGCAGAATATCAAATCTAATTATCTGATTCTTCTTATTGATCCAAATGGAATTCCTAGATTACTATAATTTATTGAAAGGAATTTTAATTCTTCTTTAAAGAATCCAATAAACCAAATCACACAGAAACAACAAATGTGTACTGATAAATCGAATATATACTTGATACTTCAATTTAAACAACCAAGAAACATTAGATTGGAGACAATCAAATAATTGCAATAATCCAACAAACAATTGATACCAGAATGAAGCCACTAAATCAAAAGTCTTTCATTATCTCCTTCAAAGTTCATACATGCAACATAGTCACCTTGAATGTCATCATTTCTGAAAATTTAATGCTTACAGTAGTCTATCCTATTCTAATTCTATTTTCTACCCCGTTACATTTATCCAACAACGGATACTTATACATCAGTTTGCAAAAGGATGTGCCTTTTCAAAAAGGTTTAAAGCATAAAAGGTTTAACAAATCCACTATTAACTAATTTCTGTTAAGCCACAAATGGATTGCAGACATATGCTCCGTATAATCCTCGCGCTCATGAGTGTCGACATCTCCCAATGCATTGTGGATCACAATCTCCATCATTATCATTCACTCATTTTTCTCACATGGTGCATTCAATATCACATCTTTCACAGTGGCTGTCTCCAGCATCCCTTGGAGTATTGTTTCACACTCACTTTTCCATGTAGTCACTTCCTTCGTTTTCCCTTCATCATCACATAACTCGGTCAATCTATCTTCGGCAGCCTCTGTCAATCCCTACATATCCCCTTGTAACTCCTCAAAGAAATCCCTGTTCCTATCCATAATACAATTGGCATTTTCAATCTCTTCATTACTAGGAGTGTCCTGCTCCAATTCCTCAATTCTTTCCTAAATTCTGCTATCCACTCTCCTGTGTTCCTTTATTGCATCTACGTACTGTGAATTTTTTCCCCAAAGTTTATTTAACCAAGTGGTTAAAACAACCTACCTTTTTTTTATTATTGCAGCAAATGCATCCATTCTCCCTTGAGAGTATGCATTTGACCCTTCCCAACGGTCTTTTTTCTGTGAACTCTCACCTTGAGTGAGCATCCTTGTTGGTTCTGTTACACCACCTACCAAGTCTTTCAAGCATTCATTCTCTCTCAACATCCTCTTATTATTGGTTTTGTACATCTCCGTTTCCCTTTTCAATGCTTGGATTTGGGTTTTGTTCAACTTGGCTATATTTATCCCAATATCAGCAGTCGCTATAGGATCAACCTCCCTAGCCTTCAGGGTCATGACATGTCTGAATGCCTTTTCAGTATCAATAACAATTGATTTCTTGTGAGGAGGATACAAGGCCCAAATCATCAATGTTTCATCATCAGGATTGTATCTTGATCCTGTGTATACCTCTGTCACCTTCTCTTTATTGAGCTTGTGGGTAGCATTGTTATCTTTTAAGAAACTATAAAAAACTAATGCAAAATTCATATCCAAACCTAGAAAAATCATAACACCTGCCTTTTCAAGTAGCTCCCTCCCCTTTTCAGGGGTCATGTCAATCATCTCTTTGTCTACTTCATCCTCTAAGCTTTTTAACAATTGTTCCTCATTCCCTGAAGTGACATTGTCAACCTGTCCCCTTATCTCTTTCCATTTTTGCTTATATAAAAATGTCTTAAACTCCGAGGTCTTTATAAATTCATCATCTGATATGAAAGACCTTTAGTCTTCATGTCTTGTATCTACATCCATGGTTTCCTCAACATCTATTTCTCTGGAAACATAGGCATACTCCCGAGTCTTCATTCTTGAAACTTTCCCAGATGAGCTTTGTGCCCTGTCTATTTCTGAAATCCTCTTAATGGAGGATAACAACTCAACATCCACCAACTCCTGATTATGTTTTTCAATCACAATTTTAGCTTCCTCTGCCTCTAGGTTTCTGATTATGTCATCAGATTTAAAGGGCACATGATGGTACCCTCCGAGATTTACTTTTTGTTTGGCAGAGTGGATATACCCTTCTGGATCAAAGTTCTTTCTCACTGGTGCTCTTCTCATGTTGTAGTGCAATAATTTGTCCAGAATCAGATCATAACCTTCCTTGGCTAATACAGTGAAATCACTAAAACAAAATATACTGGGCATAAAATCTTGTTTCCCATATGAACTGAAGTTCATAACACTAGAGTAATTTATTTGCCTAACAATTTCTAGGTATGTAATTCTATCCAGGACAGTTCTGGGTAGAATGAAATATGTATCCTCAAAGCCATAAACCCTAATCATTGTGGCATTCTCTAAGCAATACCAATCCCCCTAGTTGTGGTTAATTGGTCCATTGTAATCTCTAGGCCTAAGAAACCTTTTTACTTGTTCAGATAAAGAATAATCATAAGGATGGCTAAAAAATCCATACAAGGGTTTCACAAATAATTCTTCAAAATGCAAGAAATGTGAATTGGCAAACCTGGTATCCCAAACAACAGTCCATAATTGAACAAGAAATGGCCTACCTTCCTTGTCGGATTGTGAAATCCTCAGCTCCTAGGGCCATAAACCTAACTCTTGTCCAAAATACAACACTAAGTGCATCAATAGTGAGTAATTTTTGAGATGGAGAACAAAAGCACCACTCTTTATCGCCATCAAACCTGCATCCAACTCCTTAAACACATGTGCAGCATTTCAAATGATCTAGAATTGTGATACTGAATGTCTGCAACAATCACCATGGGCACAACCGCCATATGCTCAGGTACCTCCATCCCTAATACTTGTCCCACTGAGTAGTAAGTATATTTTAGGTAAGATTCAAAGAGGTCTACATGAAAGGGTGGCCCCTCACTATCTTCCATTGGAGTAGGTTTGCCATGACACCTAATTTTGTGCAGAGGTAACCTCCACCCTTTATAAATGGTGTCCATCCTTCTGAACTCACTATCGAGCTCTTCACTCACTATTTTCTCACTGCATATTCCCTCCATTCTGAAAACCTTAGCAATTGCATTCTCAGATACATGTATCAATGGATTCCCTGACAAATCACATATAGCTTTGTTTTTCAAATCATAGTGTCCGGCTGGAAATTTTACCAGTTCGACGTTAATAAAAACATTAGGGCACACTAATTTCCCTAAATCGAGCCTCCATGGATTGCATAATGGCTCAAAGTGATTTCTCTTGTGGTAATGGAAATTGAATAACTCATAGCCTCTAATTGGAGTCCAAACATCACCTATAAATTTGCATTTGTTGTCCAATTCGTCAACTTCCACTTTGAGCTGTGCAGAACGCCTAGCTTTAGGTCTAGAACCAGGTAACTGGTCTATGAGGTCTTTATTTAGCTTCCTTTCAGTACCTTCTGGTTGCAACTTAGTCTTTTGCTTTTTTGCTTTTGATTGGCTTCCCTCCCAAGGTTTTCTTCCCTTTATTGTTCTTGAACCAGTGCCTTCCATAATTCAAATTTTTATGAATTCTAAGAGGATGAGAAATTTATTGTAACTTCTTCCAAACTCAAGCCAGTTGAATGCCTTAATTGCTCTACTGGTTCCCTTTCTCTCCTTCGCTTTGAATTCTATGAGACAATGATTTCAATTGATCATACCCTGATATGCAAAATCTCCTACACTTCATGGCGCCATTAATGTCTTTATCGATCGAGACATGAATGCTGCAAGTTTTTTTTTGAAATTCTCACTGTCACATCAGGGCTCATACCAACAAGACATTCCAAATCTTTGGATGATCCACCTGTTCAACGTTCACCCATCCACCAAGACGTCTTGCAGTTTCCCCAACATCATAAGTCTCATCGATAGTTTCTTTCCTTTTTCTTTTTATATCGTCATGACTTTCACCGAAACAACTATCGCTCAGACTTAATGAATCAGGCCAACGATTCTTTGCTTTACTCTGAAAGAACTTTGTCTCACTGAGATGTTTAGTTTATCGACTTATGTCATCGAGACTAAGCAATTTGTTCTGTCGACAGAATAATACTCGTTGTGATGTCTCTTAGATCTCCCCGCGGGGACATGTCTCACCGATACACCTCTTCTTTGGCAAGACAACGAGCATCGTCTTATCGATACCCTTTATCTCCGCATGCTCAATTCTGTCGGTGTAACCTAAGGGGTTGGTAAGACTTTTATGAACTCTTCCCGACATCGTTTGTCTTACCGATTGAGTCCTCCTTTTGATTTATCGGCAAGACCAATAGCGCTATGACCAGTGTTTTGAAATCTCTCTCCGATGACCAAAGTCTCTCCAATAGAATTTACTTTTCTCCAATCAGTAAAAGGTAGCTTAGCTCGATATGACCTTACATTGTCACACCGATACCTTTTGTCTTGCCGATAAGTAATACAAACCCGCATTCTCCTAGTGTATAACTTTATCGGTATGACCCGTTTGATGTCTAGCCAATAAGATAACATCGGTTATAAATTTCAAACCTCTGGCCGATCCACCTGTTCAACGTTCACCCATTTGCTAAGATGTCTTGTAGTTTCCCCAACATCACAAGTCTCCTCAATAGTTTCTTTCTTTCTGCTTTTTTATCGCGATGACCTTCACCGAAAAAAATATTTCCCAAACTTAATGAATAGGGCCAACAGTTCTTCACCTTACTCTGAAATCTTTTCGTCTCACCGAGATGCTGACTTTATTGACTTATGTCACCATGACCAAGTATTTGTTTTGCCGACAAAATGATACTCGCCGTGATGTCTCTTAGATCTCCCTGCGGTGACATGTCTCACCGATACGCTTTTTCTTCGGCGAGACCATGCACATTGTCTTCTCTACACCCTTTATCTTCGTATGCTCACTTCTGTTGGTGTAGCCCGAGGGGTCGGTAAGACTTTTTGAATTCTCCCTGGCATCATTTGTCTCACCGAGTGAGTCCTCCCCTTGCTTTATTGGCAAGACTAATAACGCTACGGGTAGTGTTTTAAAATATCTCTCCGATGACCAAAGTCTATCCGATAGACTTTACGTTACTCCAATCGGCAAAAGGTAATTTAGCTCGATGTGACCTTACATCATCACACCAATACTTTTTGTCTTGTCGATAAGATATACAAACCCGCATTCTCTCTATGTATAAATTGATTGGTGTGACCCTTGTGATGTCTTGCCGATACATTTAGGATATGTATATTATCATCGATGAGACCTGCATCAACTTATGCCGATATTTTCATATGTAAAGATTTTAATGTCAGATGAAATTTATGGGGCGTTATGGCATAATTTTAAATTGGATTTTGGTAAAATATGCTATGTGAGGATTTTTTTGTTTGCATTATGAATCTTTTTTGGGAGACTAATAATCATGAAGAAATAATGAATTTGTCAAAATTTGACAGTTCTAACAGCATGAAGGTTTGATGTTTCATGACAGTACTAGCATTTGAGTTATAATGTTATATTTAGAGCTCATGGCTCTCCTTTGTATAAACATATCACAATTTTGAATAATATAATCAAGGGTTATGGCGTTCATCTCACTGTTATGGTGTGTATGATTTCCATTTTTGCTTTAATTCAAAGAGTAAATTAAAATGCTTGGATGGAGTCATAGATGGATATGTTCGTAAAGGGATTTGATAAGAAGTATTGAGTTAGGAAAGAAATTGACACTGTTGTAATGCAATATTGTCAGAGATCTTATATGTTATGTGTTTGAACCTGTTATGGAAATCTAAATATTTGTGAATTCGACTCCCCAATAGTATATGGCACTGGCCTAAATTGTATGTATTTGTAAGGTTCTGTGTCTGTTTGTCTTAGCTTAGAGCTTGCTGCCAAATTGCAAATTAAATGACTATCTTAAGTGGTGAAATGTCGTTGTAATCATCTCATGCTCCAAGTAGTTGATACTATTGATGCTTTTCTGTTGTTTAAATTGATATATCAAGCATATATATATATATATTCAGTTTACCGATACACATTTGCTATATTTGTGTGATGTGATTATTTGGTTCTTTCAAGTAAATATTAAAACCTTCTAGTCAATCACAGTAACTAAAGAGTATTAATTGGATCAATAAGAAGAATCACATAACTAGGATTGTCATTCTATCTCAAGTAGAGTTTGTCAGTCATTTACTTGCACATTTATACAAGTTATAAACTATATCTATGTGCCAAACACTTTGAATTATTGCCATCATAGATTACACTTTTATAGATTTTCATTAGAATCCATACACCCAACAAGGCAGTGGTCTCACGCTTTCATCTTTTGGTTTATCCTTTTTATTTTTTACATCTGTTAACTGAACATATTCTAATATAATTCAAATATAATTAAAATTAAAAACATCATAAATTAATTATGTAACCACATAAGTCAACTATAATTCTATCAAAAAATTAATATCAAATAGATAATACAATCACATAACTCATACATTTCAATGTCATTGATCTTCTTCTTCATCCAACTCTTTGACTGTACCATCCGATCCAGATTCAACATTGTAAGGATTGGTCATATCATCATCATCGTCATTGATATCCGTTTTGATAATGTCATCATCCACATGGATATCATCTTGATGAATATTAACACCTACATCATCATGATCTAGTTCCTCCTCTTCGACATCTTCGTCAGGCACATCATCAACTAACTATTGATCTTGATCATCATCTACATCATCTTCTATTTCTTCAGTATCTTCTTCTTCCACCACATTATACTTTACCGGCCTTCCTCTTGGATCATGTCTAACAACATATGATCAACCCACTTTACTTGGAACCTCTGAGTAAAATACCTGCTCACATTGGCTTGGAAGAACATAGGGCTCATTTCCAGCTCGCTCAAAATACCTTGTATTAACCATGGTAAATCCATTATCATGTTCAATAACAGTTCTCTCGGGATCATTTTCATTCAATCGTAGCCTGTACGATAGGACGACGGAAAAAACTAATTTGAAGGACTTAAAGTCACACTCAAGTATATCATCCAAAATCCCATAGTATTGATTTTTTGAGACTTCTGGATGTATGTCGCTTCTAGATGAAACATTAGTCACTTGGAAGACTGTATTTATCACAGAATCACAAGTTTTCTTTGTGTCATCCAACTTTTTGATTCAAAATTTACGACCATTGCACCACATAGCCTTGTGGTGTTTCACCTACAATATGTCAAACATGCAAAACTTATTGCAATATCGTCATCTCTTAAACCATATGCTAAATCAATTTCCGTTGGTGTAACATTGGAATCTCCATTACGATGAGCTTGTTTAACCAATGAAGACACACCTTCCCATGTTAATGCGCAACTAGATTGTTGACATCGTTCAATCCATACCATCATCCAATTAAGATTGTTTGCAACATACAAATGTAGTGCATCCCACTCTCGACCAACTGTATCAAAAAAAATTGAAATTCACAAACGACATATAATTAGTTAATTACTACGGTATACGACCTTAATTTATAATTGATTAATATTGAAGATTAATAATTAAATAAGTACAATATACATAAAAACCAAATGTAAAATGTATTCTAATTAATCTCCATGACCATCTTATGATTACCTGACACTTTCCTCAATCTACCTTTCCCCATCAGGTACTCCCCTTTGAATTTGTTAATGGAGTTGGGATCCCAAATACGGTCTACATGGATCTTTGCTGCAAACTTAGGAAGATATCAGTAATGTACACCATGGTCTGGTATACCATGTATCCCTCCACCATAGAACCCTCGGGATGTGCTCTCTATCTAACCAAAGCCTTCAAAAATTTCAAGTGCCTCTCAACCATCCAGATTGACCTTGTGTGTACAGGTCCACATAGTTCAATCTCCTCAACTTGGTGTATGAGGTAGTGTTCTTGTGCATTGAAAAAAGTCGAAGGTAGACACTTTTTCATTTCACACATTAGATGAGGAATTCTTCTCTTCCAATAATTTATATCTTCTTTATGGATTGCTTTAGATGACAGCCATCTACAAGTGATTCAAGGCACAAATATATTAATGAGATTTAAGAAAATAATACAACGAATTGAACAAATATCGCTACTTACCTCATGTATTTTCCAAGATCATATATAACTTACTTGAAATTGTTGTCGAAGTTGTCTGGGAGAGATAGAGGTAGAACGTACTACAACAATTATAAAATGATCTTTTCATTAATATTTTTCCAAAAGTAGTAAACATAATACACTGAAAAGTACATGCAGTATACAAATATATATATAATATACCAGAATAATTACCTTAATGAAGGTATGCCAATCATGCGTTTTCATCCCTGACCCAAATTCACCTTTCTTTGTTATGATATTGTTTATGTTCGTAGCAAATCCTATGGGAAATCGAATTTTTCTTATGACTTGTTTTATAGCAATGCTTTGCTACTCCGTTAATAACCAAGGAAGGGCACTTATATTAATTTGGTCTCCATCACTATTTAATTGAATGAAATTTTTCATTGCATGACTAGCTTCCTAAATGTCACTACAAATTTTGATTTTTTTTTCTTTGTCATGCCTTCCATCCAATAGTTTCCATAACTTTTCTGTCATATTCTTTCCGATATGCATTGTATCAAACAAATGCACAATTTGTAGCTGCTCATAGTAGGGCAACCTACTAAATTGTCTGGGATAACTTTTCAGTCCCTGTGGAAGCCAACCATTAATGCCTTGATGACCTTCATGAAGCATATAAGTTAAACAAATTAACAACAACAATCATTGTCAATTACAACATGAGTAAACACATCACAATATAAAAATATAAATTCAAAACATATCATAAATGATAGATAAATAATTTGATCTAATGTATAAACTTGATGATTAATTCTATTATATTCCAACTTCCATAGGCGAGGTGTCATTCTTCGTGGTTTTGATGTAGTCTCTTCTTTCCCATTGAAAATATGTTTTTCAGTAGTTCGATACTTATGATTTCTGTGGAGGAAGTGCCTATACTCATCAAACACCTGATTTCCTAAACTTGTTGAACAACGATATTTCATCTTTGGACCACAAATTGGGCATGCAAATTTTCCCTTTGTTTGAAGACCTGCAAATCATATATAATTGGATTAAATATATCAATTTTTATAATTATATATAATGAATAGATTATTTAAAAAACATGCATGATATCTACTTCATAAAATTAAATATTGTTAAAGTCATGCAGTCGAACGCTATAACATACCATAAAAATGTGTTAGCCCTGGGGCATCATGAATTGTCCATACAAGCATTGTATGGAATTGAAATTGTCTTTGTCCTATTGGTCTAGATACGTTATACAGAGTGACGCCATTCCATAACTTTAGTAACTCGTCGATAAGAGGCTCAATATATACATTGATATATTTAACTTGGTACTTACCTAGTTGAATGAACATAAACATTACATAATTATTATAACCATTTTACTGCAATATATATAAATTCATGTACATGATTATTAAATGAAAAAACATATAAGTCATTATGCAACAAATAAGACAAATGAGATGCTACTACGTTAAAGAAAATTGATGTAAACAAATACCTGGAACAATCATTGCCAACATTATGTGCTCCCTCTTTAATTGACATCCATGGAGAAATGTTATTGTTGATAACAAAAACAGGCCACATCGAGTAAATAGATCTCAGCTCTCCAAATGGATTGACACCGTCTGCTGCCAATGAAAGCCTGAGATTACGAGGTTCTTCTTTAAAGTGTGGCCATTTTCCCTCTATGTCACCAAATGCAGAACCATCTGCAGGCATTCGAGGAATCTCATCTTCACTTCTATTACGTGCATGGTAATCCATAAATTGCACTAAGCTTTTGCACCTAAATAATTGTTGCATACGTGGAATATAACGAAGAACCTTGCGAGGCACCTTTTTTGTTAGTTGATCTGTTTGATATCTACTGATATGACATTCTGAGCATTCTATTGCAAATTCATGTTGTTTATGATATATAATATGATCATTGGGACATGCATCTATTGCTTGATACTCCATTCCAATATCTTTCATAATGCCGGATAAATCTCAGTATGAGCGAGGTAAAATATTTGATGGTGGTAACAAAAATTCACCAATCAATCTACAACAAAAAATAATTTCTTAATATAAAGAATAGTAAAGGTACATACTTCATCCTTTATTTACTAGCGATGAACTAACAACAATTAAAATAGATGAAAAATATGACATATATGACATACCTTAACATCTATGAGATTGCTATGTTGGATAAACCATTCATAACCTTCAAGTTCACCAGCAACAATACAACAGAGAGAAGAGTTGTTTGGGAGCCTTCATAAAGGGGCTCATATGCCTTCTCAAGTATAGGTAAATCATGAACATCATCAAAGTCATCTCAATCAACATGATCAGATGTGCCACTACATGTGTCATGGATCAATGTATTTTTACCATCGTCTTCAATTGTGTTTTCTGGTGCATGATCATCTTCTTCCATAGGAGAATTAACTTCATCTTCGATATTCATAGCTCCATGTTCCTCTGCTTGCAAAACCACATTCTCTGGGCCATGATAATTCATATCATGTGCCCTAGGGTGCCCCACATTTATAATAATGATATACACAAATAAACCATGATCATGATCAAGTGATTTTTTATATATATATCAAATGTTAAAATAATATAAACATTTACAAATTCAATCAATATAAACACATATAATGAACAACTTACCAATGGATGATAATCATGCCCCCCATCAACATGACCATGCTGCCTACAATGTTTCTCAGTTGTTGTGATTAAAAGTCTTCTCATATTTAAGACCTTGCAATTATTGCAAGGACAATAACATTTCCCATCACCCTTTCTTTTCAATATAGCCCACAATCTAGCAACTGTCTCTTCATTTTGTTCTGGACTAATATTATCTGACATGATTTTTCTTTACCAAGCTTGAATATTTAGATCAAAAAATATGAAACTCACATGTACTCCAATAATTTTTAATCATACACAGGTAACAAAATATAATAATTATGATATTTTACACCAAAAAATTTTGGCATGCAACCACCCCTGCAAAAGAGAAGATAGTTTGAAGTTAATGACCCCAAAAAACACTTTCAAATGCTAATTCCAGAAATTATTAAATTCTGATTTTACAATGATTTCCAACTATTATACTCCTAAAATCAGAATATTGAACTTGCACAACAAAATCTGGAAATGAAATTCTCAAAATGCAACTAATAGGCCTCAACAATTAAGGCCTACTCAAGACTTTGTGAAGTCACTGCAAGGTTTCTAGGCCTTACCTGATGATTTCAGCAGGAGGATTAAAGAGTTGGTAAAGAGTTTTGATGACTGGAGTGACATATCTTTACCAGATATTGTAGATGCCCAAGGAAATGTTAGATCACTACAACAATGGTAGGATAGGGTAGATGAAATCATTAATACACAAATCAAATTGATTTGTGATGACTCAGATTATGGCATGCTAATGAGTAGTATGGATAAAATCATTAACACTAGCACATTTTTGAATCTTTTGGAAGGGAGGCGAATCAAGTAGCAATAAAGTATACACCTTACAGTGCCAAGGTAAATTAGGTGGTAAATTTTAATTGGCCAACGGATGAGGAATATCAAGGATAGGTAGAAAAGTACTTAACTGAACAAGAATAGGACATAGTCTACAACTGGCAGTTAACAGCTCAATAGTTATGGTTATAACAAATTTTGGCTATGTCTTGGTGGCATTTTTGGTGCAAGTTTTCAAAGTTTGGAAAATGCAACAGTTATTCTACAAAGACTCAGCTGTTGTAACCAATTTTTGAAATGTCATAAGGCGGTCCAAGTGACCAGTGACAGGTGTATTTCTAGTCCTATGCTTGTTGCTCCTTCATTTTCCCTATAAGAAGGATTTCAGGACCAGAAATACGGGTTAGCAAGTTAGATATCTTTAGGTCAAGTCTAACTGAAGTCGCAGAGCGAATTTGTAAAGAGCCTGATATTATAGTGAAGATACTATTCTTAGGTTTGGTGTCATTCTATTGTAGGTTTTAGTTTCATGGGTACTTAATTTTCAAGACAGTACTAGCATCTAAATGAAAATTACTCATTTCAAGGTCATGTATCTCCATTGTATGAATATATTATTATCTTGAATAAAATGATCAAGGGTTATTTTGTTCATCTCACTATTATTGTGTGTGTAATTCTCATTTTGGCTTTAATTAAAGGAATTAATTAGAATGCTTGAGTGAGGTTATAGGTGACTATGTTCATATAAGGATTTGATAAGTAGTATTGGGTTAGAATATAGATTGATGGTACTGTAAGGTAGTATTATCTGAGATTTTATATGCTATGTGTCTAGAAGATAAACTTGGTTATAGTGAAAAAATAACCAACACCTTTGATATTATCTAGCTATGGCTCCCAAATCTATTGCAAATTGATCATTAGGGTTAAAATTGAAACCTTGCAAATATAATCTTTGTCCAAATCCATCAAGAATTTTCCACCAGTTATAAACAATTCCCTTATAAAGAATTTGTGAAGCCAGGTCTAAAATATGGAAATGAAATTCTAAAAATGCATAAGACTAAAAATGAAATTTGATGAGATGTTGCTTTAAAATATGATTTTCAAACCTAGAAGTACAAATCTGACTTCACAAATGAATTTTGGAAAAAGACAATGACTACCCTCAACCTGGCGATATCTTCTTGAGTTTCTTCTGATTTTCCCCAAGAAAATCATCAAGCAAAACACTGTTGCAATAAATAGTCGAGCTCATTTCAATTTATGCTCATCACAATTTAAATTTGTAGGACCGTCACAATTTACGTGAAAGATCTTCATCGAAATGTACACAAAACAATGGTTTGTCAAAATTCTGACGAACGTGGAGATACAAATTTTAAAAAAATGAAAATTCGCACAAGTGCCTGATGATACATTTGATTATATAGCTTTCATTAGAAATTGGGGTCAAATGAGGTATTGATCCCAGCCACCTCGATTTGATGGAGTAGGTACCGGTCTAGAGGCCGAAACTAGGTTGATAGGTTTGGATCGATGTTTTTCCATGCACCCATTTGATAGTAACACTAAAGCACGGTGCGTTGTTATTCACCTCCGAGGATTTGCAGCCACTTGGTGGAAACTAGAGGAGCAAAAGCTCCATATGGACATGAGTACAGTGTCTTGGGAGATATTTCTTGAGTAGTTCAGAGCTTGCTTTCTCTTTGATCATTGGCGTTAGTGTAGGGGTGATGAGTTCCATTCCATACGATAGTTATCCATGACGATAGATCAGTACGAGAGGCGATTCTACGAAGTTAAACAATTTGCAAGAATAGGGGATGATGAGGGAATGCTTGTGCAACATTTCATCAGGTGCTTAAACGCCTACATCAGTGGTGGTGTACAGGTCTTTGAACCCAAGTCTATGGAGATAGTTGTGGAGAAGGCATGACTGGTGGAGGAGAACTTGACTATGGCACTGGGAGGTCATACAGGTGTTAGTATTGGCAGTGGTACATGAGCTAGGACTAGTGCTCGAGGGGGACAGACGTAGGGAGTTGTGCCTCCTAAGACTCAACTGGTATCAACACAGGGTAGTCAGTAGCAGTCATTTCAAGGGAAACTGAAAGGTTTCCAGCAAGGATAGGGTAACAAGAACTGGAGGCGCATGAAGTGTTTCAACTTTGAGCAACCCGCTCAGAGCACCCAGTCCACCTTTGGAGGTAATGTACAACAATCTAGTGCACCAACAAGAGGCAGAGGTTATGGTAGAGGCACATGTTGCTTCTCTTGTGGTCAGCAAGGCCATATTGCTAGGATGTGTCCCAATAAGGGCACATTGGGATTTACGCAGAGACTAGTGATGTTAGAGCTGACAGTGGGAGATGTTGGCAGAGGCCATCATGTGTTCGTAGCGGTAAATAACCGCCAGGCAGAGCACTAGTGTACTATACTAGAGACTTATAGTATGTTATTGGGTAACCCTATTACTATTATTTTTTATTTAGGAGCATTTGAATCCTTCATTTCTTCATCTATAGTGTCACGTTGCAAATTGGGAGTTGTAAGGCAAGCCAATAGGTGGCAGGTAGAGTTAGCATCTGGTGTGAAGGTTGCATCGCATTCTGTAGTACCTGACAGTAGGTTGGAGATTGGACCACTTCTTACTACTTTAGATCTTCAGGTTATACCATTGGGATCCTATGATGTTGTCATAGGTATGGATTGATTAGAGGCTCACTGAGCAGTTATTGATTGCCGACATAAGTTGATTCGGTGCATTAATGCATTGGGTGGTGAGGTGGATATTATAGGAGTTCAGAGCCCAATATCTTTGAGGATCATCTCAGCTATGCAGCTGAGGAGATGTGTTCGACAGGGCTGTCAGCTATTTGCAGTTACAATTGAGGACTTGGGTTTAGGAGATGGAGAGGAGAAGGTAACTCTTGATAGTCATCCTATTCTTTAGGAGTTCACAAATGTCTTTCCTGATGATATTCCAGGGATGCCACCGAGGAGAGATATAGATTTTAAGATTGACTTAGTACCTGGATCGGAGCCTATTTCATGAGCTC
This sequence comes from Sequoiadendron giganteum, assembly GCA_007115665.2. NCBI lineage: Eukaryota > Viridiplantae > Streptophyta > Pinopsida > Cupressales > Cupressaceae > Sequoiadendron > Sequoiadendron giganteum. The sequence continues at coordinate 617,549,084 of CM021100.1, read as the reverse complement.
CTTACCATATGACTAATCAAGAGCTGAAAGAGCTTTGCTTGTAGTTGGAGGAGTTATTAGAGAAGGGATTTATTCATCCTAGTGTTTCTCCTTGGGGAGCACCTATCATCTTCGTGAAGAAGAAGGATGGTTCACTTCGGTTGTGCATTGATTACCGACAGTTGAACAAGGTAACAATCAAGAATTGTTATCCACTTCCTAGAATTTATGACTTGTTTGACCAAGTCAAAGGTGCTACCATCTTTTGGAAGATAGACCTTAAGTCGAGATAACATAAGCTCCATATTTTTTATGTAGATATCCATAAGACGACATTTCAAACACGGTATGGTCACTACGAGTTTACTATGGTACCATTCGGGTTGACAAATGCGCCATCTGTGTTCATGATTTTGATGAATGGAGTATTCCACACATACCTTGATAGGTTTGTTCTTGTGTTCCTAGATGATATACTGATATATTCCAAGACAGTAGAGGAACATGAGGAGCATTTGTGACAAGTACTTTAGTGTTTACGTGAGAATCAACTTTATGCCAACTTGTCGAAATGTGAATTATTCAAGTCTGAGATCAAGTATCTTGGTCATGTGATCTCAGGAGAGGGAATATTTGTGGATCCTTCAAAGATGCAAGCTATTCTTGACTAGCCCGCACCCACGAATGTGGCAGAGATCCTTAGTTTTATGGGGTAGCAGGATATTACAGGAGATTTGTTTAGAGTTTTTCCAAGATAGGTCATCCTATCACTTCTCTTCAGAGGAAAGGGAAGAGGTTTGGATGTTCAAAGTAGTGTGAGTCAACTTTTTAGATTCTTAAGGATAAGATAACCAGTTCACTGATTTTAGCAATACTTGATCCCACATGAGACTTTGTGGTTTGTATAGATGCATCCTTAGAGGGCTTAGGAGTAGTCCTGATGCAGGAGGGATGAGTGATAGATTATGAGTCGTGTAAGTTTAATGATCATGGACTGAATAGGGTGGTTACAATAGTATCAAAATGAAGGCATCTCAACCAACTCAAATGTGACATTAGGGATACAAGACCTTTTTTAACCATCCATACTCAAAATTAACACAATGAACATGCTACCACATAGTTGATGCTACTAGAGGAATATAATGATAGGTTCCAACAAAACATTGTGAGAACTAATGTTAACTATGAAGATTAACTTAATGAAGTGAAAACTATTAAGATGATTAACTACACTTGTTTACCTTATTTTTACCCCTGAAGACACTGAAAGATGTCTTAAGTCCGCGAACACCATTTTTCTTGGTTGTTGCCCTCCAATAATTAAATAATTTTAATTATTTAATTAATCCACTCTTTAATATTTATTCTATCCTGATGAATTAAATAAATTAACTGTGTTAATAATATCCCCCTTTCTTCAATAATTAAATAAACTAATCTTTATTCAATTATTTGCTTGTCATATTTCGTCTATGGTTAAATAATTAATATTAATTATTTAACTAATCACTTCCTCTCTTAATTCATCTATTATTAAATAATTGTCAAAATTATTTCATTATTCATGTGTCTATTGTATTAAATAATTAAGTCAATTTAATTATTTAATCCCCTTTTTCACATTTCCTCTCATTTAATTAAAATAACTATGCAATTTATTTTAATTGAAAATCCACTTGTCCATTTCCTCCATTTTCCCTTTTTCTCGAATAAATAATTTGAATAAATTATTTATGCCTCCCTTTTGGTCAAAGATTTCTTGCTCATTGTTCTTTGTCATGGCCTTTATTTTTCATATTCATTGAGTGTCATAGCCTTCAATTTCCCACCTCTTTTTTGTGCATCAATCCTCCACCGTTGATCTTGACATCTTTCTAGAAACTCGATCTTGGCCATCTGTTTTGTAACCTCCCTCTCATGCATCCTCATCCATTGATCTTGGAATCTTTCTAGAAGATAAATATCATTCCTCCATTTGAATGGTTGTCTATAAAAGAGACCATTCTTCTCCATTTTGACCTTAACAACCATCTATCTCCAACTTTCCAGTTACAATTTACAAGTTATTGCACAAGTACAACTTCAAATCCGAGAGAAAATATTGCAAAAAGATAAATATGAGAGACAAGGGAAGAAATCAACTATAATGGGGAGTGTTTCATGTGAATGTTTTTAGTTATTCCTCTTTGTTTTTTTTCTCTTGTTCTTAGATTGGGTTTTGTAGTTTAGATGTATTGGCTGTCACTTTATCTAGGTTAGAACTGGTTTAACCCCATCTTACAACCCCATTTAATTCTCTAGTATGAAAACACTCTCCCCCATGATATTATCCCTTTAATTAGGGATATGTATCTTGCAACCAATTTCAAACACACAAAGCATGATTTTTTCATCATATCAAGACATTTAAAAACTCACCATTAAATAATCAAATACATATTGATTTCAATTTATTTCTAAATGAATAATCACATTAACCATTCGATAAAAAGTATACATATCAAATTAGATTTCATATTTACTAAGAGAACAATTCTATGCATAAAATAATTTAATTATACTTTCTATGTTAATATAAAAAATGCATAAATTCTAAAATCCTTTTAAAATAATACAAACACATCCAAATTGTCATGGTTAAAAAATTATTAAATATTTAATTAATTGGAATACTACATCCTTCCCCACTTAAAAGAGATTTATCTTGAAGCTATTGAATTTGAAACAAGAAAGGAAATAATCATCACATTTCTTGAGCATATTATTAGCCAAACTTTGTTTAGAGTACTAGTCTTATTGGACCTTGCATTGCTTGAGGTTGCATTTATACAACTACTTATCATTAATCAAACTAACCTATAATAAATCCTAATTCAACATGTGACTTAAAATTATTATATAGCACTTTCACATATAATATGTTATGGATCTTGTCTAAATTATTCTAGAAGGAATTTTTTTAGGTCATTTAGTTTATTCTCTCCCAGAGCTTGAAGGGTCCAATAAATTTAGAATTTAATTTAGTGCCCTTACAAAAATACAAAGATTTTATGTAATTTGACTTAGAAAATATGCCACCAACTACAAATTCCTTGGGGATTTAAGATTTATTTCAAAAATCTTTGTTTTATCGAAACATTCTTTTAATATTTGGTCTATTATCTTTACTTGTTGCTCGATATTTATAATATATTAATATCAATGACAACTTGGTGACTCCAATTTATCACAACTAGGTGATTTTGCATTTATTTTCATTTAAGGATTCAAATGGGGCCATTTCTATGGAAGAATGATACAAATTATTATATGTGAAGTATAAAAAATATGGATACCACTCCCACTCAAGTGCTACTAATCCATGCAGTACATACATCTAGAATAACTTTTAATATTGGTTAACCATTCTTATCTTCTCATTTGTTTTAGAATGATAAGTGGTGCTAAATTTAAGGGTGTTACCCAAAGTGGATTAAAGAGTAGTTTAGAACCAATAATTCATTCATACAAATCTATAATTTATGTTTTTTTAAGAATAACATGAAGTCAAAACACTTCCTTTACAAATATCTTTACTAAAGTTGGAGAGTTGTGCTTCATATCTCTAGGGGTAAAATATGTTAACTTTCTAAATTTATCAACCATGATGAGAATCATATCATTCTCATATCATGGTTGAAATGATTCATAGATAATCCTTGAATGAAGTCCATTCTAATGTTTTTTCATTTATATTGAAGTATATCATGAAGATAAAGTACCCCACTTAGATTTTTACGATCAATTTGAATTGACTAACACTCCAAACATTGGGTTACAAAGTTTACATCTCCTTTTATGTCGAGAAAAATGTATAGCGGTTTCAATTTGATGAGATATTTACTCACACCTAGATGCCTTGTGTGAACCCCAATTTGATACCTACACAAATAAGGCAAACAAACACATTATTAGATCATATGCAAGGTAAAACAAGGATTCTCCATGAAATCCATTTGCAAATATTCAAAATAGGAAAATGAAGAACAAACATATAAAACTAAATAAATCCTAATTTAAACAAGTGCAAACTCTTGATCCCATGGGGGAATTGGTGCCAATGAGATGTTGCAATTGGCCCTTTCCCAACTCCTTTGTATGCTTTGTGATTTGATGAAGATTGATCCACTTTGTTGATGAAGAACAAGATGAGTTCTTGAGGAAACCTGCAATAACCTAGCTAAGATCTTGCATTTGAGGATGAAGTTGAGTAGAGTAAGTTTACTCAAGATGTGGATGTTTGAATCAGAGGAAGAGTCTCTCATTTATAGATTTCCAAAATGGAAGAGAGAGTGAAAATAAGTAATGTGGGATCATTCAACATCCAATGGGCAAGTGCCACTTGTCAAGATGTGAACGGTTGAGGAATGAGCACATTTCGCTCAATGTGCATGATAAATGCCATTGGATTCAAATTTGAAATTTGAATGTGACATGTTGGGGGGAGAGAAGAATGGAGTTAATGTCACTTGGCTCAATGCACAAGGACATGTAAGAGGCATTGAATGCCTTGTTGGAAGGACCAAACCCATTTGAATTTGAATTCAAATAAGAGAATATTCCCTTTTGATGCCATGTTGAGAGAAAATAAATGAATTAATAAATCAAAGTAATTGATTTATTTGTGCAACTTGCATTGTCTAGAGGATTTTAATGAGAGGGATTAACTTAATCAAGGATTTGATTAATTTAAAGAAGAATTAGGAGATGTGGCAATTTAGACTTAAATTGTTGAACTGATTTAAATGAAATTGAGAGGAAAGGTTTAATTAAATAAATGATTTTGATTTATTTAACTACGGAGGAATATGTTAGATTAAATTAAATAATGTTTTAATTTATTCAATTTAATAAGAGGACTTTAGAGATTTAATCAAATAAAATGAATTATTTAATTAAAAGGAGGTTTACAAAATTAATTAAATAAAATTGATTTATTTAATTAACAGGAGATGATGACTTAATTAGATAAAGTTGATTTATTTAATTAAGAGATGAAGAGTGATGAATTTAATCAAATACAGGTTATTCGATTAAATGACTAGCAAAGGAGATGATTCATGATGAAATAGTGTTAGTAAATCAGGATCCAGTGTGTCAGATCGAATTGTACATTTTCCATGTCTACATTTTGCCCCTCTTTGAAGCAATGTACTTGCATTGATTCAAAGAATAAAACTATTGTGATCAAAGTTCAAAATTTCTTGATTTTTCAGATGCCCCACTGTTGCCCCAGTGAGAAGAATTACTTTGGTATACTGCCCCCTCAAGAGATCGAGCGGAAATGTACGATTTTCCAATCGAGATCATGATAAAATGTGAGAGGAGTGGTCCTATTGATCAGAGGATTAAAGATAATTCTTTGATGTAGACAAATCTGATGATTTATAGACAGCCATCAGCCATGGGTAGCCTCATGCATATTTTGATACAACACACCGATTTTAGATAGAAATATTAGTAAGGATAGAAGAATAAGAAGAATAAGATTGATGGAAGGAGGATCCACACAAGTTCACATTATTAATGATGATGATGATGATGATGATGATTTGCATTGCTAGGAGTTGGGATTTTCAAAGGGCCAATTACTTTATGATTGATAACACACATAGGTACGATGCATCAAGGTATAAAGGACCAGGAGGGCGTTGTACCTAGTGTGATGGAATTTGACTCGACAATCAAAGAGGAGTATTTCTGTTCAAACTTAGCATACATAAACCTTATTCAGGATGTAGTTCAGACATTTTAAACATCTCAGACCAAAACATAGGAAAGCAAGCAACAAGATATCTAAAACATCCTCCCTACAAACTAAACAAAGCATGCATGACTAAGTTATTTTACAAGTGTATCCCAAAAGCGCAACAGATTAAAAAGATAATGATCATTGCTCCATTCCTTTTTCTCTAAACCTGTTTTGTTTAGGCATCATCGAGAGGTCCTTGGAATGAGTGCAAAATAAGATAAGTCTAAAAAGACCAAGAAAAAGTAAACAAACAAGCTAATGTTCTTCATACCGCTAACCAAGGCTAAACTACTGTGGGGTACCTGCTGCTTATGTCCATCGTAGGAAAGCTTCATCCTAGGACATGTAGTGATCAGGGTTTTGATGGGACTGATTTGGGTGATAAGCTATTGATATTCTGAGTTGACCAACTTGCTTGTTTACTGACTTAGACCTTCAAGACTCTGACGATTAGAGTGTTCGCTTTGAAACCTGCTATACTTGCTTCTGATTGCCTCACCACAGGGTGAAGGCGACGATTGATTTTATTAGGAATGATGACTATCGCAGGTGAAAGCGAGATGAAATGGATGCACCATTTTGATTTTTTCAAATGTTTTGAGGCTGTTTTTGGTATTTTCACATTTTTCAATGTTTTTGGTATTTTCAAGATTTATGATGAATAGACTAACTTAAAGACCTATCCTAGGGGTCTCGGGAGCTGATCCATAGATTAGCCTTGCCTATGTTATACATGCAAAGACCACGTAGTTTGACTGATGACAAACTTGGCTTAATGAAAAGATGGACAAATGGATTGCCCCTTTTATTGCTCAAAGGACTGACTTAAGATGTAGACTAGATGGGAAAATGGATTGCCAATGGAATGAAAGCCTAAGGATTGACCTTACTATCTTGGAGGATGATCAAAGATCAACCTTGCTTACGTTCAAGCTTAGAGACGATGTAGTTCGACAAGGTGAAAGACTGACAAGACTAAATAATGATTTTTTTGAGGATTTTATGATATTTCAACATGTTTTGGATTTTCACATGATTTTGACAATTTGGATATGGATACGTGATGATATCAGTGCTTTGTTTTGAGATTTTTTTGAAAACCAAGCTTAAGGTTGATCGATTGGATTGATGGATTGATAGTTTGACTGAGTGTGTTAAGTCAAACAAGGTGATAATGCATTTGTGAATTCCAGGAAGTTGTGTTATCCCATAGTAAACTTGTACCAAAGTGGATGGTTTGACTAAGTCTGTTAAGTCAAATGAGGTGATTATGGATTTGATAATTTGGCTAAGTGTGTTAAGCCAAACAAAGTGATGATAATGAACTTGTAAACCCCAAGAATTTGTGTTATCTTAGAGTTAAATCGTGCACAAGATGATAGTTTGACTAAGTGTGTTAAGTCAAACAAGGTGATAATTGATTGGATTCGATTGATGAAGCTTGATTTGGAACAAAATTGCTTTGATGATGTGATGTTGAAGTACACATTAGATGCAACTAATATTGATTGTTTGGATTGATGTTCGATGAAAGATAAAACTTGATAAGGAACATCTTCTTGTCAAAATATGCCATGGGCTAGTGATTTGGATTTGGCTCACAAATGCTTTGACCAATTTTTGCTTTCATATTTTCCAATGTTTGGATTACCGGATAAGTTAGAGGATATATATCAAGATTTATTCTCAAAGAAAGATGTAAATATTTTCCCTCCATGTCTAGCAATGTATGGAATGCCATGGGTGGATTATTGGATGGATGGGTATGGTAAGCATGCAAAGGATGCCAAGGATTATCTTGTGATAAGATAAGGTGTTCTAACAAAGGATTGCTCATTCGGATAATGCTTCAAGGCTCAGATAACATTGGGTAGGATGGGATCAAGTGAAAATGACCTATGTAAAGATGTTTACCACAAGCAAGTGTAAAGTGTGTACCAAACCTTCATCAAGATCTAGATAAGGTAGATAGATGGAAATGGGTTGGATAAATGGTTCATGGATGAATGGATGATATGGCTTGAATGTTGGCTTCATTATGGATGTGATAAGATGCTTTCCCTTGAAATGGTGCACGTAGATGCTCAATTCTTCACATGACACCTATTTGCCAGGTTTTCATCATGGTACTTTCCCAAAGCACCACCGAAGTGGTTTTCACTTGAGGACAATTTTTCTCTTTATTGTTTTTAATCCATTTTTTTATTTTTTTAAAATATTTTTTGATTTTTTTGTTGTCGCCAAGATGCCTGTTTGCCAGGTTTTCACCAAGGTGACCATTTTTTCAAGACATTTTTAAAATTTTTTTTAATATTTTCTGAGAGATTTTAAGCTGATGTTGAACCACCTGGTGGTGCTGATGTTGATGCTTCTATCATAATGTGCCATCGATATCCTGCTTGAAGAAGCTGCTTTGCCAAGACACATGCACTTGAATGCAACTTTTGAGATTCTTGATCTGCTTTGCTGACATCAGAGTTAGCTCTGTCTTTGTGCACACATCACAATAGAGTGCCTTCAAAATCCTTATGATGAAGGGTCGTTGCCAACACATTTTCAATGTGAGAGTTATCTATCATGCGTGGAGGCGTGGATGGAGTGTGTTTAGGGATAAAAGATGGATTGGTTGACAGTTTGGAGCCTTTGACTCTCCAAACTTGGGAAGATGAGCAGTGATGATTGGATATGGAAGTGTGTGTGGAATCAGGACCAACAACTCGATACACCTTGTATGTTGTTTGAGAAGCCTTATTTTTCTTTTGTGGACATCTTGGATGGATACTTTTCCCTTTTTTTTTTTTCCCCATAGTTTCTTTGACTAATGGAGTTTGATAGGGATAATCATTCTTTGTATTCTTTGGCATCCACTTGTATTTGATTTGTCCTTCATTCTTCTTAGCTTCTTTTTCTTTGATAATGTTCTTCATGCTTTGATTCAAGTCTTTCTCTTGATGTTGGTCCCAATTCATGGATGGGGTGATGGGTGGATGAAGATTCACAATGTGGCGGGTTGTAGTATTGGCAGCGGTTTCATCATAAGGATTCTTCGTGCTCTCTATGTTGATGGTTTCTCGAGACGAAGTTGCCCCCGATTTTATGGAAATATCATTGATATGTTTATATCCCTTTCTTTTTGAATAACCAAGGCCTTGATGTGTAGGATTGCCAAAAATTTGCAATGGCTCCAGGATGCCCTGTTCATGTAGGCCTAATCCTCTGCCTTGATAATTCATTTGCTGAAATTTTTTATTTGCGATAGGATATGATTTACCTTGGGAAAAAGGTGTTACTCCTTCTCTGCTCTGTGGCGGATCTTCAAAGGTCATAGCTCTTTCATTGATAATATTTGTTTTCCGTACAAAGGTGAGTGATCCAAGTTTATAAGTGATAAGATCCTCTGCATAGGGAATGAGTTCTTGATTGATATCTTTGGCTTGATCTTGTGAGATATCAGATTGTAGTGCTTCTTCAAGAAGTGTTGATGCTTCACTGTCCACACAAAAGTCTTCCTCATGACTCACTTCACAGGATGTTTCTGATTCCCGAATTATGTAGAAGCCTTCTTCATGATTTGTTTCTGATATGTCTCTGGATTTCTCTATATCTTGATCATGTGTACAAATGTTAAGAATAGGAGACTCTTGTTTTGAATGATGATCATTTGCATGTCCATCCAAAGAAAGCATCTTATGGGTAGATGGAGGGGTATGTGCTATATGGATATGATCGTTATTTGTGACATCTTGTAGGAGAGTGGCCGTCACCTCATTGTAGTATCTTGCATATAAAAATTCTTGATCTTGGTTAATGTCGGAATTTCTTTCAACATGCTTTGGATCAAGTTCTTGACATGGGTCAATTTCAAAGGATGGATTGCTTTCAAAGGGTTCTTGTACATCGTCATAAGGCATTGGCAGTGGCTCAATATCCTCTTGATCTTTGAGTGGACTTGGATCAAATGGTGAGTTGAGAATTTCTTCAATATCTATAACCATGAGGTCAAAGGATATCAATATGTCTTGGGAAGGAACATTGCTAGACCTTGGTGATAGATTTTGATCATGCTTTGGAATAAATTCTTGAGATATGTCCTCTAACTCAATAGGTGATGTAGAAACATTTTCAATACGATCATTGGTGGATGGATCGTAGATTATGTTAATGAGATCGAATATTTGTAGCACATTTTGAAATAGATCACTAAAAAGTGGTTCTTGATGAATGTTGAGTTGATCACTGGATGGGGTAGAAGCATCTTTAAGATCTTGAACATTGATGGATAGGTATTGATCATTATTTTCAGCAATTTATGTGGGAACTTGTTGCAATATTTGTTGAGAGAGTAATTCTTGCATTTGCTGCTGAGCCAACAATGCTTGTTGTTGGTCGTGTTGTTGTGCCAACAATGCTTTTTGTTTGGCTTGTTATTGAGCTGCTTGTTGATGGATTACTTGCAATAATGCCCTGAATTGTGTTTTCTCATGTTGAGCCTGGTGCTGGGCTTGAGCTTGAGCCTGTGCTAGTTGGGCTGCTTGAGCCTCTTGCGCTACTTGTGCGGCTTGTTGGGATTGGAGTCCCTTTTGGTGGGAAGCTTGTTGTGCGGTTTGCAACATGATGGAGAACACATTTGGCATGTTGTGTTTTGGCGGTGGTGGCGGCGGTGGGTTGGGGATGGTGTTGATTGTTGGGGTGAGCAGAACGGTCTCAATGTTTGCCAATGTTTGAGTGGTGAATGGCGCAATTGAGATTCTTGGTCCTTGAGACACTTGAGAAATGATAGATGTGTTAACCGTTGGGGTTGCTTGGATGGTTTCCATTTGTTGTTGCGATATTGTTGGCAAAATGAGAGGATTTGGTATGATGTTTTGATTTTGCATGATAGATTGAAATTGAACATTTTTGTGGTTGAGAATCATATTGCCTTGATTTGGGTAACTTTGATTTTGCATGGTGTTACCTGCACTTGGATCAATACCTAGAGTCGTCAACATATTGCTTGGATTTTGAACAACATTGATGGGATTTGCAAACATGTCTACCCCAAAATTTACCAAGTGTGGATTCGAAATGGTCATGTTTGACAAAGTTGCACTTGGCATGTATGCATTTGGTGGGATAATGTTTTTTGGAAAACTCATGCATTGAGCTTTTGGTTGATAGATTTGCAAATTTGGACTTGGATTTAAATCTATCATTGGGAAAGGTGTTCCAAACTTTAGATTGGGCATACTCGCATTCATTGTAATTTTGAGGTTTGGACAAGATGGTGATGCCATGTCTAAATGTGAGTCTCGATAATCAATTGGAATTGTGAGACTTGGATAGTTTGGTTGACTTGGATTACTCATGATGTATGATTCGAGTTTGAATTCCATGTTTTTCTTGTGTTTTGACCTTGTTGACCTCCAAGGGGTTTACGACCAATGATGAGATGAAGGATGAAAGGGGTGAATGCTATGGGTGTTTAAATGTTTTAGGAACTTTACATCAATGCTAGAATTTAGGACTTGATTTGATTCGATTTTGATTGTGGATAGTTTGACTAAGTGCGTTAAGTCAAACAAAGTGATGGTGAACTTGTAATCTCTAGGAATTTGTGTTATCCTAGAGAAAACTCGCACAAGAGAATGAATTGGCTAAATGTGTTAAGCCAATCAAAGTGATCATGAACTAATAGACCTCAAGAAGTTGCATTATCCTAGAGGTAAATTTGTTCAAGAAGATTGATAATTTGACTAGGTGCGTTAAGCCAAACAATGTGATGCTGATTTTTCCTAAAAGTCTAGCATAAGGATGTTTCAAAGGTTCCAAAAGTTGTTAGTGAGATGATGGAATTTGATAAATGTTTGGATGGATGAAGTGTTTGACTTGATCCTAGATGACCCTATGAGGACCTACTTACAAGACCAAGGTATTGAAGAACATGCCTTTCCCTAAAAGTGTTTTCAAACCAAAAGACCAATGTTTGCATGAAAACCAAATGACTCCAAAGGGACCAAGCACATTTGTGGTTCAATTGTTTGTTATTTTTCTTTAGGTTTGGTTCTTTTTACCACAAACACTTTCTTGATTATTCTTTTTCAAACTAAATGTCCAATGTCCTAATCTTCTTTAATCCCACAAAGTGCATTATGTGGAAATCAAGGAAATCAAGGCAAAGGTTTCCTAGTGTTGACTTTGAAAGAAACAAATGATGATTAAATCCAAGCACTTAGAAACCTCTAAGGATAGAATCCCTAGGGAAAGCAAGAGCACTTGAATTCATCAAAGGATATTTTCTTCCTCCAAAGGGTTTGAAATTTTGAAGCTTTTGTGAATTTTTGTTTTGAAAATGTTTTTAGAACCAAGCAAGGTGTCTCAATAATATGCACAACCCTAGGCTGAAAAAATAGTATTTGTTGGGTTCCCACTTGGATAAATCCAGTTGCACATATTTAGTGTGGATGATTAGATGCTTGACCACACAGGCTCCCCCTTACAGTGCACTCACTTCTCGGGTCAGCCAAACATAGTTACCCATGAATCTCCCATGGCATGCTTTTCATCTCTACAACAAAATCGAGTGTATAATGTGGGGCAGCTTCAAAGGACATGACCTTTTGCACCAAAAAATAAATAGGATTTGGTATTTTCTAAACAAGAAGTTCTAATGTGGGAATTCCGTTCGTGGGGGATTATCCAATGTCAGCGAGAGTCCATTTCTGTCCATCTCATCGGAATAATCCTCGTGATTCTTGAACTTTCCTCAAGAATCCACACTTATATACCAGTTGGAAGTCGCTTGTATTTAGCGTGTTCCCGGTTGGGTCATTCCCTTGGGTGATTACTTTTTCCCACAAGGTAGGCCCTCTAAGATAAACAAAAGTGAGCAAGCATATCCCGTAGTTCAATCGACCTTCATTGAAAAACAAAGGGAGAACACACAATATGCCACACTCACACTCGCAAGATTCGTTCAATTTTAATCCGAAATGAAATGTGGGGGCAATTACTTACACAATTTAAGATCACCACCAAGACTTTTGATTCTCAAGATCACAATAAAGCACGAGAGAAGCGCATACATCTTTTTAGTGATATTATCTTGGGTAAGTAATTACAAGACAAGAAAACACTTGTTCATTTTTATCCTTCAAAAAAAATAGTGAATTCATTTTAAGCACCAAAGGAAGTATGAGATTTTCCTTGTTCAATTGTTAATCCTTAAACCAAATCTAGTGAGTTGTTCTAAAGTTCTTTTTTAACCCTTTGTTGCAAAATTTGAAAGAAAATTTTTATTGTTCTTTTTAGAGCCCAAAAAGATATTTTAGTGTCCTAAGAGCATGAAAGTAAACAAATCTTTAAACTTGGAATTATAATTGCTTCCAAGAGTGTCTAAAGACACTTGATACAATAGAGGAAAGATGTCATAAGAAGTTTTTTTTTTGTTTCCACTTCCCCTTTTCGATTTCCTAAACTGAAAAAGTGTTCAAAATGTTAGATGAGATCAAGAAACAAGAATATGTAAGGGTTAGATGAATTATCAAGCATAAAAACCCTAAAACTTAGATCAAGTTTCATGGTGTTTTGAGATTAGGTGAAATTTTGAAAATTTTAACTTTATCAAAGTTGAGAAACACCTATCCTATTAGATAGCTTATGAAATTCTACTCCCTTAAAAAAAAAAAAGCTTTGAAAAAGACTCAAAAATGACCAAGATACGGCCATTTTAAGTTCGAATAAAAAAATAGGAAATCAAAAGCGACGTTATTTGCAAAAGCGGCTATGTTTGACCTTGGAGCGGCTCTGTTTGAGTTTTGAATGGCTCAATATAGCATCGTGCGGCTCTGTTTGAAAAAGTGGCTTTGTTTGACCTAGGAGCGGCTCTGTTTGAGTTTTAAGTTGCTTAATATAACGCCTCGTGACTTTGTTTGCAAAAGTGGCTTTGTTTGATTTGTGTTTGCAAAAAAAAAAAAGAAAATCACGAAATTCCAAAAAAAAAACGTGATTAAAACTTGAGATTGCCCTTTTTCTAGCGCCAAAATGTGAACCCCAATTTGATACCTGCACAAATAAGGCAAACAAACACATTATTAGATCATATGCAAGGTAAAACAAGGATTCCCCATGAAATCCATTTGCAAATATTCAAAATAGGAAAATGAAGAACAAACATATAAAACTAAATAAGTCCTAATTTAAAGAAGTGAAAACTCTTGATCCCATGGGGGAATTGGTTCCAATGGGATGTTGCAATTGGCCCTTTCCCAACTCCTTTGTATGCTTTGTGATTTGATGAAGATTGATCCACTTTGTTGATGAAGAACACAATGAGTTCTTGAGAAAACCTAAAATAACCTAGCTAAGATCTTGCATTTGAGGATGAAGTTGATTAGAGTAAGTTTACTCAAGATGTGGATGTTTGAATCAGAGGAAGTGGTGCAGGAGCACCTACCTTAAAAACAAGCATATTTTGATGTTTTTCTTTTATATCATTTCCTTTTTGTTGTGCTAGGTCCTAATTCCTTTTAGGATGTGTAAGGGGACCTTTTTAGAGCTTAGCTAAAATTCAAATGAATTGGGAACTTGTTTGTAGGCGTTTCCTTAAGTTTTTGGCTGAAATTCGAAAACACAGTGTGTTTTCAAACGCGTGTTATTTGGCCACTTTTGAGCTCGAAATGTTAAACCTAACTATTTTTTTTTGGGTTGGAAAGAAAGAGCCCGACATTTTGAGTAGATGGAAGGTTTTTTTGATGAGGGCAGTTGTGAAAAATAAAGAGAAAACAACATTTTTTTGTGAACAGATTTGATTTTTCTGTGTTTGGTTGCGTGGCAGTAAATATTGAAATGGAATAAATCTTTTCTGAGTTCCTATGGCATGTAACACATCTTTGTAAAGTTCTGTTTTATGATCTTTAAACATTTTTTCCATCGCTTTTTGTATTTTATTAAATCTGTCTTTCTTTATTTCTGTTTTTGACTGGTGAAATAAACCAGAAACATGGAGTGTTAGTGTTGTTTCTGCTCGCACCAGGCAATATGGATGCAAGGGAAGCAATGCTAGGCTCCAAACATGTAAATAATGTACATAAAATAGTCATTAGAGTTTCCTATTGCAAGTTGGAGGACTGTTTCTAGGCGAGTTGGGAACCCGGCTAGAAAATACAGTCAAGAGAGCAAAATCCCAACGTGGCAGGGGTGGTATCTTTAAAATCTGATTTGTATTGTGATTGTAGAAAGTGCTAAGGAGGTGTAGAAAAGTAACCAAAAGGTTCTTTAATGCTTTTGTGGTCAGAAAAGGCAGAATAGGCCAATGAAAAGCCTTAAGAAACCCTAGGTTAACCTAGGTTGGATTTTTCCCCTATACGAGCAAAAAAAGGCAACAATCTCCAAAAAAGCTGTTAGAGCTTGAAAAAAGAACCAGAGAAACAATAACAAATATTGGCACAACTAGAGGGAATAGAAGAGTTCTATCCTATCCTTTGAGTTGAGAGGGCTAAAAGGGTTTGAGGCTTGCAGCCTGCCCAAGAACCAAGAACTCTGTTTTTCAGGAAACCAATGGAGAAGTGAAGCTTGGTGATTGTTTAAGCATTTGGAAAAGATGATTTTGGAGGCTTTGGAAAGTGCCACACACCCTTGTAACAACGTTGGCAGAGATGAAGAGTGACTGGTCTTTTGAGGAATAAAAGGCTAGATAGTGCAAGTGGAAGAAAGAGTACCAAATAACGTTTTGTAGTAGCAGATTTACAATGATAGCAGGGTTGATAAAGCGAACCGGGGGTGCCTCAAAGGTAGAGGACCTATAGGTTGTAGGGTGAAAGACTTAACACCTTAGGAGTTCTCAGATCAAGAACTCAAGGCAGTGAGATAGTATTTTCTTAATCAACCCTAGTTCTATCAGATTGGTATCAGAGCCATGAAAGATTTGGGAAAGGAATCTTGCATGTCAGACATAGAGTCAAGTGATACTTTCACCATGGTGACCAATGTAGAACTGGAAAAGATGGTTGAAGAGCAAGAAGAAGAGAATAAGCAGTTGAGGGAAGGAATAGCTCAACTTGAGGCAGTAGTGAGGAGTGCATAGTTTGAAGGAAGAATTCCAAAAGAAGAAGAGATTGCAGAGGAAGATAAGACCCCTGAACCTAACCCCATCTTGAAGGAGGAGCCTTTCTTGAAGGCATTAAAAGCTTAGAGTGGAAAAGCACTTGAAGGAATACCACTATTTAGTGGAAAGATGGAACCTGACCTAGTCATAGACTGGATAGAAGGAATGGAGAACCACTTCAAATGTGATGGAGTTATAGAAGCACAGAAGGTGAAGGTTGCAAAATCAAGGTTGAGAGGATCAACGTTAACTTGGTGGAAATTTATCTAGACTGAAAGGGAGAAAGAAGGTAAGCAACCTATATCAACTTGGAAAGGAATGGTTGCTAAAGTGAAAGAAGCTTATATGCTAGATGACTATGAAATTCAACTCCACAAGAAGAGGCAGAGTTTAAGACAAAAAGATCAAGATGTCAGCACTTACATTGAAGAGTTCCAGAAGCTTTGTTTGAGATCAAATGTGGCAGAAGATGAGAGCCTAAAAGTGGCTAGATACCTCAATGGATTGAAGTGGAATATATAGGAAGAGATGGATTTGCTTAGCCCCAAGACAGTCCACCAATGTTATCAGCTAGCTATTAAGATTGAAGAAAGGAATAAAAGGAAGCATGATCAGTCCTCTAAGGGCAGAGGAAGAGGCAAAGATCAAAGAGGACAGCGTGGAGGTTACCAAGGAAGAGGTGGTGACCAAAGAAACCAAGGTGAATCAAAGCTTACTGAGCATGGAGGTGAAACCTCAACAAGAGGAGGATTTAATAGAGGAAGAGGACCTCAAGGGGGTTCAAATAGAGGTAGAGGAGCAGGCAGAAGTAACTCCTACTTTGCCACCATGAAATGTTATATCTGCAATCAGCTAGGCCATCCAACTTATAGATGCCCAGAGAAAGCTTCATCTAGCAACGAGAAAAGAGTAGCTTTTGCACAAGAGGACACCGTGAGTGTAAAGACACCTAAGATCAGTCATATAGAATCAGAAATAGGTGAAAGTCTGATGTTTAGTAGAGTGTTGATCAGACAACCGGTTAAGGAAGAACCCAAGCAAAGGAGAGCTTTGTTTAGAGCAAGGTGCAAGATATTGGGAAAGGTATGCAAGGTTATAGTAGATTCTGGTTCTACGGACAATATCATCTCTGAGGAGGCAGTAACTAGGTTAAAATTGTAGAAGGTACCTCATACCAATCCCTATAAAGTCACATGATTGAACAAAGGGCAGAGTGTCTTAGTGAATGAGCAGGTTACAGTGGAATTTTCTATAGGAGGCTACAAAGACAAGCTGATTTCTGATGTGCTACCCATGGATGCATGCCATCTTCTTCTTGGCAGGCCATGGCAGTATGACAGAGGTGTTGTCTATCATGGAAAGGAGAATACCATAGAATTCAAGAAGGATGGGAAAACCTTCAAGCTGCAATCGTTAATTGAGGAAGATGAAGGGCAGTCCAAGGTTCCAAACATTATGTTGAGCAGTGGAAAAGAGTTCATCAAGGATCTACACCAAGGGAATGAAGGGTATGTGATCATGATGCATCCCAAAGAAGAGGAAAAGGCTGAAAGGACAATGCTACCAGTAGCAGTCCAAAACTTGCTTGACAAATACAAGAGCATAGTGAGTGATGGAACACCATCAACTCTACCACCCAAGAGAGCAATAAGTCATCAAATTGACTTTATACCTGGAGCCTCATTGCCTAACAAAGTAGCATACAAACTGACCCCTGAGCAGAACCAAGAGGTGGCAAGATAAGTGGAAGAGTTGCTGAGTCAAGGTCTGATTCAAAAGAGTACTAGTCCATGTGCAGTCCCAGTTGTTTTGGCAACAAAAAAAGGAGGTAAATGGAGACTTTGCACTGATTCTAGAGCAATAAATAGAATCATAATTAGGTATAGATTTCCAATACCTAGGATTGAAGATTTATTGGATTGCCTTGGAGATGCAAGATTTTACACTAAGCTAGATCTTAAGAGCAGTTATCACCAAATCAGAATTAAGGAGGGTGATGAATGGAAGACAACTTTTAAGACAAATGATGGTTTATATGAGTGGAAAGTGATGCCATTTGGCCTCTCAAATGCCCCTAGCACATTCATGAGACTAATGAATGAGGTGCTTAAGGATTTCATAGGGATTTTTGTGGTAGTCTACTTGGATGGCATACTGATTTTTAGTAAAACAGCAGAAGAACATTTGAAGCATGTAGAGATGGTACTCAAAAGTTTGCAAGAAGAACAATTGGAAATCAACCTTGAGAAGTGTGAGTTCTTCAAAAAAGAGCTCGTGTATCTAGGTTTTGTGGTATCCCAAGGAACACTGAAGATGGATCCAAGTAAGGTAGAAGCCATCCTAAACTGGCCTACACCAACCGCAACAACTGAGGTAAGAAGTTTTCATGGTTTGGCTCAGTTTTATAGGAAGTTTATAAGGAACTTTAGTGGTATATGTGCACCAGTGTTAGATACAATCAAGGGTGGTCATAAAACAAAGTTTAAGTGGACTTTAGAGGCTGATAAAGGGTTTGAAAAGTTGAAAAAAGAAGTGGCAACACAACCTGTCCTGTTATTGCCTAGTTTTGATAAATTGTTTACAGTTGAGTGTGATGCAAGTGGAGTAGTAGTAGGAGGAGTCCTTAGTCAAGAAGGTAGGCCTGTAGCCTTCTTTAGTGAAAAACTCAATGAAGCTAAACAAAAATACTCCACCTATGATCTGGAACTTTATGCTTTAGTGCAGTCCCTTAGGAAATGGAGGCATTATTTGCTGCCCAAAGAGTTTGTGGTCTTCACGGATAACCAAGCACTCAGTTACATCAATACCCAAGAGAAGTTAAGCAATAGGCACTTGAAATGGATGGAGTACATTCAAGCTTTTAGATTTACCATTAAACACAAGAAGGGGCAGCAAAACAAAGTGGCAGATGCATTAAACAGGAGGATGTTGACAGTCCAAGAGATACAGTTGAAAAGCATTGGATTGGAAAGTTTTAAAGATCTCTATGGTGATGACGAAGACTTTTCCGAAGCCTACAAGGTATGTTCAGACTTTGCAAATCATTTTCATAGTCAATATGCTGATTATACATTGTAAAATGGGTTGTTATTCAAGGGAAATCTGTTATGTGTCCCAAGAGGATCAATGAGGGAAAATCTGATCCAAGAGAAACACAATGGCAGTCTTAGTGGACACTTTGGAATTAATAAATCTTTAGAGCTGGTACAAAGGTTTTATTACTGGCCTAAGTTAGCACGAGATGTCAGAAAGTATGTTGAATAGTGTGTTGTTTGCATGAGAGCCAAAGGGGGAGCTAGCAATGCTGGGTTATATCAGCCCTTGCCTATTCCGAACAGACCATGGGAGTGTGTGAGCATGGATTTTGTGGTGGGTCTTCCCAAGACTAAATCTAGTTTTGACAGTGTTTTTGTAGTTGTGGATAGATTTAGTAAGATGAGTCACTTTATTCCTTGCAAGACTACCCATGATGCAAGTTATATTGCCCATCTATTCTTCAGGGAAGTTGTGAGAATCCATGGATTGCCATTGAGTATTGTTTCTGACAGGGATGTGAAATTCATGAGTCATTTTTGGAAAACATTGTGGAGCAAATTGGGAACTAATTTGTCATTTGGATCAGCATACCATCCTCAGACCGATGGTCAAACCGAGGTGGTTAACAGATTGTTAGGTAACCTATTGAGGTGCTTGACAAAGGAATATGGACAGACATGGGATATGGTGATTTCCCAAGCTAAATATGCATATAATGATAGTGTGAACAAGACTACAAGAAAAAGCCCATTTGAAGTTTTGTATGGGATGCACCCAAGGGTAATTTGTGAGCTCAGAGACCTTGGAACAATGGAGAATAGGAGTGGACATGCAGAAGACTTCACTCAAACCATTAAGGAGATTCATGAGTAGGTTAAGAAGACAATCACAACAGAAACACAAAAGTTGAAGGATAAAGTGGATGAGTCACGAAGAGATGTGCAGTTCCAGGTGGGTGATTATGTGATGGTTCACCTCAACAAATCCAGATTGCAGAAGGGGATGTCCACCAAGTTGCAAATGAAATAGGTAGGACCATGCAAGGTGATAGCTAAGTATGGAAAGAATGCATACAAGGTGGAACTTCCATCGGATTTGGGTATATCTCCAGTCTTTAACGTTGCTGATTTGATCAGGTACAAGGGTACAGTCAATGATGACTTTTAGAACAATCAGTAAATCTTTCAGGATATCAGTAATATACCCCTTCCAAGTCAAGAGAAAGCTCAGGCAGAGAAGGTCTTGGAGTCCAGGGTGAAGAAAGCAACAAGGAATAAGGTATACATGGAGCACCTTATCAAGTGGAAGAGAAAACCTGTCTCAGAGGCTACATGGGTACAAGAGGATCAATTCAATAAGCTTTGAATTGACTTGGAATTGATACCACCTTCCAGTTCTTCATCTTTTTGCTGAGAGGAGGAGAATGGTGCAGGAGCACCTACCTTAAAAACAAGCATATTTTGATGTTTTGCTTTTAAATCATTTCCTTTTTGTTGTGCTAGGTCCTAATGCCTTTTAGGATGTGTAAGGGGACCTTTTTAGAGCTTAGCTAAAATTAAAATGAATAGGGAACTTGTTTGTAGGCGTTTCCTTAAGTTTTTGGCTGAAATTCAAAAACATAGTGTGTTTTCAAACGTGTGTTATTTGGCCACTTTTGAGCTCGAAATGTTAAACCTAACTATTTTTTTTCAGGTTGGAAAGAAAGAGACCGACATTTTGAGTAGATGGAAGGTTTTTTTGATGAGGGCAGTTGTGAAAAATAAAGAGAAAACAACATTTTCTTGTGAACAGATTTGATTTTTCTATGTTTGGTTGCATGACAGTAAATATTGAAATGGAATAAATCTTTTATAAGTTCCTATGGCATGTAACACATCTTTGTAAAGTTCTGTTTTAGGATCTTTAAACAGTTTTTCCATCACTTTTTGTATTTTATTAAATCTGTCTTTCTTTATTTCTGTTTTTGACTGGTGAAATAAACTAGAAACATGGAGTGTTAGTGTTGTTTCTGCTCGCACCAGGCAATATGGACGCAGGGGAAGCAATGCTAGGCTCCAAACATGTAAATAATATACATAAAATAGTCATTAGAGTTTCCTTTTGCAAGTTGGAGGACTATTTCTAGGCGAGTTGGGAACCCAGCTAGAAAATACAGTCAAGAGAGCAAAATCCCAACGTGGCAGGGGTGGTATCTTTAAAATCTGATTGGTATTGTGATTGCAGATAGTGCTAAGGAGGTGTAGAACAGTAACCAAAAGGTTCTTTAATGCTTTTGTGGTCAGAAAAGGTAGAATAGGCCAATGAAAAGTCTTAAGAAACCCTAGGTTAACCTAGGTTGGATTTTTCCCCTGTACTAGCAGAAAAAGGCAACAATCTCCAAAGAAGCTATTAGAGCTTGAAAAAAGAACCAGAGAAACAATAAAAAGATTGGCACAACTAGAGGGAATAGAAGAGTTCTATCCTGTCGTTTGAGTTGAGAGGGCTAAAAGGGTTTGAGGCTTGTCGCCTACCCAAGAACCAAGAACTCTATTTTTCAGGAAACCAATGGAGAAGTGAAGCTTGGTGATTGTTTAAGCATTTGGAAAAGATGATTTTGGAGGCTTTGGAAAGTGCCACACACCCCTTTAACAACGTTGGCAGAGAGGAAGAGTGACTGTTCTTTTGAGGAATAAAAGGCTAGATAGTGCAAGTGGAAGAAAGAGTACCAAATAACATTTTGTAGCAGCAAATTTACAATGATAGTAGGGTTGATAAAGTGAACTGGGGGTGCCTCAAAGGTAGAGGACCTATAGGTTGTAGGGTGAAAGACTTAACACCTTAGGAGTTCTTAGATCAAGAACTCAAGGCAGTGAGATAGTATTTTCTTAATCAACCCTCGTTCTATCAAGAAGAGTCTCTCATTTATAGATTTCCAAAATGGAAGAGAGAGTGAAAATAAACAATGTGGGATCATTCAACATCCAATGGGAAAGTGCCACTTGTCAAGATGTGAATGGTTGAGGAATGAGCACATTTTGGTTAATGTGTATGATAAATGCCGTTGGATTCAAATTTGAAATTTGAATGTGACATGTTGGGGGGAGAGAAGAATGGAGTTAATGTCACTTTGTAATGCCCCGCCGCGCAACCCTAGAGGAAGTTGCATTTAACTACTTAAACAGAATAATTTTTTTTTTTTTTAAAGGATAAATAATAAGTAAGTTAATTAATTTATGCCAACAACCTCTAAGGTTATGAGACAAAGGTTAAATAGAACCACAACAAAACATGAATACAAACTATGACAATTATTTAATCAAAACATTAACGCATACATTCCAAGCAAGATGAAATAACGACAAGCATAAAATAAGATTTTCAATTTCATTATCCATTCATGTAAACAATAAGGTTACAATCTCTCATTCCCCGAATGAGGCAAACCAATACATAATTACAGTTACAAATTCCACCTTGATAACACAAAGGGGTAAAGATAACAAGAATAGCTGAAATAAAAGCAAGTAAGAACTGCTATAGAAGCCACGAGCTCTCCAATTGGAAGTCTCGTCCATAAGGACATGAAAAAGGATCCCAACGGATTAAGGTGCATGCCACCCGACCAAGTGGAACCCAAAGGCCCACCCCCCGTGCTAGAAGATAGTAACAAGAATTTCTATCCAAGGACGTCTACCACTAGACATATGCTAACATAACCATACTGAAATAAATACAGTGACATCACTGTCACAAGGTTACAATGCTTCTAGAACCACATAATCAATTGCATCACTGATGCGAACATACTGTCGACCTAGGAGAAGTGTCATCACAATGTTACATAGGTTACCCTGGTGAGTCTTCCTAGGTCCCGACCCCCATCTCGGGTTATCTTGGTAACCTCTAACGACTTCCGGCCCCTCATGTAAACCATTGCGGAATCAATTATCTTTCATAGGGACAAGATAATGATCTTGCCATTCTAGGCCTTCTCGTCTCGACCCAAGTCTTTACAAGCCCTTGTGTTCCTGAGCGAGGCATAATTATCTTTTTATGTGTTTGGTACTACATGATACTCTAATAATTTAATTTAGTTATCACTGGATTAACTAACTTACAATGAGTTACCTTGGCATCACTTCATGTGCCAACCCTCGTTACAAGCCACTCCTCTAAGACGACACATGGAACAACTCCACAACCCAAGGGTCCACAAGTGCTACGCAAGGATATCACTTCCCTAACCATGACATACAGTCAAATACCCTCCCGTTTGTGATAACCAGGGAAAAAACTGGTTATGCACTACCCAAGGCCATCTATGGTTGACTACACAATAAGACAACCCACAGGCTGAAATCCCAACTGGAAGACTTGTTAAACATGAAGACCTACACTTCCCAATGATACGCACGTAGATCAATACAAAGGCAGGAATCAAACTCTACTTTAGGTTCACTAAACCCTTTGTCTCATTCATATTCAATAATTTACCACATTAATAAATCAAGACAAGAACATAGTTCAACTCCAATGTTCAAGTTTCACTATTGTTCAATGATAACATAAATAGTTTAACATCTAAGTTTAGGATAAGACATTTAGAAGTTGAAATAGGTCAATGCAAAATCATTTATTGACTAATCAAGACGCCAACACATTCCTTTTCAAATCATGTTTAACCTTTCAATATGTCATTGATTTAATACTAATATTTAAAAGCACACCATAATAAAATATAATTAAAATTGCACAACCCGTTTGCCCAAGAAAACAATTCCCCCTTGTAAAAGCATTGAAAAAAATTATTTAATTAATTATTTACTTAGTTAATTTAATTCCTACCTTTAATCCAAAATCTCCATATGATATTAACATTAGATTTATTAATATTATAATATTATCAATATTAATATTATAACCATATAATTATTAACATTATAATATTATAATTAATAATGAAATATTATATTATATTAACATTATAATAATATATATTATAATATTTAAATATTAATATTTTCATATTAATATTTAATATTAAACTTATATATATTATTAATTGTTACTAATAACATAATAAATATTATTATAAATAATAAATCGAAAAAAATAAAAAAAAATTAAAAATTAAAAATTAAAATAAAACCAAACCAAAAAAGTCAAGGGAGGTACTACCTCTCCCCCTAACGCTGGCCACGTGCCCTAACCCGGGGCGGCTGTGTTTACACACAGCCAACCCCCATTCATGGGGGCAACTGTGTGTAAACACAGTCATCCTAAGGGATGGCTTGACGGATAGTGGTAAGGGCATGGGTGGGTGCGCACAGGGCACGACTCCCCTCACTCGCCTCCCATGGGGGCGCGGTGGGGGTCGAGCCCCCTGCGCCTCCCCTGTATTTTTTTTCATTTATTTTTTTTATTTTATTAAAAAAAATTCCTGCGTAAAAGAATTTCGGGTTTTCCCCAAAAACCAGACTTAATTTTTTTGAAAGAAAATTTGATATTTTCATTTTGAAAATGAAAGAGATGGGGCATGACCTCAACCCCAACATAAAATTATTATTTAAACACATATATATAAATTTTTGCAACCAAATTTTCAAAGTAAGATTGATAGGGGAGAAGAAAACAATTTTATTTTATTTAAAAAAAAAAACATATTGATTCTAAAAGACACCATTGTTTTTTTTTCTTGAAGAACATATTTTTCCAAGGATGAGATTTTTCACAATTAACCTAATTTTTCATATGGGTTTTTCCCTTCCAATTCACAACTAGAAAGTTGAAAACAATTTACAACCAGATTTTCAACATCACACATATTTGAATTTAAATTTTCAAAAACAACAAAACCAAAGACAAGAACCTGGTAAATTTGGAATTTGAAGATGACCAGATGCAGATTAGCTTTCCCTCTTGCTTCCAATCCAATTTCTCAAGCTTTTGCAATTCTAACCAAAAAACCCACAAATTTGAAGAATCTTTCTCTTACAATTTTCCAATTTCCTCAAAAACTCAAGATCCTTCAAATTCTCAAGCCCATTCAAACACATAAGGATTTTTCCCTAAAACCCAACAACCCTCATAAATTTCAGAAAACAAAAATGGAAAATATCTATTTTTGAATTTTTGAATTTTGAAATGTTTAATTTTGAATTTTGAATTTTTTTCAACTTTGACTTTTCAATTCACTTCCCTTTTATTTTTTTCAATTTTGTTCAAATATGTAATAAATTCCCATAATGAACAATTTAACTATTACCACATTATAAATTTAATCAATCAATAGCATGGATTTACTCAACGATTAATTTATTTAATAATTAGATTAAATTAACAATAAAATAAATTACATCCTAACATAAATCAACAAGGTAATTTCCAATTTAACTGATAGAGCATTTATTTTAGCATTTTCCTAACTTGCACATAAAACTTGAAATTTAAAACCAGAAGACCCAAATAAGACAACTTAACTCGACTAACACTAGACGACCCACTAGGACTAGGGTGACGAATCGACACAAAAATCCTAGCTACTATCTCCCAATCAGATGTCGTTGGGCAATGGACACGCTCGAACCTGAGAAACTAGGTGGAGTCAAAGTCCTGTACCTGTCAACTTGCAGCAAAGAGCATATCCATATACATAAACATGTTATAAATAATACACACCGTGAAGAGGAAATCATGAGATCGCAAGGCACTCGCAAGCGAGTGATGTGATACCGTCCTCTTCACCAATACAATAGTTCTAACTGATGCATCTAACATAGCAGCATAATCGAAAGCATGAACATCGTAAATTAAACATCCACATATGTTAATTCCAAACATGTCATAAATAATCACATCAAAATAAAGTATCATCACATCAAAATACATCACGATAAAACAGTGATCGACTGAAATCAAGTACGAAGTCCAAGAACAACACCAAAACTAAAGCATAGAAAGGAAATAACACAGTTCGTACAATAGACAAAACGGAGGGGTATTACACACTTGGCTCAATGCACAAGGACATGTAAGAGGCATTGAATGCCTTGTTGGAAGGACCAAGCCCATTTGAATTTGAATTCAAACAAGGGAATATTCCCTTTTGATGCCATGTTGAGAGAAAATAAATGAATTAATAAATCAAAGTAATTGATTTATTTGTGCAACTTGCATTCTCTAGAGGATTTTAATGAGAGGGATTAACTTAATCAAGGATTTGATTAATTTAATGAAGAATTAGGAGATGTGACAATTTAGACTTAAATTGTTGAATTGATTTAAATGAAATTGAGAGGAAAAGTTTAATTAAATAAATGATTTTGATTTATTTAACTAAGGAGGAATATGTTAGATTAAATTAAATAACGTTTTAATTTATTCAATTTAATAAGAGGACTTTAGAGATTTAATCAAATAAAATGAATTATTTAATTAAAAGGAGGTTTACAAAATTAATTAAATAAAATTGATTTATTTAATTAATAGGAGATGATGACTTAATTAGATAAAGTTGATTTATTTAATTAAGAGATGAAGAGTGATGAATTTAATCAAATACAGGTTATTCGATTAAATGACTAGCAAAGGAGATGATTTGGAATGAAATAGTGTTAGTAAATCAGGATCCAGTGTGTCCGATTGAATTGTACATTTTTCATGTCTACACCTTGAATGAAAGGAATTTTTTGCCTCATGCATCACCTTAATTCTTAAATAACCACTATAATATTTATATTAAGGTAAACAAACATGGTGAAGGAATAATAAAGTAGTGTTAAAAATGATTACGTACATGTGATTCAAAATCAATCAGAACATGGAGAAATATAGATCAACAAATTTTTTAATTAGCAATAACACATAATACATGGAAATGGAAAAACTAAGGGGAAAAGGAAAAGAAGAGGGAAGATAAGGCGTGAAAGGGATAAAAAGTGTAAACTAGGGAAATACTGAAATGAGTACAAAACATAGAAAAAGGAATTTAATGGTAATCAATTTTCATTATTACACTTTCCCACATCATTATTTTGATCATAACATAACTATCAATTATAAGTTGTAAATACTTACATAATATTTTAATACAATTCCAATGATTTGTACCTAGGTTAGATATAAACCTATTGATAATTCCTATTGCTTGGGTAATATCTAGTTTAGTACATACAATTTCCTACATTACATAACATAAAACCCTAGCATAAGAAACACTATACATATCCCCAAAATCATCATTTAATTTGGGATAATCATCCAAAGATAATTTAAAACCAAATAGGAAAAGAAATATTGACTACCTTACAATCTTTCATTATAAACCACTAGAAAATAATCTCTACATATTTACTCTAACTTAGGCAAATATTTCTATGAACTTGATCTTTATAATAAAGCAAGGGGTAGGGAAAATAAATTCCTATACTAGTCATGAGATAAGTGTACATAAAAATTATACATTTTATCTAAATCATTATAAAAAATATTTAGAAATGTTTATGAACATAGACAAATAGAATTTATTACACTCGTATTTATGTGGGGAAAAACCTTGTAGGAGAAAAAACCACCCTCCAAAACTTTCTCAATACATTATTCAAATCCAAAAAGAGATTACAACACATTTCTATAAAAAGATTTCATAGGAGTATCACCAACATATAATCTTGGAGTAATTCTGATAGCATTTTAATACCTACAAATTCATACATTCACACTACAACTCCCATACCCAGTTTTAGGTAATGAACAACCTAGAAACCAAAAATGGTTTTATAAAAAAATGCGATAAATCTACTTGGTGGTATGGAGTAATAGTAGGAATTCAATTCCAATGCCCACCTAAGAAGATTCTATAATTTTCCAAAAAATAGTAATTCAATGTTGTCTCTTAAAAACTACCATAATGTGTCATAACCACACCCAGCATGGGAACCTAAGTTTATAATGAATACACTTCCCAAAATAGAGTTACATGACAAGTGTAAACACCTATCATAATGCTGGTCAAGATTATAAACGAACTCCCCTTTTATAGGCTCTTAGACAACATAAGAATCTATTATCAAATCCCTCAAAATATGGTTCTCCAAATTTTCTAATATTAATGAAAATTTACAAAACACCTTACTATATGAGGTTGAATTGAATAATAATTAAATAACTAAAATATAGGAAAATAATAAATAATTAAATATAAATGTTAGGAAGTTGCTAGTTTGAGACACCTCATTTTCCAATATTTTCCCACTTTTCAAATACCTTGTAAGAGCCAAAGGGGAACACTTCTTGATCCAATGGCTGCATGAAATTTTTTCATGTTTTCTTTCACAACTTATGTAATACTTTACACCAATAGACAGTGAATACAACAAATTCAACACCAGATCATCATGAAGCAATCTCTTCATAACAAAATTCACTAATAAATGAGAAACAAAGGAGAGGTACAACTATGTATAGCATGCTCATGAAAAAAAACATCATAATAAACACTTTTGATCAACACAATGATTGCATCACATTCAACCATTCACACACTACTACTCAGTAATCATCAAAGATGACACCTACAAAAATATCCATTTTGTTGACACCAATGACAACATCTGCAACATACTTGGAACAATATCCCCCCTTGGAATTGATGGAAAAATTGAATAGATATGCATTTTATCCCCCTTTGACATCAAGGACAAAGGTATAATGGTCTTTAAATGAGCTTACAACAACATACAAGCTCCCCTTGTTTGCACAAAACTCAAAATTTTCTACCTACTCCCCCTGAGAGGTAGCCTTCATGAATCTAAGAATAAAAACATGTCTTGAATTTCTCTCCCTTGATAGATGCACCATCTATGCATTTAGTTATAAGGAGGGGAAAAAACCCCTAAATTTTGTTTGAGACACTCAAATGTATCCTTTGAAAATTCCTTTGTAAAAATGTCTGTAACTTGTTCCTTTGTGGGTACATACTCCAATCTTACTTCTTGATCTGTAACTTTCTCTTTTACGAAGTGATACCTGATAGATGTATGCTTGGTTCTACCATGCATCACTAGATTCTTTGAAATATTGATGGCGCTTGTATTATCACACAAAATTGGAATGGGCTCATCATACATAAATTTTATGTCCTTCAAAGTTGCTTCATCCATAACACTTGGGTCCAGTAGGATGTTACAACAATATACTCTACTTATGTTGTTGGTAAGGACACTATGTCTTGCTTCTTACTAAACCAAGAGACCAATCTATCTCCCAAAAACAAAGCTCCATTGATGGTGCTTCTTCTATCATCAACACTCCCAACCCAATCAACATTAATATATGCACTCAAAGAAAATTAATCTTTTTGATACTATAGTCCATAGTCCAGAGTGCTCTTCAAATATCTAAAAAATCCTCTTGACTACCTTTATATGATTTTATTTTGGATCAACTTGAAACCTCGCAACCAAAAATACAACTTGCATAATATCAAGCCTTGATGTAGCTAAGTACAATAGTCCCCCAATATTTACTGAGTTTGATCAGCCTTAGGTGACTCGTCATCTTTGCTCAAATGACAACCTATTACCATGAGAGTACTCATATGTTTACAATCTTCAATACCAAAATTATTCAACATCTCCTTGACATAGTTTGCTTGAGAGATAAAGATACCATTATCAGACTACACAATTTCCAGTCCAAGAAAGAATAATAACTCACCTATCATAGAAATTTTTAATTATTTTTGCATCTCTTCAACAAAATTCTTACATATTTCATCATTGCCACAAAAGATTTTATCATCAACATACACAACAACAATTATAATTCTTTCATCCTCCATTTTAATATATAGATTTTTATTTGTGGTACCTTTCTTGAATCCCTGTTGGAGTAGGTACTTTTCCAACCTTGCATACCAAGCCCTAGGGACTTGTTTTAGACCATATAAAGCCTTCTTGAGTCTACACACCATTTTTGGATCCTCTAATAGGTGAAACCCATCAGGTTGCTCTATATACACTTCATCTAAATCACCATTCAAGAAAGTATATTTCACATCCATTTTATACACCTTGAGGTTCTTGTGAATTGCAAATGCAAGAAACATTCTAATAGCCTTGATTCTTTCCACCAGAGAAAATGTTTCCTCAAATTTAATTCCTTTCACGTGTGAATAAACTTTGCACACCATCCTTGCTTTATTTCTCACAACCTCTACATCTTCATTTAATTTATTTTTGAACACCCATTTTGTTCCTGCCACATTCTTATCTATAGGTCTTGGCACCAATTCCCAAGTCTATGTTTTCTCTATTTTATTTAGTTCTTCTTCCATTGCTTGAATCCATCATTCATCCTCACTAGTATCAACATAAGTTTTAGGTCCTATTCTTGGTAACAAAGAGAAATTTACCTATTCATTTTTCCTTGCAAATATTCTTATGGTCTACACACCTTCATTCTTGTCTCCAATTATTTGATCTTTTGAATGATTATTTTGAACATACTTGGCAAGAGTCTTGGGAAATCTCTCCTGTTCTTCTTATTTTTATCAAATTTCTTATTCTTCTTCTTCTTCTTCTTCTTCTTCCTTTGAGCAAGTAGGTTCATCAAACCAACAATCTTCTTGCTCATGTATATTTTGATGCGACTCTTCATCAAATCTGACATTTGCACTTTCAACAATATTCCTTAGCCTTTTATTTTAACGCTTGGAGGCTTTTCTCCTAGTTGAGTATCCAAGAAAGTCATCAGATCTTGAGTCAAACTTTCCCAAACCTTCTTCATCTCTTTTGATAAAAAATATTCTTCCAAAAAGTTTGAAATACTTGACAGTTGTAGGTCTTCAATACCTGAGTTCATAAGGAGTTTTTTTGTTATCCATCTTTAGCTAACATATGTTAAGAATATGAATAGTAATATGGACTAATTCATTCCAATATACATTAGGCAGCTTGGCTTCATTCAACATAGTTTTTTCCATCTCTTGAACCGTTATGTTCTTTCTTTCTACTACTCCATTTTGCTGAGGAGTTCTAACAATAGACATATGTCTCTTTATCCCATGTTCCTCACATAATTCCCCAAACTCATTTTATGTGAATTCACCACCTCTATGAAAGCTTAAAAACTTGATTCTAGTATTCATTTCATTTTCAACCATTGAATTGAAAATATTAAACCTATTGAAAGCTTCTGATTTTTTTTTTAAGAATGTAACCCATGTCATCCTAGAGAAATCATCAATGATTAACATGAAATACCTTTCACCTTAAAGACTCTTTGTTCTGGTGGGTTGATAAAAATCTATATGAATGGGTTCCAAAGGGCTTATGGAAGAATACTTCTTTGTCTTGAACCTTATCCTTGTATGTTTCCCAATCTGACATTCTTTACACATGGTACTTGCAGGCTTGACAATCTTAGGCATATCCCTTTTTGCTTCCACGGGATGATTTTCACAAGGTTATCAAATCTTATGTGTCCCATCTTCTTGTGCCATAACCAACATTCATTTATCTATCCTAGAAGATAAGTTCTCCCATTAACACCCTTTCGATTGTACAAGTTTTTTTCTATCCTAGCTCATTTTTCCACCAATTTTCCAAAATTTTCTCTTCCGATTTCACATCCATGATAATGAAATATAAGATTATATCCTTTGTTGCACATCTAGCTTACATTGAGAAGATTATGCTTGAGACCTTCAATATAGAGAACATCTTTTTTCTAGATTTTTCATCAATACTTATGGTGCCCTTTCCATAGATCTTTGTTGATGAATTATCTCAAAAATTTAATGATCTACCATTCCACTTAACCAGATTGATGAATTTGATTTTGTCACTAGTCATGTGACTTGAACAACTACTATCTACTACCCAAATATTTTCTGTTCTTCAGCATGAAATTCTATTTGTACAACCATTGAACTTTCAACCTCATTGCTTGTTTCCTTGACTTGCTCAATAACATCTACCTTTTGAACTTCCAACTTTGCTAAATCACTTCTATAATATTTTGCTATTTTTCCAACATTATTACAGATTTGACATATCACATTGACATCCACCAGAGAAGCGAGAGAATTTCTACTTACAAATTTTCTTCTATTCATTTCAGTTTTTCACTCTATAGCCTTATGATCATACTTATTACAAATGAAATAATAACCAAAAATACATGATTGAACCTATTTTTGGAGACACTTATTGCATGGTCTTTCTTGAGGTCTGATATCAACTTCCAGATTTCTAGAAATTTCTTTCTCCAACTCCTTTTTGATTAAAATGATTTATTTCTCAAGTTTTGTACACTATTCTATCTTGGATTCAATCATGGCCTTTTGCCTTTTGTTCTATTTCCTTATATATTTCGGATCTTCAAGAGTAGAGACAAGTTCACCTTAAAAATAGACTTCACCTTCTTCTTCATCCACACTTTTCATTGAACTTTTAGAGATCACAGTGACCTTGAATAGAGATTCATCTCCATCATCATTAGATGTGCAATGATCTCCTTCATCTGAGGAGAAATATTCTTCCTTGGGGAGAAGGTTCCTCTTGAAATTATCCCTTTTGAACACTTTTCTATTATTTTTATTTTCTCTAAAAGGACATTTAGATGCATAATGACCAATTCTTCCACAATGAAAACATTTGAAAGGTAGTTTACCTTTATACTTGTATGATTCTTTCTTCAACTTTCTCACAAATTTTTCTTCTTCCTCCTTAGATTAACTTTGTGATTTATAAGTTCCTTCTTTATTCATGGATTTGAATGAAAATTCCCTCTTATGTGTACCTTGGGCTTAATTTCTCATTTCATAGGTGGTGAGGGATCCAAACAACTCTTCCATGGTAAGATTTGTCAGATATTTGGCTTCTTCAATTCTAGAAACTTGAATCAAATTAGTGAGGGAGAGTTCTCAAAAATTTATTCACAACCACTGAGTCAGTTATGTCTTCACCAAGACATCTAATTCCATTGACCACCTCATCTATCTAGATAAAACATTTGGCTATGTTCTACTCTTCTTTCATCTTTAGATTCTCAAACAATGTTCTATAAGATTACAAATTTGCTTGCTTCACACTGTCATTTTTTTCATAGATATTTTTGAGTTTATCCCATATCTCCTTTGTTGTCTTGCATTACACTATATTAAAAAATTAAAAAATTTATAACCCACTTAGGATAGCATTATTTTCTTTAGCATTTTTCTCATAAGCCTTCTTTATATTAGGATTTGTGATAGGATGAGTAGGTTCAATATAACAATCCTTGGTAGCTCTTTAAACACCATAGCCTAGCGAGGAGAGATAGGAATCCATCTTCACACTCTACAAGGCATAGTTGTTTCTATCAAATAGTGGTTCCTTAGATGATGAATCCTTCTGAGCTATGTGTGATAAACCAAGATCTACCTTTAGTTGCTAGGTTGTACCAAGGAACTCAAATATGATACGAATTGCTAGAACACACAAATATACTAAGAGGGGTGTGAATTAGTTTATATCTCAAATTAATCTAATTCAAATTTATCAATCCAAACTTATAACTAATTTAACCAAATAAATAATTCAAAGCACAAGCACATAACCATAAAACCAAATTTACGTGGAAAACTCTACAAGGGAAAAACCATGGTGAGAAAGTTGCTTGGAGCTGCTATCCAAATCCAACCTCATAAAAGTAAAACAAGATTTACAACAATTTTATGGCTTCAACCAAAGGAAGTTTACAACTCCCTACCAATTACAACACTTACAAAAGGAGGCTACAACCTCAACATAAAACACTTGATGAATTCAGATAATCAACTGCCTCCACAACATCTTTGTTTCCTTTGGATCAATGCCTTTAGCACACACCTAGCACACTTTTTCTTTACACTCACTACCTTCAACACTTCATTCAAATTCTTCTTCTTTCAGCTCACTACCTTTATAACTTCATTCACACACTTATTATTTTGGCTCACTACCTTCAACACTTCACTCACAAACTTCTACTTTTGGCTTATTTCCTTCAACACTTCACTCAAACACTTCTACTTTTGGCTTATTTCCTTCAACACTTCACTCAAACACTTCTACTTTTGGCTCGTTACCTTCAATACCTCACTCAAATAATTCTTCACACACTCACATTGGGTGCTACCACAATTGTAGCACGCCTTCATTTTTCTTATGTTTTTAGACAATGCTTTTATTTTGATAGATTATGATATAATATTGTTGTTATTTGATTGCTGAAATTGGAGCGATGATTGTTTTTATATGGAGATGTGATGGTACACTATATGGATGATTATTGTTTTTGACATGCTTTTTGGTTAGCATAGTTGATTATGTGAGTTGATTTTGATATATGTCCATCTATAGTTATTTGATGTTTTAGTTTTGTTAGTTGTGATGTGACACTGTATTGGTGAAGGGAATGAGATTGCATCACTCGCTTGCGAGCGCCCTGCGATTCCATGATTTTCTCTTCACAGTGTGATTGTTCATGATCTATATACATGTATGACATATATTTTAATTGCAATATTGCAGGTACAGGACATTGAATCCACCTGGATTCACAGGTTTGAGCACGTTCTTTTCCCAACAAAATAGGTGATTGGGAGACAGTAAAAAGGTTTCCTTGTCAAACCACAACCCTAGTCATAGTGTGCCATCAGTCTTTGTTTTGGTCATGATGCGTTGTCATGTTGTTCCTGGTTTCCTTTTGGTTTAATTATTTTGTGAGATATGTTCTATGGGAAATTATTGTTTATAATTTTTTAAAGTGATTATTTAATTAATCTTGATTAATTTTGTTAGAAGCTTTATATTTGATTTAATTAATTAAATTAAATTTATTTTGTAAAGTAATTTAATCTTTGAGATTAAATTTATTTTATAAAGTGATTAAATTCAATTAGAAATTAATATGTGATTTTAAATTGTTAAATAAACAAATATCTTGTAAATGTCTTGTGATTAATTTGGAAAGATATTTTTGGATTGTGACGTGAGTTAGAAATTAATCTCTGGTGATGAAAATTAATTCTTAGAGAGAATAATTGTATTAATTGAAAGAGGGAAAGAGGCTATTTGGCGACAATGAAAAAAAATATTTTGGGGTTGTTGTTGAAAATTGGGGAAGAAGTTCTCGAGAAAATTGGCTTTGGTTTTGTTTCAACTTTTTGGAAAGAGGATTATTTTGGAAGAAGCTTTGATAATTTTGGAATCTGAAGGCGAGGCTCTACTTCAAAAGTCAATTCTTCAAGCTTCAGAAACACGTTCTTTACTATTTTTAGTTAAATTCAAATTGGAAAAGGCTATTAGAATTAGTTATTGTCTTGGGAAAAGATTGTCTGTACAATGGAGAAAACTTTATTTTTTAAAATCTTTTGTATGTTTTGAAAATTGGAAAGATTGTCGTGAAAGCTTTAGAGCTTCAAATTAAATTCTTGTAATCTTTTGAAAAGATGTTTTGTTTTAAAATAATAGAATTTCCAGAAGGAAAACAATATAATATTTGGAAAACCTCTGTAGGAATGGAATTAAATTTTCCTATCAAAGTCTGTAGAAAACCTATGTTTGTATTGGAAAAGATATTCCTGTAGAATATTGTTTTTTTTTTCCAATTTATTTATTTGGCCGGGAAATCGAAAACCTCTGGTAAAAATTTGAAAACATGCTTCTGTAGAAAAATTTTGTAAAAAAAATTGCTCCTTGGGAGCAATCATTTTGATGTATACACACACACACACACACACACACACACACACACACATATATATATATATACAAATATTTTAATATGTATATATACATATACAAATATATATGTGTGTATATTATTATAAAAGTACATGTAGAAGTTTATTTCGAAAACCCCAGATAAATTTTCCGTATGGCGATTTATAGAAAATCGCAGGTTCTAAATTTTTAAGGGAATAATTTATTCGTATCAAATTCATATGGGTTGGGGATTTCCCCACAACCGCCCCATAGGGAGGAAGAATGTGGAGGTAGTGCCCAGCGTTGTCTCCACAGCCCACACCCCCTATGTGGGGGTTCGGCTGTGTAAGCACAACCCCTGTAACTTTAAAGAATGTCAAACAATCTTCATCCGCTTTATTTAGTTTGATTTTATGTCATGGTTTTTATAATATATAAAATATTATATATATATGCATAAATATGTATACATAAAAATATATTTATATATATGTATGTATATGTATATATATTATATATATTATTTTTTGGAAAATTGTAATTAGATTTTAAATATTTAAATAATATAGATATTTGTATATATATAATTATATATAAATATATATAATTATGTATATATTCAAATATATATATATATATATCAAAATGAAATACATTTTTATAATAGGTGCATTAAATGCACAAATAAGATGATTTTAAAATGAAATGATTTAGAAAAAAGGAAATTGATTTTTATATTGTTGTAATTGGGAAATTGGATTAAATATTAGACTTTATTTCTTTGTTGATTATAAATGAAATGGTATTAAGTTAGATTATTTTGAGCAATGAATTATTGTTTATCTTGGAATGGAAATTGGATTAAGGAGATCCTAATGATAGCTTAATTACTTGCCTGAATTGCTTATTTAATTATGATGTTTTCCTTGTTCACGTAAGTTGGGGAATCTGTCATTTGGGATAGTGTAAGCCTTCCATATGTTGTAATATTATGTGGGGGTTGTTGTGATATTATGTTCATCCCTTTGATTTTCTTGGGTAGTGCACTTGGTTGTGATTCAGTTTAATCACTCGGTTACTGAAAATGTGATGTGTTGCTTCTAGCATTATGGTTGATATTTTTTATCAATTTTTGTGTACTTTGATTACCCTTGGTTTTTGGATTAGGTCCTTGTGTTGTCAGTAGGGGAGTGGCTCTCAATGCGGGTCGACGCACAAAGTGGTGTCAGGGTAACTCATGTGAGAATTAGATAATTCAGTGGAAATTAAATGAAAGTATTAGGGGAAAGGGTAGCTTTTAAACACTTAACTTGTTAATTGTGCCTTGCTCATGGGATCAAGGGCTTGTTTAGACTTGGGATGAGATGAGAAGGCCTGGAATGGAAAGATCATTATCTTGTCCCTTTGAAAGATATTTGATTTTATATCGGTTTGCATGTGGGGTCAGGGATCGTGAGAGGCTACCATGGTAACCCAAGATGGGGGCTGGGGCCTAAGAAGATATGCTAGGGTAACCCATGCTACTTTGTGATGAAACTCCTCCTATGATAAAAAAATTGTATTATTCAGTTGATGTACTTGATTCTTTCACTCTGAAAGCAATGCAACCCTCATGTTAAGTATTGTACTTATATGGTTTAGTCTTGTGATTGCCTGTGTCTTGAGGTTGTTGGTTATTCCTAGGAGCCCCTTTTACTATCTCCTAGCATGGGGGGTGGGCCTTTGGGTACCACTTGGTTAGGTGGAATGTTCACCTTACACCGTTGGGTTTCCACTTCATGTTCGTGATGGAGGGATCTTCCATATTGGAGAGCTCGCATGCTCCAGTTGTTTGTACCATCTCTTATGTTCTATTGGATCAGTTGGATTTTATTGTATATGTACTCCTCATTTGTATTCGAGGAGGATCCTTGTATCATTGTAATTGTAACATTTTTGTATGATCTACCTCATTTTGGAAATGATTCTTGTAATGTTATTGGATCTATGTTCTTTATTTCACGAGTTTAATTTATTTGCTATGGATTAGTTTGTTTTTGTATGTTATGGGATTCAAATGTAAGTGTTGTCGCATACCTTAGAGGATGTATGCATTAAGTGTAGTTCACTTTACTTGTTATTAATTATACTTAAAAAAAAAAAATTGTTACGCTTTCGTTGTGTTTGTGTCATCCTCTAGGGTTACGTGGTGGGGTGTTACACAAATAATGGGTTACACTTTCTAAGACATCCTGATTTTTTCTTGAAATCACATATTTTTAGAAAATACAATGATTTAAGCATAGAAAGGTTCCATTTAAATGATTTTAATTAAAGAGGGTTTGATCAAAACCCCCTTAGATCAAACCCCTTTGGATAGAACCTCGCTAGTTTTAAATCATACCTATAATGGAGTCTCATCTACACATATCAAAATATTGATAAGATTTACCTTTTGGGGGATCAAATTAATTCATTTAAAATTTATGTTTTGTAAGTATGTATCCCTTATTATAAGCTTTCCAAAAAGTATAATTTTAAATATATTTAATTTGATTATTATATTTTTTTCTTGTGAATGTAGGTTTTTCAATGAATAGGTCTTTGTTTCACACATACGAAAACATAGGAAAATAGAGAAAAAAAATCTAAAAAAATATGTCCTCTAGGCATTGATGTCCTTATTCCAACAAAAAAAGATTAGGTTAATTCAAATGCTTACAAAAAAAGTTATGTCGTACACAATACACCTCTATCCAGATTATAATTACTCTGACTTAGAAAATTAATAAAAAAAACAATGCAACAAAAATTATGAAAAAATATGCATGCCCTATATATTGGTGTGAAAAATATGTATTCTAAAAATTAGAATTGTATCCTTTCTATAATTTTTTTTTATGTGTTACATAGTAAACATCACTTTTTAAAAAAATTTAGTAGAAAAAATAAGTTATTAAAAATTGCATAAAAGGATTCACAATTTTTTTAAATTTTTTTTAAATATAATTAGAATATACACACAAAATATCAAAAATCACTAGTTCTCTTCATCTTCAAATTCTTAATGGTTAGCTGCTATAGGTGTGTGAAAATGAAGGTCTGGTGAAAAATGTTGATTTCAATGTCAAGTTTGGCCAAAAAGTGTAACCCAATATTGTGGGATCACCCCACTTATTCTTCTGCCTTCAACGTACTACTTTCAGTATATGCATTAAACACTCAACACATAACTCAACTACTTTGATCACACACTTGATCTTCCATTTATATCTTCCACAAGCTTCAAAAATTTTCTCCTTGTCGGCCAAAATGAAATGTATGACTTGAAATGTGCAATGAGCATAAGAAAGTCAACTCCAAAACATCTATAGGAAAAAGAAATTGAATATGGTCCAAGCCAAGAGATAAGAAAGACCTATTTTACATCTGCACACAATCCTATACTGGTGCACACCACAAAAAAATTGGCATAAATAACTCAATATACCTAGTTGGCCCATCAAACACTTAACTCTCCAAATATTAACTCCAGACCACAAACGGTACCAGAGAGACTAGATAAAATCATACATATTACAATACAAGCATTAAATGGCTCAAAAAAAATTTCATGCCCTCCTTGTATAGCTTCATGCAACATTATGTTGGCACAAGCAAACAAATACTGGACCCAATATCACCTGCAAACTAGAAAAACACAATTGAGAAAGAATATTGAAAACCATACTTGTGGTACACCACAAAGCCTGAAAATAGAAGAGGGTAAACATGAAA
This sequence comes from Sequoiadendron giganteum, assembly GCA_007115665.2. Lineage (NCBI taxonomy): Eukaryota > Viridiplantae > Streptophyta > Pinopsida > Cupressales > Cupressaceae > Sequoiadendron > Sequoiadendron giganteum. The sequence continues at coordinate 617,509,723 of CM021100.1, read as the reverse complement.
ATAATATAAAATCATCCTCCAAATCACAAGACCACAACATCAACTGTAGAGAAATGTAGAGTATTTCTCTGAACCTTCCATGACTATAATAACACAGTCTTCACTTTGCTAGCTCTGGAAACCTCTATGGTAACTTTTTTGCTCTAAAATAAGGACCATACATACTGCACATATGCATCTGTTTGACTTCTAAACTGCAAGACCATAACTTCAAATACAAAGGAATGTAGACTATTCTCTGGAGATTTTCAGTACAACTTCCTAAGCCATTGTTTGCATGACAATTTTTCATGATTTCTTTCATAGCTTATGAAATGATTTACAACAAGAGACAATGAATACCATATCATCATGAAGAAAATTCTTCATAACAACATTCACTTATACATGATAAACAAAAGAGAGGTACAATAGTGTATAGCATTCTCATGACAACCAACATCATAACCAAAAATTTTGATCAACACAATGATTGCATCACATGCAACCTTTCACACACTACTACTCACTAATCATTAAAGATGATACCTGCAAAAATATCCATTCTATTGACATCAATAACAACAACTGCAACATAGTTGCAATACTCTGCAGTGACCTTTCCATAATCATTAATCTGAACACATCGTTTGAATAAAACATGCATACCTCATATTTTATGTGGTCTTTGAAACCACCTACGAATAATTACTTCAAATTTTCCTTTGTAACATTTTCCACTCTTAAATATAAGATTTAAAATTGATTAATATAATCCTTAATGAAACTTATTTTCTTTAATTAATAATTTGGTTGAAGTAGCTATCCACAAGATTATTACCATAATGTGCACAATTAGCTCCTTTTGGAGAATAGACCATGTGAAAACACATACCTTGATTTTCGTCTCTTAAAATAGATAATGATACCAAATGATTTGGTCAGGATCTAGGTATAAGGATGACATTTCTACATTTTATTGACAAGGAACATGATGAAGATCAAATAATTCCTCCATTTGGTAGAGTTGATTGGTTAGATATTTTCCATCATATTTTTTCATATCCACATTCAATCTGAAGTGAGTAGCCATATAGTTATCTGGTTGATTATGCATCCTTAGATCTAATTCAAATAAAAAATAATAACGCCCCGCCACGCAACCCTAGAGGAAGTTGTATTTAACTACTTAAACGGAATAATTTTTTTTTTTAAAGGATAAATAAGAAGTGAGTTAATTAATTTAATGACAACAACCTTTAAGGTTACGGGACAAAGGTTATATAGAACCTCAACAAAACACGAATAAAACTATGACAATTATTTAATTGATAAATTTACACATACATTCCAAGAAGGTGAAACAACCACAAACATAAGATAAGACTTTCGATTTCATTAATCCATTTAGAAAGAGAAACCATAAGATTACAATCTCTCATTCCTCGAATTAGGAAAGTCTAACAATATAGGATTACAATTATAAATTCCACCTCAATAACAAGAGGGGTAATGATAATATGAATAACTAAATAGATAACAAGAGAACAGCAACTAAAACCACGAGCTCTCCAACAGGAAGTCTCATCCACAAGAACATGAAGGAAGAGCCCAACGGTTAAGGTGCACGCCACCCAACCAAGTGGAATGCAAAGGTCCACCCCCCGTGCTAGGAGATAGTAACCAGAATCCTAAAACAAGTACATCTACCTCTAAACATAGGCTAACATAATCAACATGGATGAGTACAACAAAGTCACTAACAAAAGGTTACATTGCTTCCAGAATTAAAACAATCAACTGCATCATTGATGCGAACATACTATCGAACTAGGAGAAGTGTCATCACATTGTTTCATAGGTTATCCTGGTAAGTCTTCCTAGGTCCCGGCCCCCATCTCGGGTTATCCTAGTAACCTCTAACGACTTCTAGCCCCTCATGTAAACCAATGCGGAATCAATTACCTTTTGTAGTGACAAGGTAACGATCTTTCCATTCCAGGCCTTCTCGTGTCAACCCAAGTCTTTACAAGCCCTTGCATGCATGAGCGAGGCATAATTATCTTATTAAGTGTTTGGTGCTCCCAACAGATTAATTTAGTTATCAATGGATTAACTAACTTGTAATGAGTTATCCCGACACCACTTCGTGTGCCGGCCCTCGTTACAAGCCACTCGCCTATGACGACACATGGAACAACTCCATAATCCCAAGGGTACTCAATGCGACACACAACAAAGGTGTTCCAACCACTCCAACTCTAGGAGGTATAACATAGAACAAGGTCACTCCTTACAAGGAGACATGGATCCCATAATCCTCACTAATACCAAAAACACAAAACATCCCCGTTCATGGAAACCGGATAATGATTGACAACATACCACACGCTTCCCAAGGGTACAAAATAGGTTTAAAACTTGACATGACAACCCACCATAAGAATGGACCCTATCTGGAAGACTTACAAGTACCATGCCCACATATCCCAATGATGACACGGACAGGTCAATAATCAAGGCAAACATGCAATCCTACTTTGGGTTCACTAAATCCATTTCCTCATTAATATCCAGTAATTTTCCACATTTAATAAATCAGGAAAGGAATAAAATTCAACTCCAATGTTTTAGTTTAACTATTGTTCAATGATATCAGGAATTGTTTGATTTCTACGTTTCAAGAATAAATGTTTAGAAGATTAAAAAGGGTCTATGGCAAACATCATTTGTTAACTAATCATGTCGTCATTACATTTTCTGGCAAATCATACTTAACATATCAAAATGTCATTGATTTAATAGTAATATTCTAAGAACATGCCATAGGAAAATAACAATAAAGTTGCACAATCAGTTTCCCCAAGAAAATAATGCTCCCATGCAAAAGAAATTAAGAACTATTTAATTAATTATTTAAATCAATTAATCAATTCCCACCTTAACCCAAAATAACCAACATTATATTACCCTAAGATATATTAGTATTATAATATTATAAATATTAATTATATAAAAATATAATTATTAATATTATAGTATTATAACTAATAATAAAAATATTATATTATATTAATATTTTAATAACATATTATTAATATTAATATAATAAATATTAACAATAAAAAAAAATGAAATTTAAAAAAAATAAATTTTAAAAACAAAAAACAAAATAACCTAAGTTTTATGGGGCACGTGCCTCCTCTGGCCGCGCCTCCTTGGGTGGCTGTGTTTACACACAGCTGACCCCATTAATGGGGTGACTGTGTGTAAACACAGTCGTCCAAATGGGATGGCTAGCAACAGTAAGCACAAAAGGGGTGGGGAGTGGGTACGCGCAGGGCGCGGCTCCCCTCACCCGCCTCCCATGGGGGCGCTGTGGGGGTCAAGTCCCTTGCGTCTCCCCTTTGAATTTTTTCCATTTTATTTTTATTTTTAAAATTTTTTTCCTGTGTAACAAAAATTTTGGGTTTTCCAAAATTAAACCAGACCTAATTCGTCAAAGAAAATTTCATATTTTCATTTTGAAAATGACAGAAATGGGGGCATGACCCCAACTCCAACAAAAACTATTACTCAAATACATATCTATTTACATATATCAATTTTAAAAAACCAATTTTCCAATGAAGGTAAATGGAGGAGAGGAATTAAATTTTCTTTCAAAGATAGCATGTTGAAACCAAAACAAAACTCCATTGTTCTTCCTTGGAGAGATTATATATTAATTTTATTTTGATGATATTTCTCACTATAAATTCAATTTCCTATATGGGTTTTTTCCTTCCAATTCACAACCAGATTATTGAAAGCAATATGCAACCAGGTTTTCAAACATCCACACATTTAAAATTTAAATTGCCAAAATCAATAAAACAAAAGACAAGAACCTGATAAAACTTGAGTTTGAAGAAGACCAGATGATGCTCAAGCTTTCCTCTTGCTTCCAAATCCAATTCCTCAAAATTTTCCCACTCCAATCCAAAAACCCACAAATTTGCCAAATTCACCTCTCACAAATTTCCAATTTTCATGCAAAAACTCAAGATCCAAAAATTGAGAAGCCAATTCAAACCATAAGGATTTTTACCCTAAAAAACTCAACAACCCTCATAAATTCAAAATGGAAAATATCTATTTTTTGAATTTTTGAATTTTTGAATTTAGAATTTTTTGAATTTTTCAACTTTGACTTTGAAATTCATTTCCCTTTAATTTTCAATTTTGCCCACATATGCATAAAATTCCCAAAATGAGAAATTTAACTATTACAACATTAGAAATTTAATCAATTAATAACATAAATTTAATCCACTATTAAATTATTTGTTAATTAGATTAATTTAACAATACAATAAATTACATTGCAACATAATCAAACAAGGTAATTGCCAATTTAACTATTAGAGCATATATTTTAACATTTTCCTAACTTGCACATAAAACTTGAAATTTAAAGCCAGAAGACCCAAATAAGACAACTCAACCCGACTACACCAGACGACTCACTAGGACTAGGGTGACGACCTGACACGAAATCCTAGCTACTATCTCCCAATAGATTGTCGTTGGACAATGGACACGCTCAAACCTATGAAACCAGGTGGAGTCATTGTCTTGTACCTATCAACCTACAACAAAGAGCATATCCATATACATAAAAATGTCATAATTAAAATACACCGTGAAGAGGAGATCATGAAATCGCAGGGCACTCACAAGCGAGTGATGCGATACCGTCCTCTTCACCAATACAATCATTCTAACTGACACATCTAACATATCAAAAAAATCAAAGCATAAAACATGATAAACTAAATATCCACTTATGCTAATTCCATACATGCCATAATAATTCACATCAAAAAGTAGGATCATCAAGTCAAGATACATCACGATAACATAGAGATAAACTATAACCAAGTACAATGTCAGAGTACACCACCATACTAAAGCATAAAATAGGAACCAATACTATTCGCACAAAAGACAAAACGGAGGGGTATTACACTTCCTAAGTCTTGTCTTGACTCCCTCTATTTGGAATATCTAGAACCTTGGATATAAAATATTTGCCTAATCATCACCTTGAGATCTTCTATATTCACATTCATCTTTAATGAAATTTCTTCCTTCATTTTTTTGGTTTCACCCTTTATTTCCTCCTTTATCTTGTTGGTTTTTCCTTTGATTTCATCCATCTTGTTGGTTTCTTCCATATTTCCCTATATTTTTCATGTCTTCACTGGTTATGGTATCCTTCTCCTTAACTTCTAGATACTTTTTGTTAGGAGTCTTTCCAAGAGTGGATATATATTTTTCCTCTTGTTTTCAATCCCCTACCATGATGGAAAAATACTTTTGCAATAAATAATACAAAAAATCCAAATGATATAAAAAATTACTATTTTTTGGGCCTAGATCTCACATTGTAGAAAAAAATCTATAAAAATTTTTCTTATTTGTATCCATGAGAGTAAATTTGATGTAAATCCTAACTTCACAATAACTTCTTTAAATATACATAAAATGACCTCAAATACATAATTTAGTAGCTTCAATATGTATATGATCAACCCTCGAGAAATCACAAAATAATTTACTAATTTATAATCTTACGATTTAATTTGGTAGACACCTAATTTTTCTCTAACTCGTGAAGATTTTCTCCAAATGACGTCAAATATGTACTGAAGCAATGTAATACCCCTCTGTTTTGCTTCATGTTTAGACTACTTTTATGCATTTTTTTGGTTTCAGCTACTATGATACTGGCATACTTTGCTATGTGTGTTTTGATCGCTACTTATATAGCGACGGTCTATTATTGTGTGATGTGGTTTATCTGATGATTTGTTTTACATGATTTAATGATGTAATGATGTTAGTTGATATAACATGTGATTTTATATGAGATTATTGAGTAAGATGTAAATGTCAGTTTTGATGAGTGTATTGGTGAAGGGGACGGGTTCGCATCACTCACTTGTGAGCGCCCTGCGATTCCATGATTTCCTCTTCGCGGTGTGTATTTTATGTTGTTTATATTATATGTTGTTGTTTATTTGGTTTTCAGGTTTGCAGGTACATGACATCGACTCCACCTGGTTTCATAGGTTTGAGCATGTTGATCCAATAGTTAAGTTGAACGGGAGATAGTAGCTAGGTAACTTGTGTCAAGTTTACACCCTAGCCTTAGTGTGTCATTAGTCATGTTTGTTGAGTCGTGGTTTACCTTATTTTAATGATATTTTATTCTGAGAGGTGCTTGTTCATTAATTTAAATTTAGAATAATTCCATTGTTTAAAAGTTGTTATTTATTAAAATTAAAATTAAAATTGTGGATAGAAGTTATATTTAAATTTATTAATAAAATTTAATTTAATTTATTTAACTAATTAAATTTAATCCCTAAAGGGTTGAATTTAATTATTAAATAATTAAAATTAATTAATTAAGTTTTATTTTGTGTAAATTAAATAAAAGCATATAATGTAATGTATTTTGAATTTAATTTTCATTTGGGGAAATTAGTTTCAATTTTGGAGTTAATTTATTATTTAGAATTTTTAAATCAAATACAAAATTAGATTTGGTTGTTGAGGATATTTTCAATTATGCCAACATGTGTAAGTTTAATTAGATAGAAGAGTTTGTTGCAAATTCATTCACGGAGAGAATTTTGGGGAGGAAAAGCTTCTTCAGGTGTTATTTTTGGGAAAAATTACAGAGGGTTGTTTGAAGAAATTTTGGCTGTAGATTTGCATAAGAAAATTTTGTTGAAATTTGGTTGTGCTTTTGGATTGTTTTCTTGCTTGGAATCACTGCACTGTTGAAGAGAAACTATGGGATCTTTGGAGGAGGCTCTGCATAAAAATCTTCTTTTCCTTAACTTCAACACTAGGTTTTATTCTATGATTTATTGTTCTTGGTTTGTGTATTTAAAAATGATAGTGAATGAAGAATTACTTGTTTAATCCATTTAGGAAAAGAGATTATTATTTGAGAATATAAATTATTTATTTAGATTTTTTGGAAGCTTTTGTTATTCCCATGAAATTTCTTCAAGGAAATTGAGAAAACTTTTGTAGGATTTAATTTCAGATGAGGAAATTGTAGTTTGGTTGTCAAATCAGACCTAGAGGTTGAACAATACATTTAGGGTGCTTTAGACAATATAAATTCTTTGTAGAAAATAAGTGAATTTATTTCAAAAGAAAACCTCTATAGAAAATTTACGGTGAAGAAACCTAGAAGATTTGCGTATTTCTGGTTTAAAACTTGATTCCTTTTTAATTTTTCTCATTCTTAAATTGTAGGAATTGATTGAAAGAATCCTTTTCAACCTCTATGAAATTAAGGAATTTTCTCTGTAAAATTTTAGATCTTCTTCTTGTAGATGGTTGTTTCTCTATAATTTTCCCAATTTTACCAGTAAATTAATTTATGTGTAAATATATATATATATATATATATATATATATTCATTATATGTATTATACTATAGTGTATATATACATATAATAAATATATATACATATTCCTTCTGGTATTTTAATTTTAATTTATTATTTTGGGTGTTGTCGTTCGTTCGACGTTTCTGGGAAATGAATTACGAAAAAATTCGTTTGAAATAAAATTCAATTTGGAATTTTGGAATGTTAAAAAAAAATAATGGAAAAAAAAAACTTTGTTTTGACAGTTGTTGTTGGGGGCAAACACATCCCCCACCGCCCACCGTATTGCTTTAAGGGAGCACGCTGCCCATGGCAGCAATGTTGCCATGGTAGCAGTGTTGCCCCTTGCGCATCGGACTGACTGTACATTGTAGATACCGACACCCAATACAATGGGTGGCCGACTATACAATGTATAGTCCGATAGACTTTTATTTTCCTCAGTGATGGGATGGGTGCGCGAGTCTTGGGATCCGTGGACGGATAAAATTCATCCGCTCCTTTCTCTTGTGTGTTATGTACTTTATCACAACTATATACAATAAAATATATATAGTATATATACATATATCTATATAATGTAAATATATATATGTATACATAATATATATATATATATATATATTTTATATATTTTTTCATTAATTATTTGTTTGAATTGTTGTAAATATAAATAAGGTATATATACTGTGTATATTTATATATATATAATAATGATATATGTTTAGTTATTCTATCTTTTCTTAAAAAATTTATAAACTTGGTTTATTAAATTGAAGTTGTGACTTACTTATGTACTTTTAAATAAATAATTATAAATTTTAGTTTAATTATTTATATTTTAAAGTGAGCATGTTTAAGTGGATGTGTATATTGTTTAATTTGGAAAAATTGTAGGAATTAAATGAGTTAGTTGGGAAACTGAAAGAAAATTTCTAGCATGATTATATTATGATTTATATGTTATCAATATCTTGTTTTGTTAAATTTAGAATTTTTCCTTTCCTTGTAAAAGTAAAGGTAATTATTTTAGTTTATTATTTATCTGATTGAAGTAATTGGCTATTTACTAAAATGTATTAGATAGGGCAATGGATTTAATGTTGGATGGAGTTTCTCTATGAATATGACTTTGAAGTGAAGTATATTCAGGGAAAGGAGAACATCGTAGCTAATGCACTTAATAGACATAGGCATGAGATATCCGATTTGACTCTTATAGTGGATTTGTGGAGTCAGATTCCGATCGCTCTTCCAACAAATAGTTGGTATCAGGATGTGAGGGTAGAGATTGAGGCAAGAAAACCTCTAGAGGGCAGGTTCACAAGTTATGCACTTGAGGCAGATGGTTTACTGAGGCATTCAAAACATATTTACGTTCCTATAGCAGGTGACCTTCGCACTTTGGTGTTGACCGAGGCACATCGTGCACCCTCTTCAGCCTATCCAGGGGTGAAGAAGATCCACGTAGATCTATGCCAATTGTATTTTTGGCCAAGGATGAAATGAGATATTGCAGATTTTGTAGCGAGATGTTTGGAGTGTCAGCGAGTGAAGGTTGAACACCAACATCTAGTAGGGCTTCTACAACCACATCTTGTACCAGAGTGTAAATGGGATATTATCTCATTGGACTTCATTGTTGGTTTACCGAACTCCTTGCAACGACATGATGTTATTATGGTGACAGCGATAGGTTGACGAAGGTCGCACACTTCTCACCTATTCGCTCTTCCTATAATAAGTCATTCATTGCCAGAGTGTTCATGGAGGATATTGTGAGGTTGCATGGTATTCCACGTCAGATTATCTCTGACAAGGATCCAATGTTTACCTCAGCTCTTTGGACATCATTACAACATGCGATGGGGACACAGTTGAACTTCAATTTAGTGTATCACCTAGAGACAGATGGATAGACTAAAAGGGTTAATCAGATTCTCGAAGATATGTTGCGCATATGTTATGGACCAGCAGACACAATGGGAGGATTATCTCTATTTAGTAGATTTTTCTTATAACAATAGTTTCCAGAGTTCCATTAGCATGGCACCTTTTCAGGCTTTGTAAGGCCATCCTTGTCGTACTCCCTTGAGTTGGGATCGACTAGAGGAGAAATTATTATTGGGTCTCGAGATGTTGCAGGACATGGAGCAGCAGGTGGATCAGATTAGAGAGCACTTGGTAGCAACATAGGATAGGAAGAAGAAGTATGCGGATGCGCATGGGGTGGATAGATAGTTTTTTGCCGGTGATAGAGTGTTCTTGTGGGTGCATCCATGAAAGAGTCCAATCTGATATGGAAAGGGTTCTAAGTTGGCACCTTGCTTTGTTGGACCTTTCAAGATACTCAAGAAGATTGGTCCAGTAGCTTACCGGCTTGCTTTGCCGCCTAGTATTGTATGTATTCACAACGTTTTCCATGTTTCAGTTCTTCGGCCATATCATCCAGATGTTTCTCATGTCCTTGATTGTAATTATTTATAGGTAGAGGATGGACAGGTGGCTTTGGAGCCTGTGGCCGTAATAGAGCACAGAATGCTCGCTCTTCGAGGGTGAGATATTGATCAGGTTAGAGTTCAGTGGGATCTCAGGGATGATGCTTCATCCACCTGGGAGGATGCAACTAGGATGAGGGAGTTATATCCCTACTTGTTTGCAGGCTTCCAGGAGTAAGCCTGGTCTTTGGGAGGGAGAATGTAATACCCCTCAGTTTTGCTTCATGCTTACACTGCTTTTATGCTTTTTTTTGGTTTCAACTACTATGATACTAACATACTTTGCTATGTGTATTTTGATCGCTACTTATATAGCGATGATGTATTATTGTGTGATGTGGTTTGTTTGATGATTTGTCTTGCATGCTTTAATTATGTAATGATGTTAGTTGATATAACATGTTATTTTATATGAGATTATTGAGTAATATGTAAATTTCAGTTTTGATGAGTGTATTGGTGAAGGGGACAGGTTCGCATCACTCGCTTGCGAGCGCCCTGCGATTCCATGATTTCCTCTTCGCGGTGTGTATTTTATGTTGTTTATATTATATGTTGTTGTTTATTTGGTTTTTAGGTTTGCAGGTACATGACATCGACTCCACCTAGTTTCACAGGTTTGAGCATGTTGATCCAATAGTTAAGTTGAACGGGAGATAGTAGCTAGGTAACTTGTGTCAATTTTACACCCTAGCCTTAGTGTGTCGTTAGTCATGTTTGTTGAGTCGTGGTTTACCTTATTTTAATGATATTTTATTCTGAGAGGTGCTTGTTCATTAATTTAAATTTAGAATAATTCCATTGTTTAAAAGTTGTTATTTATTAAAATTAAAATTAAAATTGTGGATAGAAGTTATATTTAAATTTATTAATAAAATTTAATTTAATTTATTTAACTAATTAAATTTAATCCCTAAAGGGTTGAATTTAATTATTAAATAATTAAAATTAATTAATTAAGTTTTATTTTGTGTAAATTAAATAAAAGCATATAATGTAATGTATTTTGAATTTAATTTTCATTTGGGGAAATTAGTTTCAATTTTGGAGTTAATTTATTATTTAGAATTTTTAAATCAAATACAAAATTAGATTTGGTTGTTGAGGATATTTTCAATTATGCCAACATGTGTAAGTTTAATTAGATAGAAGAGTTTGTTGCAAATTCATTCACGGAGAGAATTTTGGGGAGGAAAAGCTTCTTCAGGTGTGAGAGGATATTTTTGGGAAAAATTACACAGAGGGTTGTTTGAAGAAATTTTAGTTGTAGATTTGCATTGGAAAATTCTGTTGAAATTTGGTTGTGCTTTTGGATTGTTTTCTTGCTTGGAATCACTGCACTATTGAAGAGAAACTATGGGATCTTTGGAGGAGGCTCTGCATAAAAATCTTCTTTTCCTTAACTTCAACACCAGGTTTTATTCTATGATTTATTGTTCTTGGTTTGTGTATTTAAAAATGATAGTGAATGAAGAATTACTTTTTTATCCATTTAGGAAAAGAGATTATTATTCGATAATAGAAATTATTTATTTAGATTTTTTGGAAGCTTTTGTTATTCCCATGAAATTTCTTCAAGGAAATTGAGAAAACTTCTGTAGGATTTAATTTTAGATGAGGAAATTGTAGTTTGGTTGTCAAATCAGACCTAGAAGTTGAACAATACATTTAGGGTGCTTTAGAAAATTTAAATTCTTTGTAGAAAATAAGTGAATTTATTTCAAAAGAAAACCTCTTGGAAAATAACTGTGAAGAAACCTAGAAGATTTGAGTATTTCTAGTTTAAAACTTGATTCTTGTTTAATTTTTCTCATTCTTAAATTGTAGGAATTGATTGAAAGAATCCTTTTCAACCTCTATGAAACTTAGGAATTTTCTCTATAAAATTTTAGTTCTTGTTGCTATAGATGGTTATTCTGTATAATTTGCCAAATTTTACAAATAAATTAATTTATGTGTAGATATATATATATATATATATATATATTCATTATATGTATTATACTATAGTGTATATATACATATAATAAATATATATATATTCCTTCTCATATTTTAATTTTAATTTATTATTTTGGGTGTCGCCATCCATACGACGTTTCTGGGAAACAAATTTCGAAAAAATTCATTTGAAATAAAATTCAATGTGGAAATTCAGAATGTTAAAAAAAAATATTAATAAAAAAAAGCATTGTTTTGACAGTGGTTGGTGGGGGCAGACGCATCCCCCAACATCCACTATATTGATTTTGGTAAGCGTGTTGCCCCTTGTGCATGGGACCGGCTGTACATTGTACGGATCGATGCCCAATACAATGGGTGGCCGACTGTACAATGTATAGTCTGACGGACTTTTATTTTCCCCGGTGGCGGGATGGGCGCGCGAGTCTTGGGATCTGTCGATGGAAGAAATTTGTCTGCTCCTTCCTCCTTGTGTTATGTACTTTATCACAACTATATATACAGTAATATATATATATATATAGTATATATACATATATGTAAATAATATAAATATATATATGTATATATAATATATACATATTGTATATATGTTTTTATTAATTTTTTGTCTGAATTGTTGGAAATATATATAAGGTATATATACTATGTATATTTACATATATATAATAATGATATATGTTTATTTATTTTATCTTTTCTTAGAAAATTTATAAAATTGGTTTATTAAATTGAAGTTGTGACTTACTTATGTACTTTTAAATAAATAATTATCAAATTTAGTTTAATTATTTATATTTAAAAGCGAGCATGTTTAAGTGGATGTGTATATTTTTTAATTTGGAAAAATTGTAGGAATTAAATGAGTTAGTTGGGAAAATGAAAGAAACTTTCTTGCATGAGTATATTATGATTTATATGTAATCAATATCTTGTTTTGTTAAAATTAGAATTTTTCCTCTGCTTGTAAAAGTAAAGGTAATTATTTTAGTTTATTATTTATCTCATTGAAGTAATTGGCTATTTATTGAAAAGTATTAGATAGGGAAATGGATTTAATATATCAAAAAATAGCGTAATTTCCTTGCCTTGGCTTTTGGTATTATTTTTCCTTAAGTTCGTAATTGGGGAAAAGGGTTATTTGAGTTTTGGTTTGTAAGTCTTCCAGAGGAAGTGGGTTGTTGCTTTGTTAAGTCAACCATTCATTTTTTCCTTGGGTAGTGCTATATGTGATTTGTTTCCTCCAAGTGTTCAGAGTGAGTTTCCTTATTCTTACCTCCTAGAATAGGAGAGGTTGTGTTGTTTAGTTTGTAAGCACTTAAGCTACCCTTGGAGTATAGTTTTACATAGTGTGTTATCCATTAGAAGAGTGGCTTTTGTTAGGCGCTGGAGCCCACAGAGGTAAACTGGGTAATCTTTAGAAGTGATTTAATCAAGTGATAATTGAAATAATTTACATAGATGATTAGGATACACTTCACACTAATCAAAATAACTTAGCCTCACTCATAGATGCAAGGGCTCGTTTAGACTTGGGATGAGTTCGAAGGCCTGGAATGGCAAGGTCAATTATCTCGTCCTCATGAGAGGTAGTCGATTCCGCAAGAGTAAGCATGAGGGCCGGGATTTGTTAGAGGTCACCAGGAATTTCGGAGCCTATGAAGAATGTCTAGAGGAGATCTCATGACTAACTGTGTGATGACTTTCAGTCTAGGATAACATTGGGGTTTGTGTTATGTGTGTGGACTCTATATCTTACTTGATCAATTTTATGTCTAGAAGCAATGTGACCATAGTAACGTTATAGTTATATTGTATATGTGTTTGGTTGAGACAGTATGTGTCAATATGAGTCTGCCTTTGGTTAGAGGTTGTAGATCTTTGTCCATGTTACGTGGTTACTATCTCCTAGCATGGGTGGTGGGCCTTCGGGTACCACTTGGTTGGGTGGAACAGGAGATTATGAGGGAATGCTCATGCAAAATTTCATCAGGGGCTTAAACATCCATATTAGTGGTGGTGTGCGGCTCTTTGAGCCCAAATCTATGGGGACAATTATGGAGAAGGCATGACTTGTGGAGGAGAACTTGACTATGGCACTGGGAGACCATACAGGTGTTCTTATTGGCAGTGGTTCAGGAGCTAGGACTAGTGCTCGAGGGGGACAAACACAGGGGGTTGTGCATCCTAAGAGACAACAGGGATCACCACAAGTCATTTCAAGGGAAACATAAAGGTTTTTATTAGAGATAGGGTGACAAAAACTAGAGGCGCATGAAGCGTTTTAACTCTGAGCAACCCGCTTAGAGCATCTAGTCTACTTTTGGAGGTAGTGCATATCAGTCTAGTGCACCAGATGGAGGCAAAGGATATGGTAGACGCACAGGTTGCTTCTCTTGCGGTCAATAGTTCCATATTGCTAGGATGTGTCCTAACAAGGGCATGTCAGGATTCATGCAGAGACCACCGGCATCAGAGCCAACAATGGGAGATGATGGCAGAGGCCATCGTGTGTTCGTAGAGGTTGATAACCATTAGGCAGAGCACTAGGGTACCATGGTTGAGACTTATGGTATGTTATTCGGTAACCCTATTACTATTCTATTTGATTCAGGAGCATCTGACTCCTTCATTTCTTCATTCGTAGTGTCATGTTGTAGACTGGGGGCCGTAAGGAAAGCTGATAGGTGGCAGGTCAAGTTAGCATCTGGTGTGAAAGTTGCATCACATTTTGTAGTACTTGATTATAGGTTGGAGATTGGACCACTCCTTAATACCTTGGATCTTCGGGTTATACCATTAGGATCCTATGATGTTGTCATAGGTATGGATTGGTTAGAGGCTCACCGAGCAGTTACTGATTGTCGATGTAAGTTGATTCGGTGCATTAATGCATCTGGTGGTGAGGTGGATATTATAGGAGTACAAAGACCGATATCTTTGAGGATTATCTCATCTATGCAATTAAGGAGATGTGTTTGGCATGAATGTCAGATGTTTGATGTTATAGTTGAGGAGTTGGGATTAGGAGATGGAGAGGATAAGGTATCTCTTGATAGTCATCCCATTCTTTAGGAGTTCTCAGATGTTTTTTAAGATGACATTCCAGGGATGCCACCGTGGTGAGATATAGACTTTAAGATTGACTTAGTATCTAGATTAGAGCCTATTTCACGAGCTCCCTATCGTAAGACTACTTAGGAGTTGAAAGAGCTTCACTTGCAGTTGGAGGATTTGTTAGAGAAGGGAGCCACTCATTCTAGTGTTTCTTCTTGGGGAGCACCAGTCATCTTCGTGAAGAAGAAGGATAGTTCACTTCAGTTGTGCATTGATTACCGACAGTTGAACAAAGTGATGATCAAGAATCGTTATCCATTTCCCAGAATTGATGACTTGTTTGACCAAGTCAAAGGTGCTACCATCTTTTCAAAGATAGACCTTAAGTCGAGATACCATTAGCTCCGTATTTTTGACTCAGATATCAATAAGATGGCGTTTCAGACGCTATATGGTCACTATGAGTTCACTGTGGTACCATTCGGGTTGACGAATGCACCTTCTATGTTCATGAGTCTGATGAATGGAGTGCTCCAAACTTATTTAGACAGGCTTGTCCTTGTGTTCCTAGATGATATTTTGATATATTCCAGGACAGTAGAGGAACATGAGGAGCATTTGCGATAGGTATTGCAGTGTCTTCGAGATAACTAGCTTTATGCCAACTTGTCGAAATGTGAATTCTTCAAGACTGAGATCAAGTATCTCGGTCATGTGATCTTAGGGGAAGTTATATCTTTGGATCCTTCAAAGATCCAAGCTATTCTAGATTGGCCTGAACCCACGAATGTGGAGAATGGAGAAGATCTGTAGTTATATGGGGCTTGCAATATATTACAAGAGGTTTTTTCAGAGCTTTTCTAGGATAGGGCATCCTATCGCTTCTCTTCAGAGGATAAGGAAGAGGTTTGGATGGTCAGAGCAGTGTGAGATGACTTTTCTGGTTCTTAAGGATAAGCTGACCAGTGCATCGATACTAGTGATACCTGATCACATAGGGGACTTTGTAGTCTCTACAGACGCATCCTTAGAGGGGTTAGGAGCAGTCCTAATGTAGGAGGGTCGAGTTATAGCTTATGAGTCACGGAAGCTTAAGGATCATGAACTGAATCATCCCACACATGATCTTGAGTTAGCGGCAATAGTCCATGCATTGACTAGATGGAGACACTTTCTTCTCGGGCACAGATTTGAGTTGCATAGTGATTTTCATGTAGCCGAACCTTAACACTAGACATAAGCATTGGATGGAGTTTCTCAGTGAATATGACTTTGAAGTGAAGTATATTCAGGGAAAGGAGAACATCGTAGCTGATGCACTCAGTAGATGTAGGCATGGGATATCCGAGTTGAATCTTATAGTGGATTTGTGGAGTTGGATTCTTGTTGCTCTTCCAACGGACAGTTGGTATTAGGATGTGAGGGCAAAGATATAGGTAGGTAGACCTCTAGAGGGCAAGTTCATAGGTTATGCACTTGAGGCATATGGTTTACTGAGGCATTCAAAACGTATTTAAGTTCCTTTAGTAGGTGACCTTCGCACTTTGTTGTTCACCGAGTCACATCGTGCACCCTATTCAACCCATCTAGGGGTGAAGAAGATGCACACAGATCTACGCCAATTATATTTCTGGCGAGGGATGAAATGAGATATTGCAGATTTTGTAGCGAGATGTTTGGAGTGTCAACAGGTGAAGGCTAAACACCAACATCCATCAGGGCTTCTACAATCACATCTTGTTTCGGAGTGGAAATGGGATATTATCTCGTTGGACTTCATTGTTGGTTTACCCAACTCCTCGTGATGACATGATGCTATTATGGTGATAGTCGATAGGTTGATGAAGGTTGCACACTTCTCACTTATTCGCTCTTCCTATAATGCATCATCCATTTCTAGAGTGTCAATGGAGGATATTGTGAGGTTGCATGGTATTCCGCATCAAATTATCTTTGAAAGGGATCCAATGTTTACCTCAACTCTTTGGATATCAGTACAACATGCGATGGGGACATAGTTGAACTTCAATTCAGTGTATCACCCAGAGACAGATGGATAGACTGAGAGGGTTAATCAGATTCTCAAAGATATGTTGCACATGTATGTTATGAACCAACAAAGATGATGGGAGGATTATCTCTATTTAGTAGAGTTTTCTTATAACAATAGTTTCCAGAGTTCCATTGGCATGACTACTTTTTAGGCTTTGGATGGGCATCCTTGTTGTACTCCCTTGAGTTGGGATCGACTAGAGGATAGAGTATTATTGGGTCCGGAGATGTTGCAGGACATGGAGCAGCAGGTGTATCGGATTAGAGAGCACTTGGTAGCAACACACTATAGGCAGAAGAAGTATGCAAATGTGAATAGGGTGGATAGATAGTTTTCTGTTGCTGACAGAGTGTTCTTGTGGGTGCGTCCGTAAGAGAGTCTAATCCAATATGGAAAGGGTTCTAAGTTGGCCCCTCGCTTTGTTAGACCTTTCAAGATACTCAAGAAGATCGTTCCAGTTGCTTATCGGCTTTCTTTTCCGCCCAGTCTTGCACGTATTCATGACATTTTCCATGTTTCAGTTCTTCAGCCATATCATCCATATGTTTCTCATGTCCTTGATTGGAATTCTTTATAGGTAGAGGACGAGCAGGTGGCTTTGGAGCGCATGGCCATAATGGAGTACAAAACACTCGCTCTTCGAGGGTGAGATATTGATCTGGTCAGAGTTCACTGAGATCCCAGGGATGATGCTTCATCCACCTAGGAGGATGCAGCTAGGATGAGGGAGTGATATCCCTACTTATTTGTAGGCTTCCAAGAGTAAGCCTGTTCTTTGGGGGCAAGAATGTAATACCCCTCTATTTTGCTTTATGTTCAAACTGCTTTTATGCTTTGTTTTGGTTTCTGCTACTATGATACTAGCATACTTTGCTATTTGTGTTTTGATCACTACTTATATAGCGACGATCTATTATTGTGTGAAGTGGTTTATCTAATGATTTTTTTTACATGCTTTAATGATGTAATGATGTTAGTTGATATAACATGTGATTTTATATGAGATTATTGAGTAAGATGTAAATGCCAATTTTGATGAGTGTATTGGTGAAGGGGACGGGTTCGCATCACACGCTTGTGAGCGCCCTGCGATTCCGTGCTTTCCTCTTCATGGTGTGTATTTTATGCTATTTATATTATATTTTGTTGTTTACTTGGTTTTCAGGTTTGCAGGTACATGCCATCAACTCCACCTGGTTTCACAGGATTGAGTGTGTCGATCAAATGATTAAGTTGAATAGGAGATAGTATCTAGGTAACTTGTGTCAAGTTTACACCCTAACCTTAGTGTGTCCATAGTCATGTTTGTTGAGTCATGGTTTACCTTATTTTAATGATATTTGATTCTGAGAGGTGCTTGTTCATTAAATTAATTTTTAGAATAATTGCATTGTTTCAAAGTTGTTATTTATTAAAATTAAAATTAAAATTTTGGATAGAAATTATATTTAAATTTATTAATAAAATTTAATTTAATTAAATTTAATCCGTAAAGGGTTGAATTTAATTATTAAATAATTAAAATTAATTAATTAAGTTTTATGATGTGTAAATTAAATAAAAGCATATAATGTAATGTATTTCGAATTTAAATTTTCATTTGGGGAAATTAGTTTCAATTTTGGAGTTAATTTATTATTTAAAATTTTTAAATTAAATTCAAAATTAGATTTGGTTGTTGAGGATATTTTCAATTATGCCAACATGTGTAAGTTTAATTAATTATAAGAGTTTGTTACAAATTCAATCACAGAGAGAATTTTGGGGAGGAAAAGCTTCTTTAGGTGTGAGGATATTTTTGGGAAAAATTACATAGAGGGTTGTTTGAAGAAATTTTAGTTGTAGATTTGCATAAGAAAATTTTGTTGAAATTTGGTTGTGCTTTTGGATTGTTTTCTTGCTTGGAATCACTGCACTATTGAAGAGAAACTGTGGGATCTTTGGAGGAGGCTCTGCATAAAAGTCTTCTTTTCCTTAGCTTCAACACTAGGTTTTATTCTGTGATTTATTGTTCTTGGTTTGTGTATTTAAAAATGATAGTGAATGAAGAATTAATTGTTTAATCCATTTAGGAAAAGAGATTATTATTTGAGAATATAAATTATTTATTTAGATTTTTTGGAAGCTTTTGTTATTGCCATGAAATTTCTTCAAGGAAATTGAGAAAACTTCTATAGGATTTAATTTCAGATGAGGAAATTGTAGTTTGGTTGTCAAATCAGACCTAGAGGTTGAACAATACATTTAGGGTGCTTTAGAAAATTTAAATTCTCTGTAGAAAATAAGTGAATTTATTTCAAAAGAAAATATTTGTAGAAACTTTACAGTGAAGAAACCTGTTGATGGTGTTTTTATGCACTTCTCAACATAGGTAATACGTTGGTGCATTACCTCTCTTGAAATACAATCTTCCACAATCAAATTGTAGAATACTATCCCAAGGTCTCTTGGATGTTAGGCCTTGACGAGGCTTGGAATAAATGAGTTGTTTGGTGTGATTTTGTTAGAATCACAAGGCGGTCTTACATGGTCAAAGTTGTAGGAGAATTGGGTCAATGAATGGAGTTTTACGGATTTGGAATTACTATGCTTTGCTGCAGGTTCAGGTAGCAGTCTTAGACTCCATTGTTTCATCAGATTTGGCTTTACAATGTGCAACGGACCTTAACACAAGTGATTTCTAAAAAAGGGAAAAATAAAAAAGGGCGAGGAAGGAGGATGGTTCCCGGACCTACAACTATCGATGAACAGTGATCATGGAGGTTCCTGCTATGGACAGTTTCCTTAAACAAAATTTCACTTAATCAGAATTCTCACAATGTCATGAAATTTGTGCTATCTTCTAAGGACTGTAGATATTCATCATTCATTCACTATGGGGAGGTGAATAAATATGAGGTTTAATGAGCAGCAATGAAATCAAAGTCCAGACTAAATTTGCATAGTCATCTACCTTCATCAAATGACCAAAAGTATGGACAAGGAAAGCATACATAGAGCATCAATCTTCAAAGCCAGAGATAACATACTAAATCTACCAAATCTAATCTAAGGACATTAGAACAACAAAGTAGATTAAAAAAAAGCTATAACTAAAAGGGAGAGGAATTGTGAAACATATTGAGAAACCCAGAAATACACCAGAAAATGATTGTATTTTCTATTATAATTTTCTGCAATATGCCTTTACAACAACTCAACTCTCTTAAAATGAGAGGAGGAGAGCCCTATTTATAGTTTCAAAAAGCAAAAGAGTGGCCAAGATTCGATTCTATTATGTGGCTAGGATTCACTTTACATTAGGGTTTCACCTACCCCCAAATATATTACATTTATAAATAATTTCTTGTTTCTTCCCTATTTCATCATCTAGTGACAACACTGTAGAAAATTTGCCTTTTAGCCATTTTCCCTTTGTTGTATCTATTCTTCAAATAATTCTTCGTCGATGACGGGATTGCTATCTTGCTTCTTCAATGCGGCATACTCCATGAAACTTAGGATGAGTGATTGGAACTTATCCAACTCCATGATGTCGGATCACAAAATTTGGTAACTCCATTCCTGGGAATTATCGTTGAGCTTTTTCCAGTCATCGTCATACTTAACAGCATTGTCTTTAAAGAGTTATGATTATGCAAAGGCTCAGGCAGTGAAGCACATGAATTCCATGGTGACCTCAGCGGATATCCCATCTTCCATGATCTTGAAGAAGTAGAGCTTTATATTCTCAGGATTGATCTCGATGCAGGTAGGTCGTACCTCATCATCAGCTTGAGGTACTGAGTGCACTCCTCTCTAGAATCCCTTGCCCATTCAATGTCTAGTGCTATCCACTCCAAAATCTACTCAAACCTCCTCTTTCGATGATCAAAATCTCACTTCTAGGTATCCACTAGCCAGTGATCATCATCCTTGAAGGCAAGGTCATTTTCCCAAACATCGCTTGGTAACGTGAGTATGGCCTCAATCTTTGGGTAGGCTGCCTCATACTTCCTCGGGAACTCTTCACAGATCCACCTTGTATCCTCAGAGGTCCTCTGAACTTCCAAGAACCTATTTGTTGTCGAGACAGCCAAGTTGATGCCCATGTTTCCCATGTCCAAGACCTGTCGGAACCAGTTTCCCATAGTCTTGTCCAAGTTTCGTCTATTCTCTAGCTTGTTAATATGTTCCTAAGATAGCAACTGAGGTGGGGCTGACGACATCGTGGGCTGCTCATCTAGGGATGACCACTACTGAATACAAGTCATTAGATCGGCCACCTACTCCTTTAGTTCTTTGTTGGAGATCTTATCCTGCTGGATAAGGTGCACCATTGTGGCGACCGATTCTTGGAGATGCTCAACCTTTTGTTCCCTCGTGGCCATTCCCAAATTGATGGTGGAGATGTTGTAAGTTATACCTTGTTCTCCAACCATCAGTGTTGCTATTGGCACTGCCCTTGATCCCAAGGCATCCATGGTTACTTTTGATCTAACCTTTGGCCTCTTCTCTTTCCTGGTGCTTATTCATGCTCTGGCCATAATGGCTTCCAACCTTGCCTTGGGATCCTTCAAGGTGGGAGTCGTTTGCTTTAGCTGTCTTTGTAGCCAATCGGGTACTTGGGGTTCTTTCTTTGGAGATTCACTTCAAGTCTCATTGTCTTCTTTCTCAAGTTCGACGATTCTAATAACAAGAGCCTTCATCAGAGTCTTGTTCAAACATTTCATGTCTAGCGGCGGACTCGGTGTGCAACTACTCTTTCGGTGAATCTTTCTTTTCAGCATCCCCCTCTTCTTTGTTTTGAATATATTGATGTTCCTCAGGATTCTCTCCTTGGTCATCCTCTTGGAGGAATGCTTCCTTGTCATGCTGTGTGGTTTGGCCATGTCCCTCGGTTGGAGACCTATTACCCTCAGTATCTGGAGCAGTAATCTCTTCTTCTCGTGCAAGCCGGTCCTCGACCTCCTTATCCTTAATTTCCTTGAGCTACTTGCCCCACTCTACATTGATCTTGGGATCATTTGACTCTCGGATCAGTTTAGCATCAAGGTCCTCACTGCCCTCATTCGAAGAATCATAGGCCACCTCATCAATCTCCCAACGTTCGAACAAGGGATGTTCATGATATTCAAACTCCTCGTCCTCTGGCACCTTCTCAGCCTTTAGCTGCTGTCGTTCAAGCTCATCTAATATTTGCATTGTTGCTTTCATCTTTGGTGATTCGGTAGAGATGGAGGGAGTTGGAGTGTAGGCCATAGCCTGAGCTATCGTAGCCTGGACCATCGGATTAGTGAGCATCCCTGAAAACTCAGACGACACATTCTGCATGTACTTTACAAAAGACTCCAGAAGGATAAGGGGAGGCGTTGTAGTAGCAGAAATAGAGGGAAGGGAAGGAGACATAGAGGAAGAGGACATTGGCAAGGTGGTGGCGGACGATGAATCCATGGGAATAACTTGCAATATTGGAGGAGTGGGAGCAAGGTGGATGGTGATATCCATTGCAGGCGGCGAGGAAGTAGACACTGCAAGCGAAGTATGAGGGGTAGGGGAAGTAGCAGTAGTAGCAGTAAAAATGGTAGGAAGGGACCTTGGTGAGCTAGATCCTCCTCTTTTGATCCCAAGGGGTGGACCTTTGGTTATTACAGTCATCCCCGTGCTGCCAGTTGTTTTCCTCTTCTTCTTGGAAGGTCCAAGCTCAAAAGCCTTACGAGCATAGACCTTCGGTTTGGGCAGCTGTTCACCAGCCTCCTTTCTTTTCTTGGTCTTCACCGATGGTGGGGTCTTGGATGTCTCCCCAGTTGCAGCAGCATCCACTCCACCTTCGAAGCTACTTGGTTCACTTACATGTTCACTTGTAAGTTCATTGAATGTTAAGACCACCCCTTGTTGTTTCAGTTGGGCCACCTTCCTGTCAATCCATGCCCTTGTTCATATTTCAATGGGCCTAGTGAGTACACTGATGTCATTAAGCTCTGGTTCATTCCAATCAATCATAGGCAATGGAAAGTTGGAAATTGCATCATAGCCTAGATCAATCACTGTGTCCTCATCCTCCTCAAGCTGGTCAGGGACCGGACACAAGTTTACCCTTCGTACATAGATGGCAGTCATGCAGATGTAATGTCGCAACCGCAGCTCAAGATCATCTTTGCAATTGGCCCAAAAGTCCTCGATGTTGTAGAGGTGGGCATATTCATGTCCCAGTGTCTTTCTGATGTGACCATAAGGATCCATTTATGGTCGCGCTATATATTGCTCGAAGTTATATTTGGCCAGCTCTTTTTCTGAATATCCTACACACTGGGAGGTGTGGATCTTATACATCCCTTGACCAAGGTTAATGGGATAGGATGGGCCTACTAAATGTTTTTTGCTCAGGATGCTATGAATATGTCATAGCTGTTGGGTTAGCTCCAATAGAATGATCCGATCATTTGGCTACTGGGGCAGCTAGTTTGGCCTTTCAGTGAATCCTTGAGTGCTCATGTAGGTGAACTTGGGAAATGGAATATACTAAAAGGCGTACTGCCTAAGGAGAGCCCTGGCACTATGGGATATCCTCCTATGAAAATCCCCTCCTAAGGATCAGATGATGTGAGCAATGAATGCATCGTTCACCCTGCAGTAATCCCTCTTGAAATTCTGAAACTGTAGCTGAGGGTACCTGTCATAGGTTTGAGCTCTAGCCCTGATGGATTACTGGGCATCACTGTCAATCTCTAATAGTGTTGCCGATTGGCAAGGGAATACACCAAATAGGAGGTCATGAAGAATTTGGTGGTCCTTTTCACAGTGGCAAACTGCTCATGGAAGTAGTCGCTGATTATCTTGCCTCAATAGAAGGCAATGCCTTTATCGTGGAGAATCTGCTCTATAAAATAGAACATCCATTCTTGGAAGAAGGCAGCACTAGGAAGGCTCATTACTCGGTTGAGTAGAGTTACGAGGTCATGGTAATCCTCGAAGAAATCGGTGTGGAAGAGCTCCTAAGGAAGCTTACCAGCACTACCTCGCTTGTCCTTCAACCAGTACTAGTTGATAAGCTTTTTGCATCCCAACGGGTCCTGTTCCCACAACTCTTTGCATTCCTCCATGGTGGGGACCTCCATGCTCTCAAAGGCAGGAATGTGGGAAGTGGCTATTATACTTGACAAAGACATGTCGGCAAGGATATTTCCATCCCGGTCTACTATAGTTCTAGTGTCAGGTTGGTATGCCTCTACACATGCCATTACCAGCTCTGGGGCCACTAAGGCCGGTGGGAAACCTACAGCCTAAGCAATTCCACTGCTCTTTATCAGCCTTGCATTTTTTGTTTTGCGATTCATTCTGACTCTCTGCGTGAATTCGTCAATATCGACCTGTCCGATGTTGGTATCTATGACATCCCTCCAAAGGGTGGTGATCCTGGATTGTATAGGGACCCCTTGGAACTTGTACTTCATCAGGTCTTTGTCTTCCTTGGCTCATGGTGCCTTGGCTGTTCCTTTCCCTTTTCTTGGAGGCACCGGAAGTCTCTGCTCTGGATTCCATAAATCCTACACAAAAGACATGAATTAGTAACAATAAACTTGACAAAACGGCCACCGACAAGTCCTTGTATGTCAAGATTAGTTCTACAATCATAATTCATATTCAATGAGCATGCAAACTTGATACTTAACCGTTTAGAAAGTAGTGCAAACAATTCGGACTTCCAAAGCTGGAATTCCCTTGGTAGAATGTCATTTGAAAGGGGCAAAATGAGGATGGAATTCCCAAAGGCACTTCTCAGGGTTGGATTTGAGTATTTGAGGGTTGAAGTGAAGGAAAACCTAATTTTAGCAAGTGGGTCGAAATCCATTTTGGATTTGGAGGTCATTTGATCCTTCATTTGAGAGTTTGGGTATCATTTGCAGAAAAATCGTCTGAAATGGCACAAAGGACACGAAATTCTAGGTGTTGGAATTCGGATCTCAGATTGTTGTCGCAGAGAAACAGTTACGGGCCAGCCATTGGGAATGGCGAAATGGAAGTGGAAATCCGGGGAAGGAAATTCAGAAGACAGTCCCCGAAGAGGGTTAGAGGACTCGGGACAACCAGGCAACAAGCAAAAATTTGGGACCCAGAGGTCGGACAGCTGTCCCGAATTCGCCATTAAAATGGCGCCAGTGGAATAGAATCCCGAGAAGGGAATTCCAGTGGTCAGAATCTGGAAGAAGCTAAAGAGTGAGAGTTTACCTAAATTTTGGTTTCGGCGGGCGACATATTGTGGTCCGGTAGTCGGGAAGACATCTCAGGACGGTCGTTTGGAACGGTGAACCCGACACAGAATTCTGAGTACAGAATTCTAGAGGTCGGGGTCTAGAAGACATTTAGATCAGAAGTTCCGCTTGGAAGTTGGAACAGATTTTGTAGTCAGGAACTGAGGTTCGGAAAGCCGCTCGGGGAAGGTCATCAAAACAGCGAAGTCGAAACGAAATTTTGGGAATGGAATTCCGAGGATTGAATCCTGGGGCTGGATTTGAGTTTGGTCGAAGGCTTAGATTTTTAGACGCTCGGGTGTTCGGGTCTAGAGGTCGGGAAGGCGCCTGAAAGGGGCCGTTCAAAACGGTGAGGGTATAATGGAACTTCGCGAGGAGAAATCCAGAGGCTGGGGTCCGAGGTGGGTTTAGCTGCCCGAAGTTTGAAGTTGATGAGTTTGCGGACAGCCATGGGAAGGCTTGGGCTCGGGAGATGCTGACGACTGTTCCAAAGAACGATCGCAGGATGGTGAAGCTCTGGATTGAATTTTCAGCCATTTAGCGATTGATTTTTGATTTTCTAAATGATGGGTTTTTAGCGGAGGGCATAAATTTACTTAATTTCAATCCCATTTTACATTTTTACATTTGACAGTGGTTGGTGGGGGCGGACATATCCCCCACCGCCCACTGTATTGCTTTAAGGGAGCGTGCTTCCCATGGCAGCGCCCTCCACTAAAATTAGAGGGAGCACTGCCATGGTAGCAGCGCTGCCCCTTGCGCATGGGACCGGCTGTACATTGTACATACCGCCACCCAATACAATGGGTGGCCGGGTGTATAATTATTTAATTTTTTAAAAGTTAAATAATTATGATTTTTAATTTAAAAATGGAAGGTTAGACTATTTTAGTAATTGATTCTTTTTTCTTCTTCTTCTTAAAGTGAGAGCTTTCACGTCCATAATATTAAATTGTGATTTACTTATTTTTATAGGAAAAATAAAATAAAATTAAGTTTTAAAAGTGATACATATCAATCATTAGTAATTATGAATGATGTTATAAAGTATTAATATAAAAAGAATAATAATAATAGTAAGCATTAATTACTTTTATTTAAATGATAGTAATATATACATTGGAAGAGGCTTTGGCATTTAAACAATAATAAGTTTTATTCATATCATGTGAATCACTAATAAGTGGTATTCGAATATCAAGAGTAATATTAAAATCAATAAGGCAAAATGTGAGTGTAATGGCTAACATTAATCATCTATAATATTGATGCTGTCAATATTTAGCAAAAGAAAGGAGAAAATAATCTGATGATAATAACATAGTTAAATTATATACGGGAGATAGTAACGATTATACTATTGTGAGAAATACCTAGTTATGACTAGTTTAATAGTAATTATATATATACATTCTACAAGTAATCCCTTGTTACATAATCAAATTATTCCCTTGATATTAATGGGATGTTTGATCATGTTGGAATTAATTGTATTGAGTGGTGAGAATAATGTTATAGGTGTTACAAGCAATAATAGTTGTACTAATGCTAGGGTGTGTTAACCAATTAATGTTGATATCAGATGGTCCAATGAAACCTTAGTATTCTAATTTCTCTATTATTTTCAAATCTCTTGGTGTCTTGTTTAATCTAGGCTATTCTAATCTCAACCCCTAGTGTTATAAGGTACTTACAATAGAATCCATGCACATGTCATTCCCTCCTCTTATTCCCCATCGGGCAATGTGATGATGAGGGAATTGCATTAGCAACGTCTCCAAATATGTTGGGATTTATTTACCTTGTTGATCCTGGTAGGTCGTCCCCTAGCATTAACATTTGTATAAAAATAATAATAATAGTTGTGGTTTCCTATTGAAATTTATGGGTGTGACAAATAATTAACAAGAAGGGAGATATTTATTCGAATATAAATTGTGGCTCCATACTCAGGGTTACAAAGTTAATTATATTTGTTAACCATTTCCTTACCCTATACAATCCAAGACTCGGGATTCTCGAGTATACCAACGAGAGCATATCTAGTTAACTGAATAAACATCCTTACATTTAAATTTATGAATTTCCTTCATGAAGATATACAAATCTTATCATGCTTAGTGTATTTTTCTTAAACACTTAAAGGGTGTTAATTAGCTTAATTAATTAAAAAAAAAAAAATTGGGGATTTTCTAGTGAAAATTATGGGCATGACACCCCACCACTCACCGTATTGCTTTAAGGGAGCGTGCTTCCCATGGCAGCGCCCTCCACTAAAAGTGGAGGGAGCGCTGTCATGGTAGCAGCGCTGCCCCTTGTGCATGGGACCGGCTGTACATTGTACATACCGACACCCAATACAATGGGTGGCCGGCTATACAATCTACAGTCCGACGAACTTTTATTTTCCTTAGTGATGGGACGGGTGCACGAGTCTTGGGATCCGTGAACGGACAAAATTCATCTGCTCCTTTCTCCTGTGTTATGTACTTTATCATAACTATATATACAATAAACATATATATAGTATATATACATATATGTATATAATGTGAATATATATATGTATATATAATATATATATATTGTATATGTGTTTTTATTAATTATTTGTTCGAATTGTTGTAAATATATATAAGGTATATATATTGTGTATATTTACATATATATATAATAATGATATATGTTTAGTTATTCTGTCTTTTCTTAGAAAATTTATAAACTTGGTTTATTAAATTGAAGTTGTGACATACTTATGTACTTTTAAATAAATAATTATAAATTTTAGTTTAATTATTTATATTTAAAAGTGAGCATGTTTAAGTGGATGTGTATATTGTTTAATTTGGAAAAATTGTAGGAATTAAATGAGTTAGGTGGGAAACTGAAAGAAACTTTCTTGCATGAGTATATTATGATTTATATGTTATCAATATCTTGTTTTGTTAAAATTAGAATTTTTCCTTTCCTTGTAAAAGTAAAGGTAATTATTTTAGTTTATTATTTATCTGATTGAAGTAATTGGCTATTTACTGAAAAGTATTAGATAGGGAAATGGATTTAATATATCCAAAAATAGCGTAATTTCCTTGCCTTGGCTTTCGGTATTATTTCTCCTTAAGTTCGTAATTGGGGAAAAGGGTTATTTGAGTTTTGGTTTATACGTCTTCCAGAGGATGTGGGTTGTTGCTTTGTTAAGTCAACTGTTCATTTTTCCCTTGGGTAGTGCTATATGTGATTTATTTCCTCCAAGTGTTCAGAGTGAGTTTCCTTATTGTTACCTCCTAGAATAGGAGAGGTTGTGTTGTTTAGTTTGTAAGCACTTAAGTTACCCTTGGAGTCTAGTTTTGTATAGTGTGTTATCCATTAGAAGAGTGGCTTATGTTAGGCGCTAGAGCCCAAAGAGGTAAACTGGGTAACCTTCATAAGTGATTTAATCAAGTGATAATTAAAGTAATGTACTTAGATGATTAGGATGCACTTCACACTAATCAAGATAACTTAGCCTCACTCATAGACGCAAGGGCTCGTTTAGACTTGGGATGAGTGGGAAGGCTTGGAATGGCAAGGTCAATTATCTTGTCCTCACAAGAGGTAGTCGATTCCGCATGAGTAAGCATGAGGGTTGGGATTTGTTAGAGGTCACCAGGAATTGCGTAGCCTATGAAGAATGCCCAAAGGAGATCTCATGACTAATTGTGCGATGACACTCAGTCTAGGATAACATTGGGTTTTGTGTTATGTGTGTGGAGTCTATATCTTACTTGATCAATTTTATGTCTGAAAGCAATGTGACCATATTAATGTTAGAGTTATATTGTATATGTGCTTGGTTGAGACAGTATGTGTTAGTATGAGTCTGCCTTTAGTTAGAGGTTGTAGATCTTTGTCCATGTTACGTGGTTACTATCTCCTAACATGGGGGGTGGGCCTTCGGGTACCACTTGGTTGGGTGGAACATGCACCATACATCGTTGGGTCCCCTTTTATCTTTAGTACTTGGTGGTGAGACATTGAGTTGGACAGCTCATGGTTCTTGTTTTAATTCAAGCATTGTTGTATTTCAAATTGTAATAAGTTTTTTTACCCCTCTTGTATTTACGAGGTGGAATTATGTAATTGTAATACTTTTCTACTATTGCCTCATTCTAGGAATGAGGGATGTAACCAGATGTTAGAGTAATGAATTTATGTTATGGATGTTTGTCTTCTTATCTTATGTTGTTTATGTATGTTAAATTAATTCTTACTACATGAGTAATTAAATACAATAGTTTTAATTATATTTGTTGTATGGGTTTTAGTAATCTCGATTATGTAGCCTTAGAGGATGTTGTCGATTGTAGATGAACATGTATGTTTAATTCATTTTAATAAAAAAAAATTAGTACACTTTTATCGTGAATCTAAACTTCCTCCAGGGTTGTGTGGCGGAGCATTACAAGCAACTTCAATATTGACTTGATTTTTTTTTTTAAATCATTTTTTTGAATTTGAGAGAGATATTTGCTTCCCAATTTGACCTCTTGAGTGAAAACATTTGCCTTAGTTATTTCCTTTTGAGTGCCAAGATCATGATATGATACCACTTTTAATGAAATAACATGCACAAGATAAGAATACAATAAGAAATATACAAAAAATACTTGAGAATATTAATCCACTTTGAGGGGGAATGTTGCAGGGGGACCTAGTTAAATATTACAAATTTGACCTAATGCTGGGTTTTTGTGTTGTTGAGTCCAATTTTGATGTCATAAGGTCTATTTAGACCATTTCTAATGTTTTTAGTCTCATGGGGCGAGTTTTAGTAAAAGTTGTCAAGTTTTTCTAATTGTTGCAAAAGTTGCAATGCAACTTTGCAATTTTGGCTTGTATTGGAAGTTGAACGATCACATATTCAAAAGGTAGTTTTTAACCATTTGGTTTTGATTTTGGATGTTTAAATATTCCTTTTACAACTCGAGGCAAGGTTCTAAAGACATTTTTGGTGCTCAAGAAATAATAATTTCATTTTATGTGTGTTTTCATTGAATTTTGCTGCTACAACAAGTTGTACGGCTATGTACTGGTTACAAATGACATAATATGTTTAGGGATTGTTGGAGGCATGCATTAACCATATATATTTTTTGGTTTCATTTATTTTAATTTTGGTTTGAGCATGTTAGAAGCAAATCTCTAAAATCAGCCAGAAAACCCTAGGTTTGAGGGTTTGAGAGCAAAAACATGGAATAAAAGACCATTCCACTAGTGGAAATCTCTGCAAATTGGTGGAATGGGAGTAGTTAGGGTGATTTTAATTTTTGTAGTGGTTTTAGATGCAAGAGATGGAGTTAGGGCCTTGTTTGTGCAAGCCCTAGCCTAATATCTCAATGTATTAGGCTCAAATTGATAGGTAGAGGTAGGGTTTTGATGTTAGGAGATTAGGAAGAGTTACCAGTTGGTAAAATTCATTGATCCAAACCCCATGTGACCTTGTCGAAGTCTTGGAATGAAATTTTATGGTTGGGAGAGTGTTTAGGTTGAAGTTGCTTTGGAAAACAGGGCTAATTGAGCCTAGTTTTTGTGTAGCAGTCTATTTTAGAAGGTGTTGCTAAAAAACAAGTATATGCACAAATTTGATAAATTGAAAAGGAGCATAAAGGGTATCTGTAATGGCAAATAAATAGTGAGTTTGAAATCTCCTTTGAAAGATATGGTGAAATTTCACTATTTGATGTGCTACAAGGAAATATGAAGGATTTGTGAACAAAACACCAAGTTAGGGTTCCCAAGTTGAAAAGGTTGTTGAATTGTGAATGGTTAGAGAACCTCCAGCCTGCTCTGCATCAATGAAATCCTCTAAATATTTATAATAAGAACACAATTTTTAATATGATGATAATAAACTAACCACTAGCTCGTATATATACCTTAAATTTATACCTTGGTTTCCACCTAGGCCAACTTAGATACCTAAATATAACAGCTAGGATGAATTAATTACCTAAATAAAACCAAAATAATGGTCATATGACTTAAATAAGATTTAATGTAGCCATAATCCAACTACTGATAACCCTATTCACACTATAGAATCAAGGGTGTAGCATATTTCTATATATTGTGAAGATTAATACATCACCTAACTCGATTTATCAAAGAAATGTGATATTGAGCTTCCATTTAATAGTTTCCTCTTTGAATATATACTTTTGAGAAGGAAGATAAATTCTCCTCATATTCTAAGAAAATATATTTTCAGATGATGATGAAGGATGGGTGGTTTCAACATCCAAAGACAACAACCTAAAGTGATTATTGATACCTAGTAGTGATTGTTGATATTTGGTACACACTAGGGGGTAGGTAGTTTAAGGATTGATTGAGAGGGTCTAATAGAGAGGGGGAATGAGATGGAGTAAGTTGGAAAAAATAGAAATGAGGACTAGAAGGTTTTTTTCTTTTCTTAATCATCCTCCAATCATTTATCATGACTACATATTTATAGGATGATGGGGTAATGACTAAGGATCTAGGCAATGGGGGAAGAGGAATAGTTTGGATATTTAGGTTGCATAGGAGGCATTGAATAAACCCTTTGAGAATGATAGAATTAAAGTGAAGACTAGCTATAAGGGGTTAAAGAGGAAGAAGATTTCAAAAGATAGGAGAGCCTAGTTTTTTTTGACATGACAATCACATATCAAATGTCCCTCTTTTCATCAGAAGAAAGATGTATTAGGCTTGTTTAAATAGATTGTTGGTTCCATTTCAAAACTAAGGAGTGTCAATTTAATATTGCTTGGAAAAGGTTAAGTCAAGTAAACTTCTACACAAACCATATGATTAACTCTTGGGCTACAAAACTTATCTAAACCATGTTTGTAGCAAATTACTTTTCCAAGTTGAGCCACAATATCCTCATAAAAGGTTGAAATGTCAAATTTAAATATGAGAATCTATTCACATGGGATATTGTGGCTCAACTTGTAAAAGTGATTTGGTGCAGACATAGTTTAAATAAGTTGAATAACATGAACAAGAAGGACCTTTAGGATGCAACTCGAAATTCCAAACCTAGAGGTAATAAACTTGTCCACATACAATCATGTGTCATATTACTACATAGATTAAACACGTTCAACATATTTGAACATACAAGATACACAACCTTTCCTTAAAACTCTTATGACCTCAGTCTCCTAACTCATATTTTCCTAATTCATTTTAGTTCATTTATAAAAATCTAACTTTATTGAAACCCTTCTTAGAAAAGAAATAAAATGACTATTCAAGTTGACATTTAACCATGACATCCACTATAGACAGTTGAAATTCAAGTTTGACCCTATCCAAATGAATAGCATTAAACATTGAAAATTTTCTTGGTGAAATCATTATCTTCTCCTTTCTTCAATTCCAATGCATTAATAATGCATGCATTAGGAAGATCTACCAAAGATGGGAATAAGTAGGCTCTTCGTTGACCCAATATCCACATTATCTACATTCATCAACTCATTGATAAATTCTTATAGAAATCTACTAAAAGTTGACACGATCATAAACTACTCTATTTTTTATCACCTTAATACCAAACCTACTTGACTTAAAGAAAAGCATCTAAAACATAAACTAATCCAAAGCATTCTTAAACAATAAAATCATGCTTCTCCTCCCTAATTTCAAAGCATCATGCATGGGGGAAGCTCTTTATCGTGAGTCATTATGGTTTTGAATGCAATCATAGATGATTGAACCCATGCTGCATGTCAAGTGCACATAAAGTGGGTGGGGCCCAAGGCTGACACGGATCACATGTGAACTTTCCCAAACGGGATTGCAAATTGGGAAGGAGAGAAAGAATGCATCGATGGCATTGGTTTAGAGTAAAATATGGGGGCGCAATCATTTAGGGGGAATACATTCCCTTCTCTAATTCACATTCCACAAACTATCTCATCATTGCTTTGTGACACCCAAGTTTGCCCCACTTCTTTCTAATATATATAATATGGAAAGGAAGGTAGCACACATTAATTATTAGGGATGACTATATTATTCACTTTTATATTTATATAGTACAACCTTGCTACAATATCCCAAATACAAGTTATAAAATTGTATGGAGAAGCCAAATGGCAATTTTTTTGTAAAGTGCAAAAATCTTTGGCAATATGGTCTTGAAGGTTCTCAAATGTAATCAAATCCTACTATTGGCATGTGAGGTGGGGTTTGCACACTATTCATATGTAAGATTCATGCAATCCTTCATATGTTCGTTGTATTGAAGCCTCTTTTTAACATTATACCTCATGCATGTATATGAGGTGTTAATTTTATTAATTAATAAAAGAAAGGAAAATTTAGTTGTCATATAGTCTATTATAGCTAAAAAATAATTTGAAAAAAAAAAATTTAATAAAAAGAAAATTTGTTATTACATTATGGCATGTGAGGTGGGGTTGGTGTACTATTTAGATAAAGATTTGTATCAATGTTTTGCATCATTTTGTATTTATGTCATTTTTTAGCGGTGAAGAGTGTATGTTCAATATTTTATTATTTGTTTTGAGTTTATTTTAATTAGGTTGTCTTTAGTGTAACTATTAGTATATAAATGATATATTTCTACATAAATTTTGGTAAATTATTCAATCTTAACTTTATTATATCTACACATGTTCTTAGGGATAGGTCTTGATGTTGAAATTAATTATTCACCTACTTGGATAGAATATATAGGCTTTGACATCATTCAAATAATCTAGAACTTCCAAATTCATATTTAAAATTAGACCCAAGCTAACTACCTCCTAACTATTCTTATTGTTGACTTGAGTGCAAAATATGTTAATTTGTGTGCTAGGGTGTTGTGTAAAAGGATACACACTTATTCACTTTTACACATCTAATCCATTTGAGTGACACTTAAACATTATCATTTAAGCATAAATAATTCATTACATCATTTTCTTACATCAACACATTCACAGAAATGAATTAGGGCATCTTGCAGAGTTGATCATTATATTTGATCTTTGATCCAAACTATTAAATAAGATCCTAGAGGTTTGACAAAAAGGAGAAGATCCTCTCTTGCAAAACTTCCACAGTATTTTTGACATTGTTAATTTGTTATTGTACATTATGTTGGGTCCTAAAATTGCTGCTCACACTTCTGGAGGGATTTTTCCAACTCAGGGCTAGGGAGATGTCATTCTTGAGGATACAAATATGCTCATCAACAAAGAGTGAGGGATAATAGACCAATTTCAGAGAGTGGATAAACCCTCCTTCACTTTGAGCTCAAAAGGACCTAGGGGGTATTCTTAGAGGTAATATTTAATAATTTTAATCACATCTAAAAATATTACACTATAATTAAATTGTAGTAGTATCCAAATATATTCTTTGACCCCAAATTTTATCACTGGATCAAAGACTAACCTACTGCTATGACCTCTATTAAGATGATATTGGCATGTAGGACATGATTCACTAAGATAAAAATCCGTAAGACACAAAAAATATTTTCCTCCTTATAAGATAGAATCATAAAATACATATGCACCTACTTCCTACTCCTATATTATTGGTTAAATTTCTTGTTCATTTTAACCTTATGGAGGGTTAAAATTGTCAAGACCAGTGCCTTATATGGGTTATGTAGTCATATTCAACCATTAAAAACAAAAAACGATAAATAAAAATAGAAGTATGATATTTAACAACCAAATCTACTTAATAATTCTTCTCAAAATCTGCATTCATATGTAATAAGAAAGAGACCACTATACATATAATTTGTAGTGATTTAAAATGTTGTAACACTTATCAAATTCATGTTATAATCTTTCCAACAAATATGATGAGAGAAACTTCAAAGAGGGAGGGTCTATCATACCTCCCTACTCAATTTCCTCCAAAATATAAACAACTGGCCAAGAAGACACTTAGTTATAAATATATGTTTCAAATAGCTACCTCTCTATAATTTCTGTAATGAATTTCCCGAATGGAGAATGAAATAGAATATTTGGAATCTTACAATACTTCCAACACATTGGTCATGAAAAATAAATAATGGTCCATCCTTTGAACAATAAAGACTCTATCCTATATAGAAATCCCCCAAAATCCATGACCAATAGAAGAGGGCATGTAAATTTCTATGTTAACTAAAAAACCCTTTGATTAATGCTATGTAAATGATGCCTATATCCTTTGGGTATTTTTTTCCATAGAATACACATAATTTCAAACCAAGATATCTAGTTGTACTCACAGGGTATGG
Organism: Sequoiadendron giganteum; assembly: GCA_007115665.2. Taxonomy (NCBI): domain Eukaryota; kingdom Viridiplantae; phylum Streptophyta; class Pinopsida; order Cupressales; family Cupressaceae; genus Sequoiadendron; species Sequoiadendron giganteum. Next base: position 617,474,203 of record CM021100.1, on the reverse strand, counting down.
AGAGAAACCTTTCTTTAATATACAAATCACCCCCTCATTAATGGTGAACTATTTTTAGTGTGTAGGCCAAGTAACAAACAAAGTCCTTAAAAATGACCTACAAAAATCTATCTTATATTTTTTTAGGGTAGAGTTTTTATAACTTGTAACATATGATAGACACATGAGGGATGAAGAGGAGGAACACTTATGCAAAGTTTGACCAAAGTTGGACAAATTAGGAATCATCAAAAATCGTTTGTAAGTGATGGATCAAATAGGGTCAACACACACAAATATGATGACACGTGAAAATTTTGGAATTAATAAATTGAGTCCCAACAAATCCATATTTCTAGCTACTAATATATTTATTTCTAGGTACAAGAGGCCTATATGTCATAAGTTCATTTCTATAGTCAAGATTCATTGTTTATAATTTTTTTAAATATGTGGGAGAAGCTTCAAACCCATGAGTGTAGATTCAACTCTATTCATATTTAGTCAATTGCCTAGTTCAAATTTCATCTCTTTTCTTTCAATGAATCCATGATTAAGAAATTAAAAGTTGTAGTTTAAAATTTATGATCAAAACAATGAATTGGTATTTATTTACCATTGAAAACTACCAATTATTTTCACTTCTTTTAATTTTTATTTTTAAATTAAATCATATGATATATGATGACTATAAATTAGGTTGATTGGATTATACTACTTGTTATATTTATAAAACTACAATTTAGTTAAAAAGTCATTTTATTGATTTATATTTTCTATGAACTCATTTAGTCTTACACCTCTTAGGTTTGTTCTTAAATTTTATACCTTATACTTGTTCTATTAGATTATTATTTTTTCATCTTCCATTTTAGATCTAATTTATATTATGGTTTGGATCCACTTGAGAATTTATATTTCATTCATTTATATTGATGAGGGTTTGGTTTATTATTATTATTATTTATTTCTTTGATCCTTAACTCATATACCCTCCCTTATGTACTTTCATTTCTATATCTTCTCCATGGATTTCTCTTCTACTTCTTAGCTAAATTTCAAATTTTATGCTTTATGATGATACATCTTTTGTGGCCTATGATAGTGACTTGGATTTTTCTTCAAACCTATTCATTTGATACATCTAGGAGTCTTAATTCATGTTGTGTTGTACTTAGCAAGCATATTTCATCTCCATCTCATGATTCCTTTAGTTTGACATCTATGGATTTTCCTTAATTTGTCTCTCTTGCTTCATCTTTTCTTTAAGATCATAGTGATTTAGCTACACACGTTCCCCCTTCACATGAGATTGTTAGTCATTCTTCTCTATATTTAGTTCTCCTAATCAATTGATGATGTATTTGGTCAAGAATGTAGTGATGATTATCTCTTCTCATGATAAGGTTGATGAATTTGTTTCATGATGTAATCCTTTTCTAATACTATTTATAGAATCAATTAGCAAAAAAAGTGTAATGTTACATGCTTGATTATCTTTATCTACATGCTAATATACATCATGATTTTATATTAATGAATATGTTTGGTAATAAATTGATTGATGGAGAAAATTAATGGTTCAATTCACATCATGATTCTTATACACCATTCAATGATTTTCCATGCATATTTGTAGATTATTTTACTATTAGCTCTAGAACATGTGTTTCTCATGAATAGCATTCTTCATCTTGTAGTGTTCCTTCCCTATGGGATCACATGGGTTTTTCTATGAATCATGAATATATACTATTTTTTGATATGGTAAATATCCTTTAGATATTTTATATTTTTGTATGGTATTTAAATTTGAGTCATTATGGATTACATCTTATAAATATTGAATAGTGACCAAATGCATGACTTAGATATGCATGCATATTAAGAACAACAAGAGAATCTCTTAAATTTTTTACTTGGTTTATATGAGGACAATGGTAAACCATCTAGAGATAATCTCCTACATCCTCCTAGACTACACATGATTTACATACACCTCAATATATTGAGCATATTAATAATGACCATGTACATTATTTGAGCCCCGTTGTGAGTATAACAAAACATTTATAAATTTTTATTATACATATAAATAAAACTCTAAAATAAAATATTATATAATTAGTGAGATATTGAATAATCCTTTGGCATATGAAATTTTGATATATCCTTCACAAAGTGGATTTGTAGCATTCTTTTTAACAAAATATAAGGGTAAAGGTGATTCACGAATTAATCTAAGTACCTTATAAACTATATGCATAAGTTATTTTTATGAGGATAAATCAATTTTAGGCTATGTACAACAATATTGAGTGGTTACACATTTAATTAGTCTTTTTCATTGCATTGTTCCTTTATTAATTCTTGTGTGAATTTTTCTAATGATTTACATGATTCTTTGCACAACAATTTTGAGCCTAAGGAAATAATTTCTCAAATATTATAATTAAAGAAATGACAACATATAAAAGTAATTATTAGGTGTTGAGATTTCAATATTTTATGACTAACATGATGTCTAAATTGCTAGATGGTGAGATTCAAAGTTTATTTACTAATGGTTAACTTACATTTCTCAAGAATATTTTTTTTACAATATTTATCATTCATTTTAGATTTATGTGCTACTATATGTAAATGTAAGTGTTCCTTATGTAAGGGAAGTACAAAAAAATACTAATTAATCAATAAAGAGGACAACACAAGTATACCATATCTATAATAATTTCAATGAAGTAACACTACTAGAAAGAAAAAAATAGAAGACAAATAGAACATATGATACATATAATATACCATAGGAAAACCATAACCTCCAAAGAACACCTAAATATATTAGTTTTTTAAAACAAGTTAGAATACAGTCATGATTCATAGTGCCTCACATGGGATCTACACTCTAAATTCAATGGATAAATTTGGAAGTATTTAACCTTGCATAAAATTGGCCATACAATTTCCATCCCAAGCCCTAATAAATAGGCTAAGGAGACAAAACAGATGATAGATTTTTATCAAAAAAATAGGTACAAAATATGAGCTAAAATAAACTCCATATGGTTCACATTAAACTCATGCATTAAACTCTCCAAAATTATCTGCTTTGTGAATAGATTGTAACTAATAAGTTGACTATTTGACCCCTATGACAAAAGGGTCCAATGTAATTCCAAATTTCCCTAATATGAGACAAGAATTACATGTACACACCTCCTACAAATGTTTGTATTTAGTTATTCAAAGATGCTATTCATAGTCCACTTAGTAATCCCTTCATCAATGAATTTTACTACCACCATAAGACCAATGAAATATTATGGAGACTTACAAGAATAGAATATCAAGATTCCATCCAAATAGGGCACCTTTTTTCATATGGACATAATATGTAAATATTATAAAAATACTAAATAATTCATCTAAACCTAGGAATTGCAAGGTGTACAACACCTTGTTCCCTAGTTCTAACATTATTGGAAAACGTTCATTTATATCATGCTTCTAGCACTTCTTTTTATTCTCATGTACTCCCATGTGGTATACTCAAGTTTAAATTAGGAAAATGAGGGAAATTAGGATGAATTTCAAGTTAATCATAGCAATTATTATCGTGCACATCAAACTGACACATTTAGAAACTTCACTATATTAGAAGAGCCTTATTATATTGTATTGGAACCAAAAACTTATATATTAGAAGAGCCTTATTATATGTTGGCTTGTTTTATCTTACATTTAACTAATTGGAAGATATATTAGAAATGATATTTTGCATTAAATGTGTTGATTTTAATGATGTTAATGATGGGATGACTATGCAATTTGAAATCTCTACTATCATATTAGCATGCTATTCTTGATGTTTTTGTGCAGGTGATTAAATTCTTACTATGAGTTGGGTTTATTAAACTTTATATTTAACAATGTGGAATCAATTGCACTCCTAAAAGATCTAGCTGGATAACTGCTTCACCATGATTTTGAATTGAATTTCTTAGCCGATTTGGAAACTGCTTGTTCTAGCTATTATGAGGAGAAATTATCTCGAATACTTTCAGTTCTGTTTAGTTTAGTTTGTCACTTTGTATCTTGGCGGTTAGTTCCATGATTTTGAATTAAAAAATAAGTGATATGTCTATAAATATCCATCTTTAGATTTAGTCTGGAGTTAGTTAATCTTTCGCTTAATCTTGTAATTTTGGTACTATGCACTTTTGTTCTACTTTCCTATTTGGGCCAATTGGAATGAAAATAATGAGTTTATTTGACTCTAGGTGTTAAACAAAGCCACTAAAAAGGATCATTTTCCTTTTCCATTTATTGATTAGGTACTTGATAACTTAGCTGGTAGTAGCCATTTCTCTTTCTTGGATGGTTTTAGTGGGTTCAATCAGATCCAAGTGGCTCTTGAAGACCAAGATAAGACTACTTACACATGTCCTTGGGGTACGCATGCTTATATAGTTCTACCATTTTGGTTGTGCAATGCACCAACCACTTTTCAGAGAGTTGTCCTAGCTATTTTTGCATATATCTAACTACCTCATGTGTGGAAGAATATATGGATGACTTCACGGTTCATGAAAAAACATTTGAAGAAGCACTTGAAACTTTGAACAAGGTTTTACAAAGATGTAAGGATCATAGGTTATCTTTAAATCATGAAAAATGTTCCCTTATGATGACAAAAGGAATTATTCTAGGACACCACATTTCCAAACAGGGAATCAAAGTTGATCCCAAGAAAGTAGAAATCATTCAACAAATTGAGATCCCTAAAAATCAAACTGGTGTTCGTAGTTTTCTTGGGAATGTTGGGTATTACAAAATATTTATTGAGGGGTTTCGAAAAATTGTTGAACCTTTGTTTACATTTCTCAAGAAAGATGTGGAATTTTTATGGGCAAATGATTATCATAAATCTTTTGAAACAATTAAACATGCCTTAACTACTTCTCCGATTATTAAAGGACTTGTTTGGGGAGTTCTATTTCATATACATACTAAAGCATCCAAATTTGATATTGGTGCAGTTTTGGGACACAAAGATGAGAATGAAGCAATGCATGCTATCTACTGTGTTAATAAAAATCTGAATTCTGTAGAAATAAATTACACAACAACTGAAAAAGAGTTTTTAGTTGTAATATATGCAATTAATAAGTTTAGGCATTATATTTCAGGTTACAAAATATTCATTCACACAAACCATGTTGTTATTAGAAATCTAATGAATAAGGTTGTAGTGGGTGGATGAATTATAAGATGGCTATTATTATTGAAATAATTTGATGTGACCATAATAGATAAGCCTAGTAAAGATAATGTTGTTGTTGATTTCCTCTCAAAAATTGTTTTGAAGGGTGATCAGGAGCCATTAGATGACACATTTTCAGATGATAACTTGTTTGCAATACCAATTCATCCTTCATGGTTTTTTGATCTTGCAAATTATCTTGTAACAGGGAAGTGTCCAAATCATTTTAATCCTAAGCGAAAGAGGAGATTAATTCGTGAAAGTTTTAGATTCCAATGGATAAATGAAATTTTGTTTAAGATGTTTCTTGATCATGTTCTTCACAGGTGTGTTTCTGAAATAGATTTTTATGATGTTGTACATGCTTTCCATCATGAGCCAAAAGGAGGAAATTATTCAGTGATTAGAACATTTCATAAGATCTTAGGAGCTGGTTATTTTTGGCCATCTATGACAAAGGATGTTTCATTCTTTGTTAATCATTGTGATGAGTGTAAGCACATGTGAAGACCTAAACCAATAATGGAGATGTCGTTACAACCTCAGATAACTCTGGAACCATTCGAGAAATGGGGAATTGATTTGTGGGACCTGTTGATCCACCTTACAGAGGATAAAATTATATTCTAGTTTGTACAAACTATGTCACAAAGTGGGCCGAAGTGAAAGATTTACCATCAAAAAGGAAAGATAAAGTAGCTGATTTTTTGTACAAACATATTCTTCAAAGATTCGATGCACCAAGGGAGATAGTGTCAGACCAAGGAGCATAGTTTGTGTCTACTATGATGGTAGATTTTATGAAAATATATCAGATGACACACATAAAATCTACACCATATCATCCTTAGGTGAATGGACAAGTATAAGTGACTAACTAAGAATTGGAAAATATCTTGACAAAAACTATTTCATTGAGGAAAAAAAAGTGGGCATAAAGGTTAGATGAAGTAGTTTGGGCTTACAATACAAACTGGAAAAATACTCTAGGGTTCTCTCCATATGAGCTAGTGTATGGGAAAACTCTAGTCATGCCTATTGAGTTCAAGTTGTAGACATTAAAAATAGCATTGGATGTTGGCATTGACTTGTCTGAAGCAGAGAAAAGTAGGATTCTATAGCTAAACCAATTGAATGAAATGAGAATGTAAGCTCTTCAACACACAAAAATAATTCAGAAGTAGAAGAAAGAATGGAATGATAAGCAAATTGTGATCAGACAATTCAAGAAGGGATATTGTGCACTACTATTTGATTCTAGATTCCATGAGTTTAAAGGGAAATTAAATACAAGATGGATGGGACCCTATGAAATTGATCAAGTTTTTGAAAATGGATTTGTTCAACTAGTACCAATAGATGGATAAAGAAGGATTATGTTGGTTAATGGTCATAGACTGAAGATATATCACAAACCTACATCAAGAGAGGAGTTTTTATCAGATTTTCAGCATAGAATTGAATATTTTCTGATGGAAGATATTTCTTCCATGGGAGAATGTGCTCCTAAATAATCTTTTGAAGAAAGGTATGAATAAAGAAGGTAGATTGAAAACTAGAAATGGCTATTTACCTTCTGAATAAATAGATTGAAAACTAGAAATGGTGGTTTATCTCCTAAGAAAAAATAAAAAATATATTTTTTTTTGAAAGAAGGAATGACTGAAAACCAAAAATGGTAGTCTTCCTGGATCAACTCCGGTTTTCTTCTGATGGCTCTAAATGACTCTTGATGTTCTCTAAGGTTCTCAATAATAAACCTTTTTGCTAATTTTGAGGTCCCTTTGATTGACTCATTGGAAAATTTTCCAACTGAGTTAATTAATATGCTTCGATTGACTTCAACATTAAATAAAAAGGTACACATTTATTGTAGGTATTATTTTGAAATATTATTTTATGACTTAGTTATTATGATGTGGAATGAAATAAATGTTTTAAGCATAGAAATATCCGCCCAATAGTTATTAATTTTGTAATAAATAAGTATTAATCATTTCATAATTTGGCAGAGAGATAAGGATGTGACGCTTAAATGGATTCTGCAGTAATTTCAAGTAATAATGAGATTTTCATATCAACGCCAATAAATTTGCTTATATCAGCATTGCCACCAACTTTTCAAATCATAATGCAAACTACAGGTTTGTTGCATGTAAATCATCCATCGGGAATAAAGAGGAATTAATAACGGACGATTTAACATGACGTGCAATTTTTTTCAAAAAAATTACGTTGGAGTGAAGAAATGCTCATTTTGTGTTCTGCTTAACATTTGTGGCTACCATTTTATCTGTTGAGTTATAAAAGTGAAAAAATGGGGCATAAGAGAAATTTAGAGATTGAAAACTTTAGTCTAGACCCTAAGACAGAGAGATTACTCAGAGAAGCTAGGTGGCTCAACTTTATACAAATGTATGAAGGATTTGAGCTTGAATTGGTCGAGGAATTCATCAAAAAAATTCATGTTAATGTTACCAGAGTAAGAGAGGAGGTAATAGAGATCAATCCCACTATTATAAGTGAACTATCTAATATTTGAGTTGAAGGGGAAGTGGTAAATAAATGGAATATAAGTTTTGAAGAATTGGTTTTAGCATTTGATGAAGAACTTGGAAAGCGGCTTGAGATTCAATGGCATAAGGGAAGCCAAAGGGGAATTTCTCGCAACAACCTAGAGGAACCATAGATGTTGAGAAAATGTGTCTCAAGTTCCAATTTGAAGCCTCATCTTTCATGACTTGGCAAAAAATGCTTCATTTATGCCTTTACTACTATACCACACCTGGCTCTATTCTGGCTTTGGCAGTACCATGGTGACAGTCTTGGAGGTTACCACCTTATTTGCACAGTGAGACTGCCAACATGGCGGTTACCGCCATACTGCAAGCGGTGGGTCCACTCACCATGGTGGCCATGGTGAGACCGCCTGCGGTTGGGTCTGACGGTTACCACTACACCGCGGACAGTCAAGTCACTGACCATGGTAAGACTGCCAACGGCCTGGCTGGTGGTTACCATCCTACGACATACAGTCAAGTGACTAACTGCAGTGGCCGTGGTAAGACTGCCAGCGGTCTACCAAGATGACTACCGCCATACCATGATTAGTACTTGTTAGTGTTGTGGTAGCATGGTAGAGAGATGGGTAGAGCTCGATGGTGGCTTGGGGTGAGCTTGATCGAGCTCACCGCCATACCGTGAGTTGAACTCGGTAGGCTTGCGGTAGTGCGGTATGATCTTGGAGCTCGATCAGTTGAGCTTGACCAATTGGACCAGAAAGTCAAGAGCATTGCTGAATACAAGAAGGACACATGGCTCAGTGTCAGAGCAATAATTGGCTAAAGGCCAAAGTCGCAACAACATTTATTGCAGGTTGACTCAGGGTGGCGGACAGGACCCGATTTGGGTAAAGAAGTTAATGCCTGGGTGGCTCGATGCAAGGAGGTTGACATGAGCAAATTGATTGCGTGATTGGATGATAGATTCATGACTGATGATTGGGGCTTGGTTGGTAGAATTGAATGCAACCTATGACTTAAGTAAGTCGAGTACAATATTGCATATGAATTGAATTCGAACTGTATGTTAAAAAGAACATTGTAACAGTGAGATAAAACAAGTAGTGTTGCTATAAGCTGATCAGAGAAGACTGTATATTGTATGCAACCGATTCAGTTACTGTAATACAATTGTCTTGACTTTGTGTGGTGGGTTTTTTACCTATAAAGGTTTTCCCACGTATATCTTGTGTCAATTGTGATTGCTTAATTTATGTTATCTATTTTATTGGTTGTATTATTCTCAAGTAAATGTATAAAGTTATTGAAACTTGTTTTAAGCTCTCCTCCTCTATTGTATTAGTGTCAAGCGAATGTATTCCACATTGTTGGGTCTTTAGATCCATCCTGATTTTCCCTTCAAGTGGTATCAAAGCCTGGCTAGTTGTGTTATCCTTGTAGGAAAGATCAATTTTTTGTGCTAATACTGTTTCAATGGGAGTATTGTTGTGTTAAAACTTATTTCTGTTTGAGATGGCGAGTACATCTGGTAGAGTAGAGATTGAGAAGTTCAATGGTATTAACTGAGTTATGGAAACTCAAGATAGAAGACTTGCTTGTGGATAGAGACCTTTGGATTGTAGTGTCTAGAACTAAGCCACAAAGTACAACACAAGAAGCTTGGGATCTTGCTGATAGAAAAGCAAGAGGTTTGATAAGACTTAGTCTAGCCGATTTTGTACTCTTGAACGTCCATGAGGAGCATTTTGTAGCTTCATTATGGAAGAAGCTTGGTGATATTTATCAGGGAAAGTCTCTGGTAAATAAGTTATTCCTGAGGAAGAAGGTGCATCTATTGCAGACCATCTGAACTCATTTAATATGAGTGTTACACAACTGGCATTTGTACGTATAAAGATAGAGGAGGAGGATCGTTGCATGCTCCTATTGTGTTCATTACCTGACAGTTGGGATCATCTGGTGATGGCTATTGGAAGCACAACCGTTGCATTCAAGATGGATGACATGGTTTCTTCGCTCTTGTCTCAAGAAATGCAAAGGAAGTCTTCTGATATGGCCAAAGAGGCTCTTGCTTTTCAAGGTAGACCAAAGGAGAAAGGCAAGAAGAAGGACAAGAAGTCAAAATCCAAATTTTCAGGGAGATCAAAATATCCTGGTAAAAAGTTCAAGGTGAGATGCTAGAACTATGGGCAACCTGGGCATATCCGAAAGGATTGCAAGGAGAAGAAGAAGAAGAATGTCTTTGGCAATAAATATTCTCAAAGTGATGTAGATGTATTCATTGCAGAAACCTTGAAAACTGAAGCATCTAATGATGTCTGGTTGGTTGACTTAGGTGCGTCCTTTCACATGAAGTCCAATAGAGAATGGTTCTCTAAATACAAGACATATAATGGTGGAAAGTTGTACTTGGCAACTGATTCAACGTTGGAGATAGTTGGTAGAGGAAGAGTCAAAATTCAGTTTCCTAACGGGAGAGTCAAAGGTATTGGTGGGATACTTCACATACCAAGTCTGGCTTGAAATCTTCTTTCTATCAGTAAGTTAAATGATGCTGGTGTAGAAGTTTCTTTTTCAAGTAAGGGATGTAAAATGGCTAGAGGTACAATTGTGCTTGGCTAAGGGTGTTTGTACTGGCACTCTGTACTAGCTGTATGCACATTCTATTCTTTGTAACAGTGCCTTTGTAAAGTCAGGCAATGCTGCACCCATAGAGAAAGATGAAGACACTTCTTTGGATGCAAATGCTATGGAGGTGAAAATAGCAGTTGAGAAAACTATGCTATGGCATCATAGACTTGATCACATAGGTGAGAATGGTTTAAAAACCTTGAAGAATAAAAATCTTGTAGAAGGTCTTGATGATTGTAACCTTGAGTTTGATTTTTGCGAACATTGTATCTATGGAAAGTAGCACCGTGTTTCATTTTATTCTAGTCCTCACAAATATTCTGGTATACTGGATTATGCTCATCTGATGTGTTTGGTCCAGTTAATGTTCCTTCATTATCGAAGTCTAGATATTATGTTTCTTTTATTGATGACTGGTCGAGAAGGGCATTTGTATACTTTCTTAAAAGTAAATTAGAAGTGTTCAATCAGTTTAAAGAATTTAAATCTTTGGTAGAGAATCAGATTGGAAGGAAAATTAAATGTTTGAAGACAGACAATGGCGGTGAATTTTGTTCTGCATATTTTGAAAGGTATTGCACTAATCATGAAATTAAAAGGCATAAAACAACGACTTATACTCCACAACAAAATGGAGTTGCTGAAAGGTTGAATAGGACATTGATGGAAAAGGCAAGGAGTATGCTGAGCGGTGTTGGTCTGGAGAAAACGTTTTGGGCTGAGGTTGTGGCTACAACATGTTATCTAATAAATAGATCTCCTTGCTCTGCTCTTTTTGATAAGACGCCTTTGGAAGCATGGTCTGGTAAGAAGCCCTCTCTGAGGCATGTCTATGTGTTTGGATGTGAGGAATATGTTTATGTGCCAAATGAGAAGAGATCTAAATTGGATAACAAGGCTATCAAATGTATTATCTTGGGTTATGGATTTGGTGTGAAAGGGTACAAGCTTTGGAAACCTGTTACTGAGAAGGTTTTGTACAACAGGAGCATGATATTTTGTGAGCTAAAGCCTTCAGTAAGTGATCAACAACTTGAGATAGATCAGAGTGACAAGAAGAAGGATGTAGTTGAGATTCCCCAAACTCCAGAAATGGAAGAGTTGCATGATGTACCTGAGACTGGGGAGAGATCAAGCAACTTTGGAAGTTCTGATGATGAAGAACAACCTCAGCCTGTAAGAAGATCTACACGAAAGAAAAGGAAAACTGATAGTTATGGTTTCTCACTATTAAATTCGAACTGTGCCTATGTTTTAATTCTAAGACTAATGAGCCTAGGACTATAAAAGAAGTAATCAACATGGCTGATTCAAATTCTTGGCTGGATGCCATGAATGAAGATATGGACTCATTGAAAAAGAATAAAACTTGGAATTTTGTACCACTACCTAAAGGGCGAAAGCCTATTGGCTGTAAGTGGATATTCAAAAAGAAAATAGGCCTTGATGGTAGTGTTGAGAAGTATAAGGCCAGGTTGGTTGCAAAGGGATTTTCTCAAATTGAGGGAATTGACTATGGAGAGATTTTTTCTCCTGTAGCAAAGCTGACATCCATTTGATTTTTATTGTCATTGGCAATTGTGTATGATTTTGAAATTGAGCAGATGGATGTGAAGACATCATTTCTCAATGGTGAGCTGGAAGAAGAAATATACATGTCCTAGCCTGAGCATTTTGTTGAAAGAGGCAAACAAAATCTGATCTGTAGGTTGAATAAATCTCTCTATGGTTTAAAACAATCTCCTAGAATGTGGTACCAAAAATTTGACATGTTTGTGTTGTCAATTGGATTTGTGAGATCAAAATCTGAGAATGATTGTGTGCTTGTTATTAACTTGTATGTGGATGATATGTTATTCATTGAAAATATCAAGACTATGATTTCGGATCTTAAATCTCAATTGTCTGCAAAGTTCAAAATGAAAGATCTTAGTGCAGCTAGGTACATTCTTGGAATGGAGATAACCAGGGATAGAACAAGCAGAAAGCTTTGGGTTAGTCAGAATAAGTATGTGAAAACAGTTCTCGAGAGGTTTAGCATGGATGATTGCTTAAGTATGTGAAGACAATTCTTGAGAGGTTTAGCATGGATGATTGCAAGCAACTTATTTTTCCAATCATGCATGGAACTAAGCTGTTTGTTGAAGATTGTCCAAAGTCTGAAACTGAGATGGTGGACATGACCAGTGTGCCTTATGCAAGTGTTGTTGGCAGTTTGATGTATGCTATGGTCTGTACAAGACCAGACATTGCCCAAGCAATGGGAGTTCTAAGATGATTTATGGAAAATTTGGGAAGATCACATTGGGATGCTGTGAAGAGAGTATTTAGGTATTTGAAGGGGACTTCAGATTATTCACTGTGTTACCATGGAAATTTGGTTGGATCATAGAGGACTCTCAACATTCATAGGTATGTTGATTTAGATTGGGAAGGGCACATTGACAACAGGTGATTTGCCAATGGATACACTTTCATGCTTAATGGTGGAGCAATTAGTTGGATGAAAAAGCGACAGGTTGTAGTTTCTTTATCTACAACAGAGGCAGAGTACATGGCTGCAACTCATGCCTATAAGGAAGTTGTTTGGCTAAGGCATTTATGTTCAAACATTGGATTTAATGCTGGGAAGATTTCAATCTACTGTGGCAATCAAAGTGCCATTTGTTTGGCAAAGTATCCGACCTTTCATGCTAGGACCAAGCACATTGATGTATAGTATCACTTCATGAGGGATATGGTTGAAGATGGCTAGGTCAGTCTGGAAAAGGTGGAAACCTTGAAGAATGTTGTAAACGCGTTAAAAAAGCCGGTTAGCACAGACAAGTTCATATGGTGCACAAAATTGATGGGCCTTGGGGCCTATGAGAAACATTAATTCTTTCGAAGCCATGGGGGAAGATGAAAGTGTTGGCCAAGTGGGAGCTTGTTGATAAAATGTGTCTCAACTTCTAGCTTGAAGCCCCATCTTTCATGACTTGGTGAAAAATGCTTCATTTTTTCCTTTACCGCTATACCATGCTTGGCTCTGTTCTGGCTTAGGTGGTACCATGGTGAAAGTCTTGGTGGTTATCGCCTTACCACATGTAGTGAGTTCACTCACCACAGTAGTGCGATGAGACAGCCAACAGTGGTCTTGGCGGTTATTGCCATACCACAGGCGGTGGGTCCACTCACAGTAGTGGCCGTGGTGCGACCACCTGCGGTTGGGTATGGCAGTTACTGCTGCACCATGGACAGTCAAGTGACTAATCACAGTGGCCGCGATAAGACCGCCAACGGCCTGGCTAGCGGTTACTGCTGCACCGTGGACATTCAAGTGATTGATCGTGGTGGCTGCAGTAAGACCACCAACGGTCTGCCAAGATGACTACCACCATACCGTAGTTAATCCTTGTTAGTGTTGTGGTAGCACGGTAGAGAGATGGGCAGTGCTCGGTGGTGGCTTGGGGTGACCTCGGTCGAGCTCACCACCATACCGTGAGTCAAACTCGACAGGGCTGCGGCAGTGCGGTATGAGCTCGGACGAGCTCAGAGCTAGGTCAGCCAAGCTTGATCGGTTGGACCAGAAAGTCATGAGTGATGACGAATGCAAGAACGACACATGGCTCGGTGTCAAAGCGATAATTGGCTAAAGGCCAAAGTCATAGCAGCAGTTATTGCAGGTTGACTCAGGGTGGCGAACAAGACCCGATTTGGGTAAAGAAGTTAATGCATGGGTGGCTCGATGCAACAAGATCGACATGGGTAGATCAATTGCATGATTGGATGATAGATTCATGAACCTGATGATCGGAGCTTGGTTGGTAGAATTGAATGCAACCTATGACTTAAGTAAGTCAAGTACAATATTGCATATGAATTGAATTCGAGCTGTATGTTAAAAAGAACATTTTAACAGTGAGATAGAACAAGTAGTGCTTCTATGAGCTGATCAAAGAAGACTATATATTGTATGTAACCATTTTTGTTACTATAATATAATTGTCTTGACTTTGTGTGGTGGGGTTTTTACCTGTAAAGGTTTTCCCATGTATATCTTGTGTCAACTGTGATTGCTTAATTTATGTTATCTATTTTATTGGTTGTATTCTTCTCAAGTAAGCGTATAAATCTATTGAAACTTGTTTTAAGATCTCCTCCTCTGTTGTATTAGTGTTAAGGGAATGTATTCTGCATTGTTGGGTCTTTAGATCCATCCCATTTTTCCCTTCAATGAAAAACAATTGTAATATGGTTAATGAAATTCTTCACCTATGAGGGGAAATACGACTCAATCTTAGGGCTAGGAATGAAAAATTTAACACATTTGAGGTATGGACAGACCCTCTACAAAAATTAACCTACCTACCTTTCTATTTTCTCAAATATATTCTATGATATCTAGGATAAAATCTAGGGGTGCATTATCCATTAGGTATCATAGTTTGATACATTTAATTATCAAGCACCATTTTATGAGGAAAGAGTCTGGTAGGGAAGGATGGTTAGAATTTTTTCAACCCCCATTGTTAAACGTGAAAAGAAATCCAAAAAGGGACCTGCAACAAAAAGGTTAAAAGTTGAAAAAGTAGAATATTTTGAGAAAAGATAGAAAACGAAAAAGAGAAAGGTATAGGAAACTGTTAGGCAACCTGTAGTAATTTTAAATTGGAGATGAGGAGGTTGAATCTTCTTCTCCATACTAGTTGGTTTTTAAAAAGAGGAAGGGTAAAGAGACAATGGATGAATAAGAGAAATCTCCTCAAATGAAAGAAGGAGAGGAAACAAAGGAAGAAGAAGAGATAGCTAGGGCCATGGTAATGCCAAGAATACAAGCAAAATTGGAGGAAGAGAAAATAAGAATACAGTTTCTTGAAGAGAAGTTAAAAATAAAATAAGAGGAATTGCATGAATCTATAAATAAGACAGGGAAAATAGAAAAATAAATAGTAGAAAGAGAGAGTATTTTGAAAGGAAAATTAAACAAAACAAAAAAGGCCTTACAATAGGCTAATGCACAAGCATTAGCTCAAGCAAAAGAGACAACAAGGTTAAGTGCAGTGGAAATAGGAAGATTGAGGGAAAAATTACAACAAAAAGAGGAGTAGTTAAGACAAAAATCAAGTAAATTACATTCTCATGAGGCTTCCACCTCATCTGCTCCAAGGATATACCTCTCTCTAATGACACTAAAACATAACATGAAAATAATCAGTTGAGAAGTCAAAATCAACAGTTGGAGAAAGAGAGAGATGAAGTGAATGAGAGATTTCAACAAGTTGTAGAACTGTCCTCTATAACATTATCAATGAGAAATCCTTTAGGGTTATATGCATTATTCTTTAGAGAAATATTTCTCCAATGAAAAACCAATCAACAGGTTTTAAAAAGAAAAAATGATTATAACGATGAAAATGAATTTCTTAAAGACTTTTTTAGCACTCACCCTACTATTCAGAACCAGATGTGTAAATACTTCTAGCATGGTTTTCTCCTTGGTTATTTTCCACAATCTTTTCTAAATTTTTTTATAGGAGAGTTACAAATTAGATCTTTTGTATCATTGTTGCAGAATCAAGTAGAATGGGAAAACAAGACAACTCAATACAAGGATGCATAGATGAAATTAGGAATTCCTATGAGAGATGAGACCCCTTGGTCAAGAAATTTCAGAGCCAGATTTAGGTATTTTGCAATGTCACAAAATGTAGTTCTTGCTTACAAAAGGAATCTATCTGAAAGCATTCAAATTTTCAAAAATATTCAAGATCACCTTCCATACATAGGCTTAACTTTAGCAAGAGGTAGGTTCTGTAGTATTCCAACACCATTAAGAAGAAGAGAACCCATCTCACCAAGAAACATTACTTGGAGTCTCACTAGGGTGAGAACTTTGATTGATTTCATTGAAGAACAACAATTAAATTGGATTGGGATGAGATTCATACCACCTTTGATCAACATGCCTTCACCTACATTTGATGCATCACCATAATTTATAGGGGAGATTTTGAGAAAATGGATGGAAGAATTTGAAAAATTGAATGGTTATGCACATCCCAGGACCTACTTGGAATATATGTTGAAGGATGGTGATTTGGTTGACTTAGTTGCTTGGATGGTGAGGAAGAACAAGAATTTTCCAGATCCTCAACCATGAGGACATGGTTGATAGCAGGAGGGTGAGAAATGATGAGTACTCCAAATGACACTTTAATTGATGTTTTTATGTTCTCAAAGAATTTATTATATTATTAATTAACTATGATGGCAGTAGATTATATACTTATATATTTTCTTGTTTTATCTTACATTTAACTAAATGGAGGATAAATAAGAAATGATATTTTGCATTAAATGTGTTTCTTTTAATGATGTTAATGATGGAATGACTATGCAATTTGAAATATCTGTTGTCATATTAGCATCCTATTCTTGAGGATTTTGTGTAGGTGATTAAATTCTTACTATGAGCTATATTTGTTAAAATTTCTATTGAACAAAGTGGCATCAATTGCGCTCCTGTAAGCTCCAACTGGATAACCGATTCATCATGATTTCAAATTGACTTCCTTATCCAATTTGGAAACTGTTTGTTCCAGCTATTATGAGGCAAAATTATCTTAGATAATTTTAGTTTTGTTTAGTTTAATTTGTCACTTTGCATCTTGATAGTTAGGGCCATGATTTTGAATTCAAAATAAATGATATTTTTATAAATATCCATCTTCAGATTTAGTCTGGAGTTAGTTAATATTTTGATTAATCTTGTAATTTTGGTACTATACACTTTTGTTCTACTTGCCTATTTGGGATAATTGGAATGCAAATAAGGAGTTGATTTGAATCTTGATGTTAAAGGTCCTAGCAGAGGAAGAGGAGGGTCTGCTCAAACAAAGGAGGTGACCTTGTGTTATGTTCTTTGATTTAGTTAATTTTTGATCAGTTTGTATTGATTGGAAAGTTAAGCATCTTAATTTATGTTTAAACGTTGTTAGTGATTACATTTACTTACATTCTTAGATTAATTCATTGTGTGCTTAAGATCGTTCATGGTTCTTTGTTGTAGAACAACATTAATTTGTTTAATGTAGAATTAATTATTGTTCACAAGAATTAGACTTAATATTTATTTTTCAAATGCATGTGGTTGTAATAGAATTAATAATGATGATTGATGTAAGGATTAAACCAAAACTTAGTTGGAATTTATTCATGGAAATTATTGTTTTTTTCTAGATTAATATTCATTTCCTTGCAAGCATAAATAGACTTTCTTTCCAAGTAGATTTTAATTCTGAATTTTAGATTAAGAGTGAATTTAGTTATAGTTTTTTTTTTTATGAATCAATTACAATTAAGTTAGGTGGAGTCTGAACTAAGTTATTAAGGTCTAAATAAGTTTAAATAGGAATTAGTTAAGAGATAAGATAGGTTTAGTCTTTAGAAATTATTTGTTGAGTTCCACTCCTGAGAGCTCTTGAAGGCTCCTGAAGGAGATTGACTGAAATCAAAAGTCATTGTTTATAGTGCAAAACCCCACAATTCATGGAGACATCCTTATCACATACAACTCTAAGACACACCCGATTTGATAATTGAAAAATTAAATGATGCAAGAAGTGACACTAACGATCTTGCCCATCAATCTTATAGACAAAGGGGTGACACAAGTTGAGAATAATCATGATCATGCATATAATGAGGAAAATCACATGATATCAAGTGATGTGGATCATTCTAGTGCTACCAATGATGGGTGTATTGGTTTTGATGAACATAAATCAATATTTTATGAGGTTACACATGAGTTTATTAAACAACATAAGTGGAAATAGAAAAAACATGATATGAAATCTAAGATAATCATTTCAAACAATATATCATAGTTAGCATCTCTAAATCACCCATGTTTATAAAGACACACTTCATAATGATATTGATATATAAATTAAACAATAGAAGCTAGACGAATAGGGTCAAAGGAGGTTATACTTATTCAATGAAAAATATAAAGTTCCTTTGAGCATTAATTTATCATAAATTGTAGGTCATTGTAGAGCATGAGAGGCTATGATGAAGTTAGAAGAGTGTCTAGGTTGGCTTGAGACATCTTAGGAAATCTTTGAAACAAGTTTTAGAGCTAGAAATGATGTAGAAAAAATATTTTGGTGAGTTTATTAATTGCAAAAAATGGTTAAAACACCACTATAGAAAAATTAATATGGTGAAAACATTCTCAACTCTCTCCATTAGAAGTGAAAATTTCATCATTGAGTAAATAAAATATGGAATGTGAAGGGATTTTTTATTTGATCTTAAATTTTGGATGTTTGGCACCATTTTCATAGTTGGGAAATAGATAGGAAGGAATTTGAACATTGTAATAGGAGTTATATTTCTTAATTTTTTTTTATAGGTGTAGTGATCTCAAAAAAATTATTGGAGAAGTTAAAATCTAGTGGATTTGTAGTTAGGAGCTTTTGTAGAAGGCTACAAGTACTCTAGCAACAAGATGTAGATTACCTATAGAAACTCTATAGGTGATCATAAAGTATCTACAAAAGTAAAATTAGTTATTATTTGTACAGTGTAGCTTTTTGTAGGTGTTAATAATTTTTGTTATAGGAATTTTTTTATAATAGCTAATCTAGATACTATATGTGTTCATATGAATTCTAATTAGGATGAGAATGTTAAGGAGATAAACTTGGAGCATTGTCTTTTTATAGAGAAATTAATGAGGGTGATCAATATCACTTTTATCAATACTAAAATAATTAAAATGGAAGGACAACAAGAGTATGTTTGGGCATTGAAATTATAGGTAATTATTGATGTTTGAAAATGAGATAAAACACATGTAGATTTAACCCATGTATATATTTATGGATGAAGATTGGTTTTAGGTAAATTATGGTAGTTGGGAGCTCATTTAGATGAACAATTAAAAAAAGACATTTCACTTGTGGGATGTGGAATGATGTCAACTAGGATATCAATCATCTTATGTATTAATAGTGAGTTTTATAAGTATACCTAGGCCATTATAGCTAGGTTATTCTTATTTATAAAGACCTCTCCTTTGATTATGACAATAAGGTTGTAATGATATGATTGGTATTTTAGTCATTTAATCATACATGTTGAGTGGGTGCTCATTTTTAGTAGGAAGAATGTGAGTAATTACATTGATGCTCATTTCCTCTAAAGGAAACCATCCATATTCCCAAGACAGGGTAGTTATAAGAGGTGTCCATTTCCATTTCCAAGATAATAAAAAATATTTCTTGTTAAGGAAGATATAAGGGAATAAAATAAGATAATGAAATCAAATGAAAAAAAGGTAATCGGCTTGAAAAGGATACTTTTATATTATTGTGATGAAAAAGAGTGAATATGGTTTTCTTTCAATTGTAGAGAATAGATTTGGAGAACCAAGGTGGTTATAGGGATAGATTTCATTCTTCATAAGACCATTAAGTTGGTAATCTCCTTGTAATAACACTATCAAGGTGGGCTTGAGAGATTTGAACTTGAATTCAATCTATGGTGATCATGGTGGATTCCAGTTTGGTCAGCCTACAAAATATATTTTTTGTGATGCTGCTGGTGGGGAGGATGACTTGTGTGGCATGAGGGTGGTCAAAGATACAAGATCTTTGGATTAGTGTGTGGTTGTTTCTTTTGAGGCATGCGAAGGTGTTCCGATGGTAGTGGAATTGTTTCAAGCTCCAAAGGACCCTCCGGGTCAAGCGTTAGTTGTGGTGTCATCTATTGGTGTTGTGTGAGCCCCTTTTGGTGAATTTTCTAAGGCTCCCCCAAAGAATGATTCTCGGGAGGAGCATGTTCTAATGGAAAAGGTTTTTTCGGTGGGTCAATCATCTTTTCTTGGGAAAAGGTGGATTGATTTATTTTCTTCCAAGCTTAAAGGTAAGGGTATTACCTTTGAATATGTTTCTTCTTCGAACACCAACGATGGTTTTTCCGTGTCCATTCCAGACTCTATTGTGGATAAAAACATTGTGAGAATGTACTTTTCATTGGTGGGAAATTTTTTGGGTCCTAGGCCTAATATTGAGGAGGTTCACTCTTGGGTTCACAAAAAATGGGCTCTAAAGGGCTAGGTGGAGGTTGTTGCTATAGCTAAATGATTTTTTCTTTTGTCTTCTCTTGTGATGAGGACTTAAGGATAGTCTTCTCAAAGGGGTCGTGGGTCGTTGGTTGTCTGACTTTGGGCTTACACTCATGGGAGGTTGGTACAATTATTTGAAAGTGCCTCTTCCACTCTGCACTTGTTTGGGTTAAGTTTCCTAATATGTCATTGGAATACTAGGATGAAGAGGTGTTTAAAGTTGTTTCTAACTCTTTTGGGTGGTTGGTTTCCATTGATGAAGCTACTCTGTCAAGGCGTTTGGTCACTGATAGGCTTTGTTTTATGATTGACCGAGATGCCTCATTGCCTGATTTCTTTCACTTGACTTCAAAGGTGGGTAGTTGGAAGCAATAGGTTATATTTGAGTCTTTTCCATTTGAGTGCTTCAAGTGCAAAAAAATGGGATATTGGGCTAAGGATTTTCCTTCTAAGGTTGTTTCCTAGACCAAATTCTGGAAGGTTAAGGAGGCAAAAGATTCCTCTGCCCCTCAGGATCTATGTTCTACTAGTGTTGGTGGTGCTCTGGTGACTAATGCTAATGTGGAAGCCTTGGTTGCTCCTCATTCCCTTGTTGGAAAGGTGGCCAAGCATCTTGAGAATGTGGTGGCTTTTCCTTTTGAGGATATTGAAGTGGACCATGTTTTAGATTCTTTGTGTTCCCCAAAACGTGTTATTCTAGAGTTGAATATTGATCCTTTGTTACCCCTTGATCGTGCTTTTGGTCTTGTGGGTGGTGAGGTTGCTTTGGTGGTAGTAGATACCTTGAATAAGGAAGAAGATGGCTATATCCTTGCGAGGGGTAGGAAAAATAAGAATGCCTCCCCCCTCATCAAGCTCACAAAGGGGTTACCATGAGAAGAAGAAAAGCATATTGTTGCTCTGAACATTGAGGTTAGGGGAGACCGTCTTCTTAGAAGAGTGGGGAGAGGGAATGTAATAAAGATATTGCAGAGGCGGTCCATAAGACCATCTTTGACTTATGCTCAAAGAGCATGCCCTTTTCATGAAAATGAAGATCATTTCTTAGAATATCTGGGGGTTAAACATTGTGC
The DNA here is from genome assembly GCA_007115665.2 of Sequoiadendron giganteum. Lineage (NCBI taxonomy): Eukaryota > Viridiplantae > Streptophyta > Pinopsida > Cupressales > Cupressaceae > Sequoiadendron > Sequoiadendron giganteum. Next base: position 617,452,618 of record CM021100.1, on the reverse strand, counting down.
ATAAGCATGACCTCCTAAAGAATCTTATTCGGGATCACAAACCGAATATTTTCTGATCCAAGAATCTAAAATGCAAGTTGATAATCTTGAAGCTTTGAAGAACTATTTTTTAAGGATTGCATTTTTCATGGGGTTAGCTCGAATGGTGCCTCGAGTGGTTAAGCTACATATTGGAACTCTAAAATTGTGAAAGGTATCTCGATGGCAGATGATTTCAATCATGTGGATACCAGTTTTGTTCATCTTCATGATAGTTCTTCCTAGTTTATTTCTAATATATATTCCCCTAATTTGAAGAGGGCTAGGAAGAGGCTTTTGGATAATCTTAGCTCCTTGCATTCTGATTTTTTGATTCCGCTTGGCTAGTCATGGGAGATTTCAACACTCCCCTATTTGATGATGAGAAGTTGGGTGGCTCTCAGGTTCACCCTGACAATCATCTAAACTTTACAATGTTTATTGATGATAATGCTCTCATTGATTTGGATTTGATGGGGTCCAAGTTCACCTAATCAAATAGAAGATTTTGTTTTGACAATATTCAAATCAAATTGGATCGAGCTCTAGTTTTGGCTTCGCGGTTTGCTAATTTTACTTGTTCTCTCTCTTCGATCATGAGGTGTGGTTCATATCACTTCCCTATCTCTTTTGTGGCTGATAAGGTTGGTGGAAGGAAACACTTTCCTTTTAGGTCTAAAGCTATGTGGCTAAGGGACTCCAGGTTCATGGATTGTATTAGGAGTTGGTGGCAAGTGAACATTGATGGTAGTGCAATGTATAAAGTTTCTAAAAAGCTAGATTTTGTGAAAAGGAAGCGTAAAAAATGGAATAGGGGCTCCTTTGGGCACATCTTTGATAAAAAAAATTCTCTCATTCAATGTTTGAATTTGGTTCAAGGGGAGATCCAATCTAAGGGTTTATAGCAGGAGCTTCAACTGAGAGAAGCCTCTCTTTTGGCCCAACTCCATGACATTGTTTCTAAGGAAGAGAAATTTTGGAGGGAACGATCTCGGGTTGTTTGGCTCAATTCTGGGGATCAAAACTCTAAATTTTTTCATCTCACTACCCTCAGGAACAAGTCATATGATAGGATTTCATCCATTATGGCTGATGTGATGCTATTGACTAATGATGAGGCCATTAAGAGTGTTGCTTCTGGTTTTTTTGAGCATATTCTTAGGGATGATTTGATTTGGGATTAGATTAGCATGGAGTCTTTGTTGGAGGTCATTCCTCAACTTGTTCCAAAAGACCTAAATAAGGACCGAGTTGTGATTCCTTCCTCAACTGAGATCAAGGAGGTGATGTTTTCCTTTGAAGGTAACAAGGCCCTTAAGCCTAATGGTTTCCCCTTTCTATTCTTTCAATCTTGTTGGGATATTGAGGCGTTGGATGTTATCAATGCAACCAAGGAATTTTTGGCTCTAGAAGATTGCTTACATAATTGAATGTTACTTTCATTATTTTGATTCCCAAATCTGCTAATGCTAATGGTTTTAGGAACTCCAGACCGATCATTCTTTGTAATTCTATATACAATATTTTTTCCAAATTTTTGGCTACTAGGCTTCAGAGAATTCTTCCCGATCTTATTTCCAAGCATCAGAGTGGCTTTGTTAGGGGACGCCGAATTTTGGGTTCTATAATTATGGTCCATGAGGTGGCCCACTCTTTGAAGGCTTATGAATGAGTTAATTGGAAGTTCTTGTTGTTGGTTCTGGCTCACTTTGGTTTTTGTCAGAAGTTATTGCATTTTGTTGAGAAACTTATCTCAACTCCTTTTGTTGTTCTTGTTACATTTGGCTCCCCTTCTCCCTTTTTCTCGAGCTCTCGTGGAACCATGCAGGGGGGCCCTATTTCTCTATTGTTTTTCATTTTGATGGTGAAGATGTTGTGTCAGAATATTCAAAAGGTGTTAATGGTTGGTTTCTTGATGGACTTAGTCCATTCCTCTAGGTGTGAGCTTATTACTCATCAGTAGTTTTTTGATGATACTAGTATGATGGTAGAATAATCGGTCCATGAAATGAGGTCTATCAAGTTGGTGATTGGGGGGTATGAGAATGCTTCTGGTCAACATGTTAATTTCCCTAAGAGTCAATTATTTTTTCTCAATACCCTTGAGTTCCTCCAATTAAAGTTAGCAAGGATTCTATCTTGCAATCATGGTGATTTGTCATTGACTTACTTGGGGATATGTTTGCGTGTGTCTAAGATCCCATAATATTTTTCTCTCAGGCTCTTGGATAAGTTCAATAGGAATTTGGGAAGATGGAAAGAAGCTATCCTTGGTCAAGCGAGGAAAGTGAAACTTATCTCGTCCGCCCTACAAAATCTTCCTTTGTATGCTTTGAGTTTGTTCAAGATCCCTGCGAAATTAAAGAGAAATTGGAGTAGATTATGTGAAGTTTTTTGTGGTTGGGGGTGGAATATAAAGCCATAATTCCTCTTGTTAAGTGGGACCTTGTGTGCAAGTCAAAAAAGTGGGGTGGTCTGGGTCTTAGAAACATAAGTTCTTTTAATAAGGCCCTGATTTCAAAGAACATCTAGAGACTCCTCAATGGGGAGGAAATTTGGTCCTCTCTGGTCAAGAAAAAATACTTGTTTGGAGTGGGGAGACCTTGAGATTTTATGGATTCTGATGCTATCCCCTTGGGATCCTATTTCTGGAAAAATATTATCCCTTGCAAGGATCTGATTGCTAAAGGTGTTAAGTGGTTGTTGGGTGAGGGTACCAAGATTTTGTTTTGGGAGGATGTGTGGTGTGATGGCGAGCCTTTGGTTAATTTTCCATGGGCCCCTCCTATTGTGGCCATATACAAACATAGTTTTGGTCATATGGTGGCTGATTATATCCAAAATGGAGTATGGAAGGAGTTTCAGAATTGGGATCCTACGTTGTTGGTTCTTTAGAATTTCCTTGCTAATTTCTGGGTTCCCCAATTCCTGAAGTCTGGCCATGTGATTTGGGCTCCTCGTGCTAATGGGTGTTTCTCTATGGCCTCAACCTTAGTCAAATCCTTGGAGAAACCTAACATTTTTCCCTTTTGGGGGAAATTATGGAATAAATTTCTAATTCCTAAGGTGAATATTTTTTTTTGTCTTTTAATGCAAAGCAAGGTGTTGACTCAAGACAATCTTTGTAGAAGGGGGTTTTCTATGACTAATAGGTGTGTTCTCTATGATTTTGATGCAAAGAATTATTTTAATCTTCTCCTTGGGTGTAATTTTTCCTATCACATCTGGAGTAAGTTTCTTGCTCTTTGGAACTTGGACTGGGTTTTCTTGGGTTCTCTTTGCAACTTTGCTAACCAATGGAGATGTCCTTCTTCTCCCATCCTTGAAAGGCTCTAGGAGCTCATGGCCTCGCATATTTCTTGGGGAGTTTAGAAGGAAAACAATAATAGAATATTTAAAGACTCTAAACTCAAGGTAGAAAGTGTGTTCATCAAAATTCAAAGGGCCATTTTGGAAAATTTATCTCTCCACAACCATGACTCTCCTTAGTGTGCTATGTCCTTATTTCTGGTTAGATATTATTTATTGGTGACCGACAATTGGAAGATCTATTCTCTTCCTTGTAAGATTGTTAAGACCAACATCAATGCTAGATTGAATACTAAGTGGAAGCCCCCACCCCCAAGGTGGGTTAAAAATAATTTTGATGGGGCTAACAAGGGTAATCCCGGGCCTGCAGGTTGTGGGGGGGTGTTGAGGAATGAAGAGGGAAAGTTCATGGGTGTGGTGGCACTCCCATTGGGAAACCAGACAAATAACTGTGTAGAAGAAAAAGTTGTGTTCATCAACATCAAGTCTGTGTTGGACAAGGACTATCCCAAGCTTTGGGTCAAGGGAGATTCTCTCAATATTGTTAAGTGCCTACTTGGCATCCATAACCCAAGTTGGAAAATTGAATAGCTTATTGTGGATTCTATTATGATGCTAAGATATTTTGAAGAAACCTATGTCACATATATCTACAGGGAAGGAAAATCCTTGATGGATTTCTTTGCAAATGAGGCTGACAAACTTCATGATTTTAAGGCATGGGAGGAGTACTCTCTCCTTCTTGAGGATGCCAATATTTTATTATGAAATGATGACTAGGGTTGAGCTCGTAATATGGGATGTTATTACTATTATTGATGGTATTACCATCACACACTTTGTGGGTGGTGTTTCGTCTAATTTTTTCTTGGTGATTGTTTCTCTCCTAGGGTTTTAGTTTATGGTGACAGTGAATATGGGAGGTGATTAGAGCAAAATTGAACCTTTTTCCTGTGAAAACTGGAGGAATAATTGCAAAATTTAGAGAATTTTAGAACATGGGCATTTCACACCCTATTTGAAAAAGCTCAATGGCTATGACCCCAATGCCTCTAAATTTGTTTTCACTATTGGCATGATAGAAGATTAAAGGTTAAGGGGATGGAGTTTGTGATCAATGAGGAATTTATTACTTTCATTGTTGGGTTGTTGATGGATGCCCAAAAATTTTGAGTGAAAGAAAGAGTAACGACGACGCTATGGACCAATTCTGTAAAGACAATGAACAAAAGAAGCTAATAAAAATGCCCTCTTGGGGTTATGAACGAACCTCTCTGAAGCGTATTTGGGCTGATATAGAGGAGTTCATTATGCGGTATGTTACCCTAGACGGTTGATATACTACTATTTTAGGGCACCATTTTACCTTGTTGAATAATTTTAGACATGGTTTACATATTTTGTTTCCTTTCTTTCTTCTGTCATCGCTTAAAGTGTCGGTCTATGCTCATTTGAAGAATAGAAGGGCTCCTATTCTTCATGAGGGCCTCATACTGCTCATAATGGAGCATGTGAGAGCCCATACTCCTAAAAAGTTGGTTAAAGGAAAGGAGAAGGCTATTAGTGAAGACTCGTTCTAGTTGATTGGTTCAAAGACCGACGCTAATGGTGAAGATGAATGGAAGGAGGAGGAGGAGGGTGGTTTGTCATCCCCTATGGTGGCCCCCTCTAAAAAATAATGAAGGGGAATATTAAGAGGAAGAGCATCACTAAGAAGCTCATTTTACAAGAGTTAGATTCTTGTGGGTCCCCTTCTACTGGCAATGACACTCATATTATTTTTGGTGTCTCCCATTCCAAGGAGGACAATGAGATTCATGGATAGGATTTTGGTGCGGATTGATGTAGGAGAAGGTCTTGCTTGATGATGCAAGGGCTAAGGAAGCTAATGAAATGTCTTGAAGGGATTCCCCTACTCGACATTTTCCCAGTGTGGAGTTGTCGGGTGAGAGGTCATTGCATGAGGATGACGGGGTGAATTCGAATCTTGGAAAGCTAGATCCATTAAAGATTAACCCTCTCTCTAAGTATTTCTCATACTTGAATGATGACAACACATACATGTTTGAGCTTCTAGATATGGCTCGTTCAAGGGCCAAGTGCACTTTTAAGCTTTCCAAGTGGGTGATGCAAGAATTTAATAAGGTTAATATTAAGATCAGGGGTCTAAAAGAGAATATGCAAATCCTAACGAAGGGCTCTTCTTCGGATATTCCTACTAAGAGACTAGTTGATTTAGAATTCTCATTAAAGACATCAAGATCCGGTGTGAGAATTGCCTTTCTCATATGGAGGCAAATATTAATTAAACAAATGCAGACATCAAGAAATTATTACAGGTCAGTCATAGTTCAATCAAGAATAGTGTGGATTCCTTGGAGGTTTTATTTGGTAAGATTAGTCAGCTCAAGGAGGATCAATTATAATTTGTGGAGATTATGGAGAAGGACCGGTCTTCAAAGGGTAAGGGGAAGAAGATCAGAAAAGATGAGGCAAAAGGCTCGTGTACCAGAACTAGGGAAACCTTAGGAAGACCTTTGAGGAGGAAAAACAAGAACTAATGGACATTGTCACACTACATTGTAACCAGGAGATCGAGGTGGATAAGACCTTGAAGAATATGAAATAATACCTTTCTCTGTGTTTTTTTTTGTTTATGTTTCTTTGTTGTTGGGTCGCTATTTTTTGGCTGATGGTTTACTTTTGGTAGCTATTGATGCTTCAATGAATTTCTCTTTGTGCATCTTTTCCTCTTTTGTGTTGTAAAGGGTTTTGGCTCCCTCCAAAACCTAATTTTCCAATATAATCAAAACACTATTATAATGAATGGGATGCTAATGTGCATATCCTTCTTGGATTTTTACCCTCTAAGTTTTCTCTAGACTAAATCTATGCCATGTGTAGTTTTTTTTTTCATGTGCTCTTGTTTCATTTTCATTTTTCTTATTGATTTCACATAATTAATATGAATTCAAGTGAATTAAATGTACTAGAGTAGGTAACTAAAATAAGTCAAAAACATGCCAACTTACAAGAATCCTCTGTTGATGTAACTCTGGAGTTATACACCTAGATGTTTATGGATTATGTAGGGATAGTTATATTTTATAGGAATTTATAATTTACCATTTTAGAATTACATAAAATACATAGAGTTATTATGACTTCTATATAACATGATTTTTATTGTGTAACAAGGACCAATTTTTAATCATGTTGGAGTTTTCACCCATTGGAGGGTTTCTCTAGGGTAAACTATTGAATTCTAGTATTTTTGTATATGAATTTTTCATGCTTAATCACTATCATGATTTTATTTCATGCTACATAACTTGAATGAATAATATTTTATCTATAATAGTTATCCATGTTAGAAGTAGATTATAGTGTCTTTCAAGGGGATTTGGATATTTGATATATAGCTTATTAATTAACAACTAATATTATGGAAAGGGGTATGTGCACCAAATTGGGGGACAAAAATGTGGAAAAATTAGTTATTTTGGCCATAATGTGATCATGCTATTGAAAAATAGAAATAATGAAATCATGTTATGAATTGGTAAATACTAAGCCATAATGATTTTTTTTATGCTATATAAAATATGATCATATTTTTTCAGAGAACAAAACATGAGTAGGTTTTATGTTCTATAAAACATGGTCATATTTTGTAAAGTTAAAAATAAAAGAAAATTTCTATTTCCCATTCACAATCATGGCTGAGGGATTAGGAGAGTGCATTTTGGAAGAAAAAATTAGTCATGTTTTACAAATTTTAACCTTATCCCAAGTATTTTAGCAATGCCACATCAAAGGAGAGGTCAATAGGGAATATTTTCATTTTTTTTACTCAAAATCATGTTTGTATTTAGAAATTTGACCATTTTGAAATACATTTATTATACCTTTTTTAATAGATTGGCTCCTATAAATCCTTGCCTCAAACCTAATGTAGATGAAGAAATGTCTACATATATCCTTGTATCACCCCAATATCCTCCCACACTTTTGAAAAAACCAAGGAAAAACTAAGAGGAATTATTAGGGAATTTATAATACAATACTATTTAACTTACAAAAAAAAATCAACATTGAAGGAATCCCTAGGAAACCCACACCATAAGAAAGAAAAAATAGACTACAAGTTCTCTATAAGTGTGATTATTATTTTATGTCATTTTAAAATAATACTTTTTATAGAGTTTGATATAATATTTAATTTTATAATTTTGATATATAGGGTAATCTACAAAATAGTGAGGTGCACATGAGATTAGAATGACACAAGACAACAACCAATTTAAAGAACTGTGGTTCACTTTTTAATTGAGAAAATAAAGGTATAATGTTTTAATAATATACTTTGTTATTGTAGTGTAGAAAAATGTACACTTTTACATTTTCACATTATGTTTGCATCCCCTTAATAAACTGGACTTAATTAAGCCTTTAATTGACCCAATTATGCATTCACAAGCCTAATTAATTTCATTTTCTATAAGAGGAACCACATTTAATCAATGGCTATACTTATTTACACATCTTGGAAAATGTGTGTCCTAGGTTTAGGGTCTAGGACCCATTTGGCCAAGGACGAATAGATCCATCTTAAGTCTCGAGATCCATTTTTTAATATGTTTTTGGAAACATTTTCATAATCTAAATTCAAATTGAAAAGGGTGGCTTGTGATGTTTAATTGTTAGGTAATTAAGGAATCACTTATAAATACAAGGTTATTTTATCAATTCAAATCCTAGAAACAAGAACACACTTTATGAGAGCAATCCTATAGAAAATTTTATTGTCAAGAGCATTGAAGATCAGATTTATCAATCATTTGTTGGAGCATTCAAGATTGTATCATGATGTCAAGATTTATGTGTGTTCATGCATGTTTTTGGAGCTAACACTGTGATATAGGTTTCAAGTTTCAATCAAGTATTCATGTAATGCCCCGCCAAGTAACCCTAAAGGACGTTGTAATTACGACTTAAGTGAACCAATTATTTTTATTATTATTATTATTTTAAAGCAAAATGGAAGCGCCGTACGGATGGCGAATGGGCACAGTATCAGAAAAACATTCATTAAAATATTTTAAATATATACAAGTTTATATATATATATATAAATATATAAACAAATTTCAACATCAAAGGCAAATCGAAGAGGTGAAAATATGAAATTTTTCCATAACAATCCAAAATCCACAGAGCTTTAATAACTAATTCTTTAAAACCATTTTTTGAATTCATAAACAAATAAAAGAATAAGAAAACTTAAAAGAAAACTATGTTACTTCCAGAAGCTTGCAAATTTTCTAGTTTTCTCCACCACAATGTTTTACAAGATTTAATAAATAAATTGATTTTCTAGAGAGGTTCAAATTTTCTAAAATAGATCCAAACATGTTGTTTAACCTCTAAGTTTGATTTAATAGCAAAAACTAGTCATTTCCTCAAGTAAATTAAATTCTACAAAGGTTTCAACAGCAGAAGCTTTAAATTTATTTATTTATTTTCTTTCTTCTAATCACAAATTTCTTTTCTAAAACAGATTTAACAAACAAATCTTTAAACACTACTATTTTAAAAGCAACCAAGAACAATAAAAAAAAACACAGAAGAAAACCTGGTTCAAGAAGCTACAAGAAAAGATGAATTTCAGATGCAAAGCCTCTTCCAAGGATCTCACAAATTCTCTTCTACCGTGCCAAGAATCCAATCCAAAAGCTCAACCAATTATAAACAGACTTTCCTCAAATCGATTCTACCATCAAAAATTTCTTCAAAATCTTCCTTTTAAAATCTTCTCTCCCCCTCCATGAATTTTCAATAATCTCTTCTTATTAATTAAACTTTCACATGTTGGCATAATTGAAAATATCTTCCACAACCAAATCTGATTTTTTGCATGCAAATCAAGTATTTAAAATATCTGAATATTAATTAACTCTCACATTTCAAAAACTAACTTTTCTTTTAAAATTTAATTTCAAATTCTAATTTAATTCCAACTTAATTGAAATAAAATTCCAAAATAATTTATACTCGCTGTTTTGTTTGGATTGTATTAATATTTGGGTGGGGGTGCTATGCACACCCCACTACAGCTCCTTAATGGAGGGTGTGATTGCCTCCAAAGGCAACACCCTCCACTATATGGAGGGAGCGTTGTCTTTGAAGGCAGCGCAACCCCATTTAGAAGGCCGCCTGTGTATGAAGAGGGGCGGGGGTTTAGCCATAGCTGACCCCTCCCCAAACCCTTTGTTTGTAAATTTTTATTATTATTTTGTTTTAGTTTGTTCACCGTGTGTGAACAATGACGTCTACCCTTGGTATTAAAGGAAGGGATTTGTAATTGTTATTTAACATTAAAATTATATATGATATATATGGTATATGTATTGTATATATTTATATAAATATATATGATATATATATTATTTATATACGCCATTTTTTAATATATTCATTTGGGATTAAAATAATTTGTTTAGTAAGAAATAAACAATGGTATATATTTAATATATATATTTAAAAGATATATATATATATATATATAATTAAATATATAAAAATATATGTGATGTTGTATTGTAGGAATAAATATAATTGAATGTTTATTTAATTAATGAGAATAGTTGGATGCATGCAATAAAAGTCTGGAAAGGGAAACTATTAGATGAAATGGACATAGTGTGTAGTTGGAAAACTAGAAGAAATATAGGATTTGGTTGGGTGATTGAAAATATTTACTTGTAGAGGACTTAATTAGGTTTTTTTTAAAGAAAACATTGAATTTGATTTAAATTGTTTAAATTGGTATTTCTTATATTTGTAGATTGAAGGCACTTATATAATTATTTCAATTATATTGAAAGGGAAAAAGTTTTATATTGTTGCGAATGGGGATTTTAAAAGATGAGATTAGAATGCATGGTAAATTAGATAAGAGAAAAGATATTTTATTATATTGAAGTAATTGCATGTTTTAAATAGAAAATTGAATGAGACATAGATTTTGGATAGAAAATTGAAAAGATTATTTGCAATAGTTTTATGTTGTATTAAAAGTAAATTAAGAAATTGTTTAGAGTGGTAAGGCAATCAATTATTTTTATTTATTTATTTCTATTAGAGCAATTAAACCATTGTGATTGAAATATGAAAGAGTTATGGATTTAGAATATCCGAAAATAGTAATATCCTCGTGATTGCCTTTTAGATTCATTTTCCTCGTATTTCGCAAAGGGATGTGAGTTTAGTTGTTCAAGATTCCCAATTATGAAAGAGGAAATAGGGTTTATGATTATTTCAGATGATCTAGTTATCATGCCTTTGACTTTGTCAACATTACCTATTGCTTGAGGTGGATTTAGGAAATCCTAATATAGATTTGATTAATGACTTCAATGCTCTTTGTAGCTATGTCATCTAGTTGCATTGTGGGATATGGGATTAAGTGTTAGTCCAAATTTGTAAGTCTTCCAAAAGATCTTAGAGGATGAGGGTTGTTGATTCTTTATGTCAACCAGTTGTTTTTCCCTTGGGTAGTGCATGGTGTCTTTTCAGTATTTACCCGGTTTCCACGAATGGGAATATTTTGTACCTCCTATGAAAGGAGTGGACTATGTGTTTGTTTCCTCCAAGATGTTTGGAGTGAGTTCTATTATTTGTTTCCTCCTTGTGTTGGAGTAGTTATGATGCCTAGTTTGTATGCACTTGTGTTTCCCTTGGTGGATTGTTTGGGAGTGTGTTGTCGAATAGAAGAGTGGCTTCTGTTAGGCGTCAGAGCCCAAAGAGGTAAACCGGGTAACCTTCAGAAGTGAGTTAATTAAGTGATAATTAAATTAATATACTTAGATGATTAGGATGCCTTCAACACTAATCAAGATAATTTAAGCCTCTCTCATAGACACAAGGGCTCATTTAGACTTGGGATGAGTGAGAAGGCCTGAAATGGCATAGTCATTTATCTTTTTAGTATTAGAGGTATTTGAGGCCACATGAGTGAGTATAAGGGCCGAGATTCGGTTGAGGTCACCAGGATTACCACAGCTTATGAAGGATGCCTAGAGGAGATCTCATGACTACTATGCAATGACACTCTATCTAGGACAACTGTTATTAATTGTTTAATGTGTATGGTTCTCTGAACATACTTGATCTATTTTTATGTCTAGAAGCAATGTGACCTATGTCAGTGATGTGAATGTTGTACTTGTGTTGTAATTGAGTTGTACTTGTTTAGTTCATTTGTTTGGTTATATCCGTTTGAGTCAGTATGAGTTTGCCTTTGGTTAGTGGTAGTAGATTCTTTGTCCATGTTGCATTGCTACTATCTCCTAGCATGGGGGGTGGGCCTTCGGGTACCACTTGGTTGGGTGGAACATGCACCATACACCGTTGGGTCCCCATCTATCTTCTGTATGTGGAGGCGAGACATCTAGTTGAACAACTCATGGTTCTTCTATCTATTTCTTGCAATGTTGTATTTCAAATTGTATAAGTTGATTTTATCCCTCTTATGTTATGAGGTGGAATGTTGTAATCGTAACACTTTTGTACTATTGCCTCATTCTAGGAATGAGTGATGTAACTATTGGATTAAGTTAATGATTATGAGATTGCATCTTGGATGTTTATTTTATTATGTTATGTGGTATCCTTATGATGTATGATGTTTATTTCATAAAGTATATAATGCTATGGTTATATGTAAGATGTTTGTTTTTGTGGGTTTAAGTAATCCCAACCTTGTAGCCTTTGAGGTTGTTGTTAACTAGTAAGTGAATGTGTATGTTAATTGCACTTCAAAAAAAAAATTGGTTCACTTAAGTTGTTAATTACAACTTCCTTTAGGGTTACTTGGCGGGGCATTACAATTCAAGCATCAAGATCTATCATCAATCAAGCCATTTCATGCAAGATCTAGTCCTTAGAGAGATGTGTTAGACTTCAATCCTCTAAGGGAAACCATTAAAGGGTTTGGTGAGTTGTAAAAGTCTTTGTTCATTCATCAATTCCTTCATTTTATCATCATTATATTATCAATTTTTAATTACCAAACTAGGGTTTGAACAAGGAAAACCCTTATCCACAAAAAAACCATTTTTCTCCTCTCTTTGCATGTGTAGGTTTATAGGTGAAGAAAATTTGACATTGGATCAGAAGTACAATTTTGCAAAGTTTTCAAAGTTTTCATCAAAGTTGTAAAGACACAAAAAATCACCTACAAAATTTATTTATGAATTTACGAGAGAGAAATTTGGGGAAATCAAAGCCTTAGATTTGACATCAGAGGAATACAAAAATAATTTTCAAAACCCTTTACAAAAACCCATTCACCTAGCTAATAAGTCATAGAAGGACACTTTGCAACACTTTAGGAGTCGAGTATATACCATTCTAACCTTCCTAGACTAGTTGGTTGATTGTTGTTTCTAATAGTATTATCATAGTACTTCACATTCCAAGTGGTAGATATCATAGATTTGATTTTTAATGCACTTTTATTCTTCTCCTAAAACTGGTGTTTAGTCATTTATGTCACTTTTCTATCATAAGGAAGTTAAGGTAGCTTAGTGTCCAAAAACCTAGGGTTGACTCACCTTGAGGGTTGTAAGTCAATCCTAATCATCTGTGGCACTATCCTTCTTCCTAATGAAATAGAAAAAGATGGATTTGTGATTAGGTGGACACCTCCTTTTTCTTTGGACATAGGTCCCTCATTGCATATCTCATTTTTAGGGTCTCATATCCACTTTCCCTTTTCCCTTAATTTTAGTTACATATATAAAGACGGTTTGCATGCCTTTATGGCACATTCGTATCATTTTGTATCGTTATATATTGATGACATTTCATATATTGAGAGATATTATTGGTCTCATAATACTATATATAAAATTTTGATGATATTATGTACACTTTCATAACCTTATTAAGATCAAAATATAAATATTTTATACATAGTCATAGCTTATATGGTTTTTACATATTTTATCTCTATATCCCTCTTTTTGTCACTATCTTTGACACATGTATATGGTGTGCATAAGGGTTGAATGAAATATATGGTATAATATCATATGAGTGTCATAGATTTTGTGTGATCCATGCATCAAACTCCTGTGACCATGTGCATAGTCTTCTTATTCAAACATTATGGTTAGTAACATTCAATATTATAAATGATCATGACTTCTATATGAAGGGTATGATAAAATATATGTCATTGTATTTATAGGTTTTATTTGCATATTTTAATACCATATATTCCATTTTATTGTATAGGTTTTGTTTGAAGGTTGATTCAAACTCTTATGGTGGACCCCTCATGTGCTTGTTGATACACTATGGTTTAACAACATTGATTCTTATGCATGATGATTATATAGATTTTGTATGAAGGGTATAATGATGATTATGTAATCTTTTATTTGAAGGTTTCATCATGCATCATAGTTGGGTGGCATTGAATGTTATAAATGATGATTGTGTGACTTTTCATGATGGTTATAATGAAATATATGGCATTGAGTGTCATGGAATTTGTTTCAAGGTTCTAATAACATATATTTCATAGAAATATAATGTAATTTGTTTATACCCAATCATGTATTAATCTTGTTCTGTCTCTTTATAATGCTCTAGTTACCTATATTAATAACTTTAATCTAAGATAATCTATTTAGGACCCTATATTATGACCTTACCTGTCCATATGATTGATGAATTTGTGTTTTGTCCTTACTCCCATGTTTAGATCAAGGGAAAAATAGATTTTTAATGGCCCCCAAAAATATATTACATGAAAGCATAAAATATCAAATACTTAGCTAGAGCACAATAAAACATTCACAAAGTGAACCACCAACACAAAGAAGATAACATCAAAAAAGAGAAGACACGAAGTAAACCAGTCAAAGGTGATTTAGGGTATCAACCACTTCCAAATTCTACACATAAAATTACTATTGAAGCTTGATGAAATTGATGAGATCATTATTTTTAGCTTCAAACAATTTCTTCCTGCTTTCCCTTTTCCTCATGCTAGGTCCAGTTGCAACATCCATGTATTTCTTGATCTTCCTCTCTTAGGGATATTTAAACTTGTTGGTTAGAATATTTATCCCCAAATTATTGTTCCTTATGATACATTGAATTTGTAATGCCCCGCCACACAACCGTAGAGGAAGTTTCAATTCACAATAAAAGTGTACTAATTTTTTTTCTATTAAAGTGAATTAAACATACATGTTCATCTACAATTGACAACATCCCCTAAGGCTACGTAACCGAGATTACTTAAATCCCCATTAACATACAACATTGAAAATTCATTGTATTAAACAACTCAAGTAATAAACATTCATTCAACATAAATAAATTACAAGATAGGAAGATAACATCCATATCATATATCCATTACGTGAACAACTGATTACAACACTCATTTCCAGAATGAGTCATAAATACACAAGTGTTACATTTACATAAATCCACCTCATAAATACAAGAGGGGTAAAACCAACTTATTACATTTTGAAATACAACAGTGCTAGAAACAAAAACTAGATCCGCGAGTTGTCCAACTGGATGTCTCGCCTCCACGTACTGAAGATCAAGGGGGACCCAACGGTTTATGGTGCATGTTCCACCCAACCAAGTGGTACCCGAAGGCCCACCCCCCATGCTAGGATATAGTAACAATGCAACATGGACAAAGAATCTAATACCTCTAACCAAAGGCAGACACATACTGACACATACTGACTCAACCAAACACATGCACAATATAAGTCTAACACTATCATGGTCACATTGCTTCCAGACATAAACTTGATCAAGTATGATAAAGAATCCATACACAAAACACACATCTCAATGTTATCCTAGACAGAGTGTCATCACACGGTTTGTCATGAGATCTCCTCTAGGAATTCTTCATAGGCTCCAATAATCCTAGTGACCTCAACCGAATCTCGACCCTCATACTCACTCATGCAGAATCAACTATCTCTCATGAGGAAAAAATAGTTGACCTTGCCATTCCAGACCTTCTCACTCACCCCAAGTATAACCAAGCCCTTGCGTCTATGAGTGAGGTTAAATTATCTTGATTAATGTGAAGTGCATCCTAAAAAACTAAGTACATTACTTTAATTGTCACTTGATTAAATCACTTCTGAAGGTTACCCGGTTTACCTCTTTGGGCTTCGGCCCCTAACAAAAGCCACTCTTCTAATGGATAACATGCTGCACAAAACTAGACTCCAAGGGTAATTCAAGTGCTTACTGAACTTAACCAACACAAACTCTTGTATTCTAGGAGGCAACAATTAAGGAAACCCACTCCAATACTTGGAGGAAACAAACACATAAAGCACCACCCAAGGGTAAACGCATGATTGACTTAACAAAGAATCAACCCATAGCCTCTGTAAGACTTACAATTTAGAAACACAATTAACCCTTTTTCCCCAATCACAAACATAAGGAAAAATAATTTAACAACAAGCAATGACAAGGAAACATTGCTATATTTGGATGTATTGAATCCATTTCCCTAACTAATAATTTTCAGTAAAAACCCAATTACCTCAATAAGGTAAATAATAAACTAAAACAATTACCCTTACTTTTACAAAGAAAGGATAAATTCTAATTTAACAAATAAGATATTCAATTTCATTTAAATCATATTACATACATGCAAGAAAGCCTCTTTTAGTTACACAACTAACACATCTAAATTCTACAATTCATTTAAATTTCACTATTTCATTTAATTTCCTATTATTCCTCAATCAACATATCATATTACAAATTAATTAAAATACTATTGTTAAAATATTTTACATCAGTATTTAATATATTAATTTAATATATATATATATAATAATTAAATATAAACCTAATAAACTACAAACAAAATATATATATATATATATAAATTTATATTAACACTGAATCATGTTGAAAACCTAAAATAAATAAAAATTAACAAAAAGAACTTTGTACAGAGCGAACCCTAAAATCCATCAATTTTCGGACGGGCGCGCGTAGGAAAGGACACTGTGTGCCTTTACAAAATACAGTTATGACAGTGCGTTGGTGGTACCTTGTATCGGTCGGCCCCCTGGTGGTTTCTACCGACTGTACTTAGTACAATGGCCGACGTTGACTTGGGGAGGCTGCACTCCCCATGAGACAGTGCGTCCCCCCAAGCGGTGGATGCACTACCCCATGGGCAACTCATCACCCATGGAAGTCCATGGGCAGTGGGGTCATGGCCACCGTCCACTGTGTAATAAATTTTTTATTTTATAAGAAAAAAACAAACTTTAACCCAAATACAATGTGTGGAAATTCACACAAGTCTGTACAATTTCGCGTACGACGATTTTGTTCAAAAGGAAAATAATTTTAAATCTTTAACTATAATAAAATAAATATATATACTTATATTTATATGTATATATATTTATCAGAATATAATACATATAATATATAAATATATATATTTAAACAAAATAATTTTATTGGTAAAATTGAGAAAGTAAATAAAAATAACCAGTTATAGGAAAATAACTAAAATTTTCCAAAAATATTTCCTAAATTCAAAGAGATTTAAAACTGAATTATTTTAAAACCATTCCTTTAATTTTCAAACAATATAAAAGTAGGAAAATTAAAACGGATCTTGATTTTTTCCATTGAAAGTTTTCTACAGAGGATTTGTTTTCAAAACCAGATCTATTTGTTTTCTAAAGGAATTAAAATTTCTTCAACAATCTACATTTGATGCACAATCGAAGACTTAAATTTAACAATAATTCTACAATTTCCCCAATTACAAAATTAAATCCTACAGTATATTTATACAATCTTCCCCAAATTTTAGATTAATTTAAATCTAATTTCCATTAACAAATCCAAATTCCCAATGAATTCAACAATAGATTCTTTAAACAATATAAATTTGTTTTAAACAAACAAGAACAAGAAAAACACAAAACAAAACCTGGATTTTGAAGCTACAGGAAAAGATGAATTTCTGATGCAAGCCTCCTCCAAAGATCTCCTGAATTTTCTTCAACCATGCAATGAATCCAATCCAAAACTCAATTAATGCAAACAAACTTTCCTCAAATAAATTCTACAATCAAAAACTTCTCCAAACCCTTCTCTGTGCAAATTTTTCCAAAAATTCTTCTTTGCTTTCAAGAAACTTCTCTTCCCAAAATCTTCTTCTTGAATGAATCAATTTTCAATCAACTCTCCTTCTTAATTAAACATGCACTTCAGTCCTAAATCAAAAATATCTTAAACAACCAAATCTAATTTTGCATGCAATATTGAAAATTAAAATATCCACTTAATTCTCATTTTCGACAACCAACTTTAAATTTAAAATGCAATTTCAAATATCTTTCAATTTTAGCTTTTATTTAATTTAATCCAAATAGAATTTAATTAATTAATTTTAATTATTTAATAACTAAATTCAACCCTTTTGAGATTAAATTTAATTAATTAAATAAATTAAATTAAATTTTATTATTAACTTTAAATATAACATCTACAAATAATTTTAATTTAATATAAAATAATCACCACTTTTAACCAATGCGATCATTCTAAAAATTGATTAAATAATCACACACCTTTCAGGAACAAATAGTCATTAAAATAAGGTAAACTATGACTCAAAAATCAGGACTTACGACACACTAAGGCTAGGGCGTAAACCTGACACATGTTACCTAGCTACTATCTCCTGTTCAACTTAACCGTTGGATCGACACGCTCAAACCTATGAAACCAGGTGGAGTTGATGTCATGTACCTGCAACCTGAAACCAAGTAAACAACATCATATAATATATCCAGCATATAATACACATCGTGAAGAAGAAATCACAGATTTGTAGGGCGCTTGCAAGCGAGTGATGCGAACCCGTCCTCTTCACCAATACACTCATCAAAGACTGACATTAACATCATAATCAATAATTGCATATTAATATCTCATGTTAACACTACTAACATCATCAAACCATTAAAGCATGTAAAACAGTAATCAGATAAACACATCACACAATAATAGTTGTCGCTCAATAGTAGCGATCAAAACATCATAACAAAATATGTCGAGTATCAAAATGGAGGGTTATTATAGAATCACCTAAATAATTCTCTCCAAATTCACTTTTATTACTTGAATATATTTTTCTAGGGATGTGAGTTTATCATTTTTTTCCTTCTTGTTCTCCATACCCAACACTATGGTCATTAGGTTGGCTAAATACTACTCATCACTTGATTTTATGGAATGCAACCCATTCCTAAAGGATGATCACATGCTATTCCTTGTTAACATTTCTTTGGCCACCAAATCTATTGTACATGTTGTTCAACCTAATGTTCATGTGATTAATCTCAATGAAAAACTATAGGTCATTAAATTTTGTGAGGTCCCAACATCCCTCACCATTCCCAACACATGTTATTTCTACTCTTGGTTGGAAGCCATGAATACTAGCTCAATAAAACCATACTCATGTTAGTTTTTTAAATATTTTTGCATTCATTGAGCCTCATATTACAATAATGACAATATTATTCTAAAAATTATTAATCCTTTTCCTTTTCCCACACACTTTTCTTGTATTGTTCATTAACTTGCTATTTACCATTTCTTATAACCTAAGTCATGTTTCTTTATCGATGTAGTGACTAGTTAGAACCTCTCTATCTTGGAACAATGGTTGTATGTGGTTGTGAATACTCTTTATGTTCTATGAATAAATAGAAAAAGACATAATCTTGCCTTTATGTGTCATTGTTTATCCATTTGGATTGGTATTTGTAGTGTTTCCATATATTTGACACTTAGGCTAAGGTTTTGAGCCTTCATACATGAGAGCCTACATGGGCCTACATATTTAAGTGGTTAATTTAATTTTTATGTCGCAACTCATTATTTGAACACGTATGTGATCATTTAGGTTGGAAGGATCGAGACCCCTAAAAATTTAAATTAGGCCTCCTCTATTATTCATCCACACACACAAAAAAGTTGGAGTAGTCAATTCAGTCACATGAGGTGAAGAACATAAAATATGGCTCTTGAACACATTACACTAAATTCCATTAAGGAAATTTGCAAGAATGCATTCATGATCAATAGGGTTAAATGGTTTTGAGTTGAAACAAACTAAAGAAGTTATAGTGGAGGGACCCCACATTTAGTTTTAGATCTAAAAAAAGTTATTAGGTTTCATGAACTTTAATGATTGTTCTAAGTTTGCTAGTTTTTTCTCTTAGGCCTCTTATGAGACTTTTCTAGAATCATGTATCTAGAATCATGTAGGTCAAAATAATTAAGACCCATTGAAGAAAAAAATGAGGCATCCCATAGCATTCACCCATCCATCCCTACATGTTGGTGTAGTTGGTTTGGTTTCATGAGGTGGATAACATAGAATATGGTTGTTGACAATATTACACTAAATATCATTTAGGTATTTTACAAGAATGCATTAATTGTTAGGACAGTCAAATAATTTTAAGGTGAAAAAATTCAGAGTTTATTATAGAGGGACCCTAAATCTAGCTATAGGAATAGAGAAAACATTCCTAGGCCCCATGAAATCTAATAAATTATCTATCAAATTTTAGAAAGTTATATCTCTTAGGTATCTTAAGAGACTTTTCTATAACTATGTAGCCCAAAAGGATTGGGACCCCTTGGAAATGAAAAGGGGCCTCCTCTAACATTCACTATCCAACACTAATATGTTGGTGGAGATATTTTGTTCCCATGAGGTGAAAAACATAAAATATGTGTGTTGACAATATTACACTAAACACCATGAGGTATTTTACAAGAATGCATTCATTATTGACATAGTGAAATGATTTCAAGTTGACATAAATTGAGAGAGGTTATTATGGAGGGACCATACACTCAACTATAGGCCTAGAAAAAAAAATTCTCTGCTCTCATGAACTCTAATAAATGCTCTATCAAAATTTTGTAGTTTTTTTCTCTTAGGTATATCTTATGAATAATTGTTATAACTATGTAGATCAGAAATTTTTTATAGTTTTTTTCTCTTAGGTATAGCTTATGAATAATTGTTAGAACTATGTAGATCAAAAGGATTGGGGGCACTTAAAAATAAAATGGAGCCTCTTATAGCATTCATACACCCACATTGAAATTTTTATATAGTTAGTTCAATACCATGAGGCTGAGAACATAAAATATGGCTCTTGATAACGTTACATCAAATAATATTGAGGCAATTTACAAAAATGCATTCATTTTTGGCATGGTCAAATGGTTTTGAGTTGATGAAGGTTACAAGATTTTATTTTTGAGGGATTGCACATATATCTATAGGTCCTATGAAAATAATTCTTAGGTGCCACAAATATTGAGAAACACTACGTCAATGTTTTTTTTCTCTTACATCTCTTAAGAGAATTTCCCAAAACTATTTAGGTTCGAAGGATTGAGACCCTTGGGGGGAACAAAATAGGGCCTAACCCAGAATTAACCCACCAACCCATCTCAGAATTTTGATGATTTAATTTCATCCTATGAGGAAAATAACATAAAAGATGACACTTGACAATATTACATTGAATTTCATTGACAAAATTTGTAAGAATGCATTTATTGTTGGTACACTCAAATGGTTTTGAATTGGAAAAAACTAAGAGAGTTTATTGTGGAGGGAACCCAAATATAGTTGTAGGTATATAAATAACATTCTTAGGCCCCAAATCTTATCAAAGTTTGGTAATTTATTTCTCTTAGGTCTCTTAAGAAACTTTGTAAGAAACAAGTAGCTCAAAAGGATTGGAACCCATAGGGAACAATATGAGGCCTAATATAGAAAAAAAAGTGTTAAATAGAAGATTTTTTGATATGATATTTCACTAAAAAAATCCTTGACCCACCCAAAAAGAAACAATAAATGTTCCAATATTTGGAGAGATCATTATTCAATTAATGACCTTCCTTTGTATTTGAGAGGAGTACCTCCCTCATATGATAAAATTAGGAAATGTAGTGCCCCTCATACTGTTCTATGTTAGATAGGTAGTTGATCTGTTTTGGACTTGACATTATTACATTCTGTTTGATATTGGACTGATTGCTATGATGATTTTTGTGATGAAATTCCTATTATTTGAGTTTATGCACATGATATAGCTGGCATATAGTTTTATTTGAGCATGAGCATTAAGTTATTATCTTACTATGATTACTATGTGATTATTTTTTGATTAATCTTGTCTTGACTATGTTATGCATTGATGTGATTGTTTGGTGATATCTAGTTATTGGGTGTGGGTGAAGGGGAAAGTGTCGCATCACTCACTTGAGAGTGCCCTGTGACACTTCAAATTCCTTTCACGGTATGCCTGATTGTATGACTATATATATGCTTGACCATTTTGTGCCTTGTAGGTTGCAGGTACCAGGCATCGACTCCACCTGAATTGATAGGTCTGAGCATGCCTTAAACCCAATGGAATTGTTGAACTAAGGTAACAATTGGTCCCCTATTTCAGCCATCATCCTTGAAAAGGATGAGTATCTATTTCTACACCTTGTTTGTGTGGTTAGTTTGGTTGGTTTGGTCCATCAGTGTTGTTTGTAATCTTGCTTTTTGACTTCGCTTTGTGGTCAGGTATTGTTTGGAATTTACTCCATTTGATTTAGATTTGTTTGATTAATATTGTTGATTAATTGTCGCATTAAAATAGAATTATTAAATTAATAAATAAAATATTATAAATTTAAATATTAAATGTAAATAAAATTAGAGTATCTTTGATAAATAAATATTAAAAGGTGATTATTAAGCTAAATAAATTGGAATATGGTTAGTTGGATAAATATAAAAATAAATATGTGAATAGTAGAAGTGAATGATAAATATAAAATAAAATGATTAAATAAAAGGGGTTGCAAGCAGCAACACTCAAGAGCAGTTAATAAAATTGATTATTTTTGGCAAAAGAAAACACGAATGGGAATTAAAATCTTCAAAAAAAATGTCTTGTTTGATCAGCGGGAATATTTTCTTGTTTTGGAGACTTTCATTTGAATTTTGGAAGTTTTGAATTGGGATTCTATAGAGATATTTGGGGTTTTTGAAGAGATTGAAGCATAATTTATGTTTAGCAATAAAATTTATATGATTCAGTGGCTATCCCTTAGCATAAAACTTACTTTCAATCCTATCATATTTAGCATTTGATAAGATAGCATTATGCTGAGTCATTCATTTGTTTCTTTATTGTATGTGGATTTCAATGAATATGAGAATTGCTTGACATTTGATTATTCATCATTTAAAGTATTGTTTATGCCCTTTGTAAACGCTGGTTTCTACCTTCATTTAGTGTTGTTAAGCCGAGCTATGTTAGGGGGCTGCAATCTCATTTGGTGGTTATATTTTATCATTGGCATGCTATACTGTGAAATATGTGGACTTTATGTTGTGCTTCCTATGTTGAATTTGTTTTTCCCCCTGTGCCTCCCTCTCCATGCGCCGACCCTGCTAATTCAATCAACTTATTTTGAATTCCTTGATTTTGTTGTTTTTTTAATCCGCTGGAATAGGTATGTATCCATATAGGTATGCATCTATATGGATGTAGTAAGGAGATTCAATGTATTTTTATGGTTAGGAAATTCGTTAGTTATGCAATGCAAGGTATTCGATGGTCACACAGTTTGGAAAATTGATAAATTTGTTTTAGCTTTGGCTTTTGGCCATTGATATATATGCATATAAATGAACATATATATATGTATGTTTATATAAATAGGTTTATTTACTTGATTACTACATTATCATTTGATTCATCGTATTGAAAATAATATTCTATCAATGTTATAAATCTATCTATATAAACACATGTGAATACATTATGGTTTGAATAAAAGAATATTTCTGCTTTTATAATTACATGATTATGTGGAGGTGTAATTAGGATATAATTAAATAGAGAATATCGATTTACTCATCTTGGATAATTGTAAGATTTGATTGAATAGATGAGTTAGTGTATCTATGAATGTTGATTTCTCTTAATAGTTGAATTGTAGATCCAATAATAATGCCTTGCATGGACTTATTGTTGTTTGATCATTTGAATAATGTGTTGGATTTTGGTACTGGGGTTTTTTTTAGTAATTTTTAAATTTAGAGTCCTTGTGCAAAATTGTATTGGTTGGCTTTCAGAGGTTTGGGAAGGAAGGGTATTTTGTATATATATGGCTCTTTATGGATTTCACCTTGAAAGTGGTTTGTTAATGTTTAAAGTTATATGCAAGATGGTCAATGCCTTGCTCCATGGTTGGAATTTATATGATTTTGTTTTGTGTAAAAGATGGTTCATGCCTTGTTTGTTGTTGTGTTGGGCTTATTAGTTGTAGAAGGGGGAGTGGCTCTCAATGGGGACCAAAACCCAAAGTG
The DNA here is from genome assembly GCA_007115665.2 of Sequoiadendron giganteum. Classification (NCBI taxonomy): domain Eukaryota; kingdom Viridiplantae; phylum Streptophyta; class Pinopsida; order Cupressales; family Cupressaceae; genus Sequoiadendron; species Sequoiadendron giganteum. Next base: position 617,428,773 of record CM021100.1, on the reverse strand, counting down.
GTGTTCAGGACAACCCATTGAGGAGTTTTCTTAATCCAGTGATAACCTAAAATTGAATTAGGGGAAATGGGTAGATTTCACATTAAATAAGATAATGGATGCCTCAAAATGCCTATAGTGATCGTTTAGGCTAAGGATGGGTTGAGAAGGCCTTGTTGGCAAGATCAACTTCCTTATCATCACGAAAGGAATGTTGGTTTCACATGTGTCAACCTATGGGGCCGGTGTCTAGTGAGAGACTATCAAGGTAACCATAGATGGGGGCCAACATCGAGTGAGAGATTGTTAGAGTAACCCATGTTAGGACCATGCGATGAAACTCTTCTTTATTGCAAACTAGCATTCCATAGTGGTATTTTATCCGTTTGTTGTATGTGTTGTATGTGATGTTCATGTTGTTGGCGTGTTGTGTTGGGGTCATATATAGCCTTTTTAAATTTTTTGCTTGTTATCTTCTTGTTTGAATGATTTTTGTGGGACCATGTGTTATCTCCTAGCATGGGGATAGACCTTAGGGTTCCAAATGGTCAGGTGATTTGTGCTCTTTACGCCATTGGGTACCCTTGTGGCATGTTCGAGTGTGTGGAGTTGCTCTTGGTGTTGTGAACTTTTGTACCCATTCGAGTGGACTATCTTTTATGTATTTGTATTGTATCATGTATCAGTTGTACCATTATTTGTAATTTGATGTATTCTTCCCAGTTGTATTTGGGGAAGCTTTTTTGTAAACTTTGTAACAATGTAACAGATGTTGATGAACTCTCTCTTGTTATGGAAACAGTTGAGGATGTATTTTGCATATATCAATTATTTGGATATGATCTTAAATGATGTTTATTTAATGGCATGGTATGGAAGTATGTAACAAAAAATCATATAATGTGGTAGTTTTAAATGAGCTTTACTTTCTAGTCGTAACATGTTATCTTTATAGTTAATGAAATGATTCATGTTCTTGATTATTAGTTATATCAGTAGAGTAGTCATGGAAACTTATAGGACTTAGGTATAGATTATGTTATGTTATGTGATGAAAACTATTGTTGTTTACTTTTTCAAAAAGAAAAAAAATGTTCCATTCTTATAATTTAATTGTGTCATCCTCTGGGGTTCCCTGGCGGGGCATTACAAGCAAGGTAACTAAACTAAAATAGAAAAGTGGAAAAATAAATAATAATGAGCACAAAGATTCATTCACAAAAAAATATTATTGAATAGAAAAGAATGCAACTAGGGTTTAAGGAATGGAATACAATCTAACATAAGAAAGAAAGGGAGATGTTTGAATGGTTGTGGACTTTGGCATCTATTAATTGCATTTTATTGAAATCTTCTAAATTTATTTTAATAAATCCATTATGTACACATCCTATTATCATGAAATTCTAGGTGGCTACATCTCTTTGAAGTATTCTATCAAATGATTTATTTCATGTCTATGTTTCTACTCTTTGTAAATATGTCTACCCACACATTTCAACTTATAATATTTGATAATAAAAAAATTGATTATTTTATGATTTAATGGATTCTATCAACTTCTCTAGAAATGCCATTTAATCATGGCAAGATTTGTGAGGATTTTGAGGAAGGTTGTGCAATTTTCCAATTTCAAACATCCTTTCAAAAAATCCATTATGTATATCTTAAAGAAAATCTCAAATAATTGAGAAAGGAGTAGATAAATGAAGTGATCCCTAAGGATACTAGAAAGGAAGAACAAACCAACAAGGATAAAGGTAAGAAACATGTGCATTTTGAGACTAAGGGGCCTAGTTCGAGGAATCAAGGGAGAAAAAATAAATTATTTGAGGAAAAGAAAGAGTTGTTGAACTTGAATACTCTTCATCAAAACTTTAGTAACCAAGAGCTAGAAGTGGTAGACACTCTTAAGAATATGAAATATTTTATTTTTCGTGGTTGATTTTTCTTTTAGTTTGTTGTTGGTTGGTTGTTTTATGGCTATGCTTTAACCCTGTAGTAGAATTTTGTTTGTAAGGGTTTTGGGTCCCTCCAAAACTTGTGTTTCTTGTTAATAAAAAATATTGACGTTCCATTTCATATACATGTCAACTAGAGTAGTTGTGGCCACAATTCCTAAGTAAATTCTTATGCTATCAATCAATATGCCTAATACTAGTGCCAAAAATATTAACAAGTTCTTTAAATATTGACATGATATGTTCATCTTCCCTTTTCATCTTCCATTTTCCATAAAGTTTCATTATTTGCAAACTATGTGATTAAACTAACTTTCGATATTGCAAAATTGATTTTGTAAATTTTGTGATGTTTATAACCCCTCTTTTTTATGTTGCACTTTTAACATTGTTGTAAACCTTGTAATTTTTTTAAATTTTCATGTAGTTAGGCTCTTCGCTAACTTTTCAAAATTTATAACCCTTTGATATCACATTTTTTGAAAAATTCATAACATTGTGACAAAGTTAAAATTGCAATATTCAAACCTTTGAGAAACCTTTTAACGATTATAATTTTCTATGTGTTTAAGAAGTGCATTTATGTGAATTTCATAAAAATTTCCCATGAATCCACAAGTTGGGAAAACAAGGGCTAACTCATATCTTTGGAGTAGACAACATTTTCCCTTAAAAACTTGCCAAATTGTCAATTATAACATCATAAAACTTCCTATCAAACCATTCCACTCCAACTTCTCTAAACTCTTTATTAAATAGTTTTTGAAATCTACCAAAAAATAATGAAATTTTAATCTCTCAAAATGAAAGGAAGTTGGCCTTGAAAATTTATAGTGTACATGGTGTAACTAGAAACCTGATCATGCTTGTAAACTATTTTTTCTAGCTCAAGCATATATCTCTAGATTTAATTTTTTCATGAATTACTATACCATACAGCTACCTCTTCTTGATTACGACTAAACAAATGTGTGGTTCTCATTTGAAATGATGCATGAATAGTTCTTGATCAGTTTTGATATCTTCTAATATGAATGATAATTATGACTACTATGAAAAACATGTTATTCTTAGCATTTCATGAAAATCAATAACCTAGTGATAATTTTCAATTTTATAATGAGGAAAAAGTTTAAATTCAACAATGTCAAAATAAAGGAAAAACTAACTTTGATTGGGAGAAAAGGACCTTGTGGACATAGTGGGAAATTAGAATCTCTTGTCATATACTAGTGTTGAACACTTGAGCTAGAGAGTTAGAAAAACTAGTAAAACATGATGGGGGAGAAGAGAGCGATTGAGCACAAGTCAAAAAAGGAAATAGGAGAAAAATACATGAAGAAATTGAAATTAGGCACAACAAAAATGTTTCAGAATGGTCATGCAAACCAATTGATAGGTTGAGAAAATTAGGAACCCCTATAAGAGATTGGGTGATATCCATGTAGAAATTTTGAAGCAAAACACCACCCAACTCAATAACTCCTTAAAAAAAAAAAAAAAAACCACTACTCATCATAAAACTTTGAAGCTTTTTGATTCATATTTGCATTATCCTATATAAGTTTATTTGTGTTTTTATACATATCATTGAGTATATCAAGATCACACACCCAGTTGTAATTTTTATTGTTTATATTAGAGGAAATTAGATCACAAAGTGGACATCCCTTGTATAAAATATGAAGTGTATAAATCGTTGTAGGTGTTATTGAGTTGATGAATCTATATTTTAAATATTAACCTTCATAAAAATAAGACCATCTCTAAGAACAAGAATGGTATCTTCTACTACTGTAAACCTTAGAAAATTCATCTAGTATAAGTTGTATTTATTCCTTTATGCATGTAGAAATTTTGAAATAAAATTCCACCCAACAAACATGAGAAAATTAAAATGTGTTAAATATGAATAGTCCTCGAAAGTGTTTCAAAAAACTACTTCTCATCATAAACCTTTGAAGCTTCTTGATTTGTGTTTACACTATCATATATAACTTTGTTTATGTTTGCATGCATAACATTGAGTATATTGATATCACATACCTAGTTCTATTTTTTATTGTTTAGATTAGAGGAAATTAGGTCACAAAGTGGACATCCCTTGTATGAAATATGAAGTGGAGAAATCCTTGCAGGTGTTATTGAATTGATGAATCTATGTTTTAAATATCAACCTTCATAAACATAAGACCATGTTAGGTAAAATAACGGTATCTTCTACTACTATAAAGATCTTAGAAAATGTATCTAGTATAAGTTATATTTATTCCTTAAAGAATATTAGTTCCATCATCTTGAAGAGAGATAAGTTTCTTTTTGAACAAAATGAACAAAATATTCTTTGTGATAAAATTCACCAATTGATAATTCAAGAAAAATAAATTCCACAAGACTATCATAAGATGTATCATATTCAATATTTTTTCTCAACTTATTATCATCCAATCTTTCTTTCCTCTTTTTGGATATAGTCCCAATAGAATATTCTAAACAATAGTTTGAATCTCGAACTATCTATTCAAAATCTATTCTTGATAATTTCACGATGCGTGAATTTTTCATTATATCTTCACTAGTATTTGACCTCTCAAGACACAAATTTAGAACAAACGTGTTACAAATTCATGAACTAGATTCATGAACAAAATTTTATTCAATCATACTTATAATTTTTACAAGAGGGACTTCATAATTTTTTGAAAGTTTATAATCTAATGATGATATATGAGGAGAATATAATAAATTAGTACCTTGATGTTGATCTTGTTTTAATATACAAGACAACTGAGAGGGGGGGGGGGAATCAGTTGTATCAAATCACTTTACTTATAAAGTTAATCTTTTCACCTTAACTTCAATTTGTTATTAAGAGTAAACATGAAATGAAAATAACAAAAAGAAAACACCAGAGACACTAGATCTACATGGAAAACCCAATGAGGGAAAAACCACAGTGAGGATTAACTCACAATATTGTAGTAATGCAATACCGGATACAAAGGCTCACTTCCAGAGGGCTCATTGCCCAGATACAAAGGCTCACTGCCCAAATGTAAGGGCTCACTACCTTCAAAGGATTCATTGTCTAGAAAGGAGGATCAATACCTACAAAATATAAAAAGAAATAAATAAATATCTACCACTAGGGTTCCACACATTCGCAACCTGCTCAAAAGATTGTAGATGCCATCAGCTCATTGCTTTCAGGAATCTAACACCTTAAATTACTGTTGCCTCAATTCATTCTTTCACTCTCTGATTTTTGAACTTGTTCACACACTTCACTCACTTGCTCAAATCATGGATGGATGGATATCAAATTCACTACAACTTGATTTTATTTTATACCATCTTCAACCTTAGAAACATTCTCCAAGGTCAGCTATACAATTTCATTTACAAATTCAAACTAGGTCAGCTACTCAACATTCCCATGGTGGATAAGAATGAGAGAAGACCAATTACATATTTAATTTAGGACCTAATCAACATCTTGGATGAAGCACATGATTTCTTAATTTGATGTAATGTGTAGACACCAGGTCGGCCAAACCTAATGAAAACACCAATGATCTTTGAAGTACACACATCTCCAACAAGATAATCACATGTGGATCACTCAACACGCTTCACCAAACATTTTACCAATTCTGAGAACACCTCAGGTACATCTGCAACAATTACAATAGACTTCATTTACAGAGAAATCTTCACCAATCTACCCAGACCAACCAATAAAAACACAAGAGCTCTGGAGTAGGCGTTTTGAAGTGCCAAACCACAAGAAAATTTGTCAAAAAACAACAACCATCAAAAAGAGTCATCTACTAGATTCTCAAGATCTAAAACCAAATATCAGAAGACCGTGAAGCAAATTTTTTTATCCTAGTCCACAAAGAGATAGTTCTGCCAAACTAGTTCAGACACCGATGAACACATCTTCTACTCTACATTGACCTAGAAGCTAAAACTCAGGATATAAGATCCATTGAAGCCTATGAACATACTTACAGATCCGCATAGGCATAGGATCAACATAGAAGAAATGCAGAGCACAATACCAGAGAACACTTAGAACATACACTTCAAAATTGCCTTCATTATTTCTTAAATTTTTTGAAAAGCACTTGGCAAAAACACAACTACAACTTCATAAATATAGCTCCATGTACTCTAATAATTTCTACAGTATCTCAACTATAAAAATACCATATATACACAATGTGAACTATGTTGACATCAATGACACCATTAATGACAACACCATCAAACACATCCATTCTTGCAAAAATCTCCCCTTTTGTCATTGATGGAAACACATGATGTGAAAAAACCATCAAAGACAACATACATGATTTTCAGAAGCGACAACCTACCAAGCATAAAATTTTCACATGATTATCTATCCCCCTTTGACATCAATGGTAAATGAAATTATTGCCATATAAAGTTATATTCACTCCCCCTTAGGAGTACACCCACATCACATACTGCAAAAATGCACTTCTCTACTCCCCCTGAAGAGTAGACCTCCATCGTCAATCCAAAACAAAAGGAGTCTATTAATCCACTGGACTGATGCACCTCCATGTGTACCTAGGTCAAAGAAGAGGGGCAGTAACCCCTAACTTCCCTTTGAGATACTCAAAAGTATCCTTCAGAAGGGCCTTAGTGAATATGTCTGCAACTTGTTCTTTGGTAGGTACATATTCAAGTCTAACTTCATTGTTCAATACCTTCTCCCTCAAGATTTGATACTTGATAGATATGTGATTTTTTCTAGAATGCATCATTCGATTCTTTGAAATGTTTATAACACTTATATTGTCACAAAATATAGAAATAGGTTCATCACTTACCACACCTATGTCCGTCAAGGTTTTCGTCATCCAAATTACTTGTGTACAATAGGATGTTGTTGCAATATACTTTGCTTCTGCAGTGGATAAAGACATTGAATCTTGTTTATTTCTCAACCATGAAACTAATCTTCCTCCAAGGAAGAATGCACCACCACTTGTACTCTTTTGGTCATCTACACAACCAACCTAGTCTGCATTAGTGTAGGAATTAAATGGGAAATCATTGTCCTTTGGATACCATAGCCCATAATATGGAGTTCCTTTAAGATATCTAAATATCCTTTTCGCTGCTCTTACATTTGCTTCCTTAGGTTCTTCTTGAAATATTGTAACTAAAAATAATGCATGCATGATATCAAGTCTAGTAGCAGTAAGATACAACAATCCACCAATGATAGATCTATACATGCTTTGATCAACTTTAGCAAATTCATCATTCTTACTTAGCTTACATCCAGTTACCATAGGAATACAAACCGGTTTGGAGTCATCCATTCCAAACTTCTTTAACAATTGATAGGCCAACACTGGGTACAAATAATAAGAAATATTTAATGCTTTATAATGAGTTTCAATTTGGTCTATACGTGTCAATCCAGGGGTGTAAACTTGTGAGAGGTGTCATGGCTATATTCCAATTGAAGGGGTGAAAGTCTTGAGCTAAGTGGGGATGAAATGCAGCTAGAACACACAAAAAAAATTCTACAACAAATCAAAATGAGACTGACGATAGGAACTGTCACTTCTTGGCGACAAGAACTATTTTATTCTAGTTGGCAATGAGAATTGTATAGAAAGAAAATTATGAGATGAAATCCTACTGTAATATTTGAAATATTAACACTTTAAATTCTATCTTATATAAGACTCAATTAATTCTCAAAATTCTAAGATTAATAATGACACACCAACAAATACTGCAAAAATTATAATGACTTGTTCCAACAACTAGATATGCTACAACATGGCGACAGTGACTATCCATTTTACTGGTCTTCTATTTCTGCGTATTTGAAACTTCTCACTACACAACACTTGCAATAAATTAAACACAAAAATCTTTGTGTAATAAACTATTATTCTTGACAAAATTATTAAACAGATTAAATCCATACCTCACATGAAAATATAAAACAAGAATTCCAATCGGTGACTAAGGAGTCGACCCTCCTCCCAGATAGCCGATGGGTGATAGAATGAAAAGCTTTCTCTATATGGGAGCGACCATGCAATACTAATTTTATTAATCAGAAAATAATGTTGATACAATATTCTGCCTATGTAAAAATCCACCTATAGAAAATCTACTCTCAAGCTGATGTTACAACCCATATATAAATATCAAATGACAACCTAAGATATAATAGTCCATATTACAGATTAAAGGTTCACATGAATCCTTGTTTGCAGGCTACAGATTGGAAAACAACTTTGTTACAACAGTAGCTAAAAATAGAATACGACAAGGTTTCAACCCTTCTCCTCAAGTGATCTAGAAATACATTTCAAGCACAGGTTTTTGTTGCCAAAATAATGACTCCCATAAAAGCTTAGTTGTTGTCCAGAAATGAAGAATGGTTCATTCTGAGAAAAAAAAAAAAAGGAGATATGTGGAGTTCGATTTCCTCAAACAAAAAATTTGTATCATAGATGTGTTTCACACTATAGTGCTGAGGTGGCAACCAAAACAGAATCACACAGTTACAAATTGTTTTTTTGTAACAATGAACAAAAGTAGGCAATGCTAATATTGTTGGTTCTCTAGCAATATCCACCAGTGAGTTTTTGTGGTTATTTAAATATGGAACACAGTTAACACTTGAAGAAGTAATTAAGGCCACTTTGGAGGTTGATGTCACCATTTTGAAAGATGGCAGAGATAAGTTGTTGATCAAAGAATAATAGAAAATGATTCTTGACCAAAAAGTGATAGGAAGATCTGCAACTTACAATTAACATGTAGCATAAATACAATCATATTTATTTATTCACATATTTTATCTAATAACTAAATTAAATATTACTTATATATATCAGATCATAAGCAACGGAAAATGGTATAAAATGATATAAAAATGGAATGTGGGAATGATTATGAAGGTATATGAAAAAGGTTGAAATGTAACATAAAATGAGACATAATTGGCTCTCATCAATAATTCCTTAACATACTTGGATTGTGAGATGAATATCCCTTTGTCAGTTTGATTTAATTGAAGTCCAAGGAAGAAATTCAATTCACCAATCATAGACATTTCAAATTATTTTTTCATTTCTTTAGCAAAAATGTTACACATACCTTCATTTCCACCAAAGATGATGTCATAAACATATACCACAACTATCAATATCTTGTCTTTCTCAATCTTGAAGTAAAGATTTCTATCTGTAAACCCTTTTCTAAATCCTTGCTTTGTCAAGTATCTATCCAATCTTGCATACCAAGCTTTGGGAGCTTGTTTAAGTCCATATAATGTCTTTTTTAATTTACAAACCATGTCTTATTTTTCAGATAGTTGAAAACCTTCTGGTTGCTCCATATATACTTCTTCTTCCAATTCTCCATTCAAAAATATAGACTTGGCATCCATCTGATATACTTTGAAGTCTTTATGAGCTGAAAATGCCAGGAACATTTGAATGGATTCCATTCTTTCTACAGGTGCAAAATTTTCTTCAAAATCTATTCCTTCAACTTGTGAACATCCTTTATATACAAGTCTTGCTTTATTTCTTATCACTTCACCATCTTCATTCTCAAGTTCTCAAGTTTTTGCTTAGATTTTAGTTTCCTTGACAACTTTACTCTATAATTCCCTTCGTAAATGTCTTTCATTTATGTCCATACTTCATGAGAAGTAGCTAGAGAAATAACTTTTGTTCTTTTAGTTTTAGATAGAGGACTGAAGATAGCATACCTTGCTGTTTTATTCTCTTCAAAAGCCGCAATCTCATCAGTAGAGGAACGGCTAGCTACTGGTATCAAATAATTTATCTCCACAACTTTATAGGTATTGAAACTAAGTGAAATCAAATAAATTCTCATCTATTATTTCTAGTCACTATAATCAACTCCATCAAAATAGGAATTTGTAACTTGTGTGCCATCTGATCTACCTCAAGCAGTTAAGATTTTCACCGAGGAACCAAATCTCTAATACCAATTTTTGAAATGCACAAGACAACTAAGAGTGGGGGTGAATCAATTATATCAAATCACTTTACTTATAAACTTAATCTTTTCACCTTAACTTCAATATGTTATTAAGTGTAAACATGAAATTTAAATAACAGAAGGAGAAAACCAGAGACACTAGATTGACGTGGAAAACCCAATGAGGGAAAAACCATGGTGAGGATTAACTCACAATACAGTAGTAATGTAATATAAGCTACAAAGGCTCACTACCTAAATGCAAGGGATCACTACTTTCAAAGGACTCACCATCTAGAAAGGAGGCTTACTGCCTACAAAAGATAAAAAGAGATAAATGAAGATCCACCACTAAGGTTCCACACATTTGCAACCTGATCAAAATATTTTAGATGCCATCAACTCACTTCTTTCAAGAATCTAACACCTTAAAGTACTATCACCTCAATTCACTCTTCCACTATCTTATTTTCACACATGTTTATGCACTTCACTCACTTGCTCGATTCATGTATGGATGGATACCAAATTCTCTACAAATTTATTTTCTTTTATACCATCTTCAACCTTAGAAACATTCTCCAAGTTTGGTTATACAATTTCATTTACAAATTTAAACTAGGTCAGCTACTCAAAATTCTTGCGGTGGATAAGAATGAGAGAGGACCAATTACATATTTAATTTAAGGCCCAATCAACATCTTGGATCAAGCACATGATTTCTTAAGTTGATGCAAAACTTAATGTAGTGTGTAGACACTAGGTCGGCCAAACCTAGTGAAAACACCAATGATCTTTGAAGTACACACATCTCTAGCAATATAGTCACACATGGATCACTCAACACACTTCACCAAAAATTTTACTAGTTATGAGAATACCTTAGATACATGTGCAACAATTACAAAAAACTTCATTTATAGAGAACTCTTCACTAGTCCACCCGAACCAACTGACAAAAATATAGGAGCTCTGGAGCAGGTCTTCCAGAGTGCCAAACCACAAGAAAATTTGTCAGAACACAACAACCATCAGAAAGAGTCATCTCCTAGATCTTCAATATTTGAAACCAAATATTAGAAGACTGTAGAGAAAAAATATTTCTCCTAGTCCACAAACAAATAGTTCTACCAAACCCGTTCACATACTAGTGAAAACATCTTCTACTCTCCATCGAACCAAAATATAAAACTCAGGATATACAATCAATTGAATCTTATGAACATACTTACAGATCCGCATAGGCTTAGTATCAACATAGAAGAAATACGGAGCACAATACTAGAGCAAACTTAGAACATACACCTCAACATTGCCTTCATTATTTCTCAAATTTTCTCAAAAGCACTTGGAAAATACACAACTACAACTTCATAAATATAGTTCCATGTACTCTAAGAATTTCTACAATATCTCAACTATACAAATACCATTTATACACAAGTTGAATTTTGTTGACATCAATGACAACACCATCAAACACATCCATACTTGCAATAGATCTATCAATGTGCTTCAATCTATGATCATCAAAGAAGTAGAAAATATATTATCATAGAGAATCATCATCTATTCTATTCATACCTTGATTCCAATATTAAAAATATTCATCATGAATAGTAACTTCAACTAGTATGGGCTCATTGCTTAGAAAAAAACTCTTCATCTCTCCTTTTTAAAATTATCTCAGAGAATTGGTTAATGGATGATGATGTAAGAGAAGGTGAAAGTAACATTTTTTTTTATCTCGAGCTATATTGACAAGTCCACAATTTATAATCAAGAAATAATGACTCCATATCCACAAAGTAAGTCATCATTTGAGGCATCCAAACACCATCTAGGGATGAAGACATTGTGAGACTAAAAATCTTTAGTTTCATCAATAGGACTTCCTTCCTCTAAGATTTATTTTGAGGAAAGAGAAATATCTTCTCCACATAGAAACTCTTCATATGAAGCATTAATACACTAGTTTAGAATGAAGAAATCATGAAACTCCTCTTATATCATATTTTCTTCATCATTATTTTTAATTTTGGACTACATGATTTTGAAAATGATGATGAGAATTCATTTTCAATTTTATTTTCATCCTTCTTTCAAGCATTTCAGTGAGAAGATGTTGTCCTCTAGCTTCATAATCAAGCCTCTCATTTTATTGATCTTGTCAATATTATTGGCCTTATCTACAATTATATTATGACTTCCATTTGATTTAAAATATTCCTCATATTCTTCTAAATCCTCTAATATAACTTTTTTCTTTATGATATCAATCCCTCCTTGGGGGATTTCTATTGATCCATTCTTATTTTTATATTTCTTGGTTCATCAAAATGTCTTTTGTCTCCTAGTTTTCCTTCTCCAATTTATGTTCCTTGATAGGGGAGGTTTCTCCTATTTCCTCCTTAACCCTAAATTTCTATCTTTTGACATCTTATGTTTAGGGATTGTTCTTTGGTACTTAGCTCCCTTCTTACATTTTGGCTTTAAAATTTCCTCGCTTTTGGTGGGTACTTGGACATTATTATAATATTAAGATACTCTAGGGTAGCTAAATGAATCATGTTCAAAATATTTACAAAACCCATAGTTTTTCTTCCTTTCTTCCTTATACTAATTTAATTAATGATCCATTTATTTGCATTGTAAGTTCATGTTACATCTTCTCTTATTTGGCCTCAAACTCTTGCTTTACCACATCCTCCTCTATTATAATTGTGGCATACCCTACTATCTCTTTTTGAATATTCATGTCATGATAAATAGTAGAGTTTCTTTTCATCCTAGATATGTGGTATTGTATATTGTACCTTATTGATTTCTCTTTGGTTAGTTATCCATTATGGCTGTTGTTAACCTTGATCCTATACATGAATGAGTATTTTTTATAGTTGTTTTTGTATTTCCATGCCTTTATGAATAGGCTAATTGCATTCACATTTTGGTTTCACCAAATCTCATGTTCATCTCTTAATTATAAAATTAATGATGTAAAGTCATGGTTTCATGTTTTTCCTGATCATCACAAATACTATAATATACATTCTTGAGTATTCTACCTAGGATTGGAATGCCCACTCCTATTGCATTAGTTTAATTTTTCTTCTAGTATAATGAATTCATTTTGTAGATGACCTCCATTAGAAAAATATGTGTACCATATCTTCCTTTCATGAAGTGGTGATGTCTATCTCTTGCATTTTCCCCTTTTACTAGTATTTCTTACTTAATATTCAACTATTTGAAATCCAATTTTAAATTTTCTATTATTGTACTCTCACTATTCTCATTTCCCTTCTCCAAGGTTGTGCTTCAATTCTACATGCTAATTCCACCACTTTCATAAATGATTTACAAATTATTCCACATAATTCTACTCTAATAAGTACTAATATCCCATAGATAAACCATTCAATTATTTTATTTTCTATAAGGGGCTCTTCCAAATTCCCTTATTGTCTCACCTTTGCCTATTAAATTTACCACATATTACTCACATTTTATATGGGTGTCTTTGGAGATTAACAATTATCTAAAATTACATCTTTCATATTAGTCTATTTTTTATTATATTAGGGGCATTATTTCATATAACATTTAAATGGTTCATCACTTAGCATCCCAAGAAAGTCATAGAGCTTATAATAATTGTCTCTTATTTCATTCCTCGTCTATATATATTTTAGAAAAATAATATGTTTTTTTTGTTCTTTGGTATGGTTTCCAAAGATAGGTAGTTTAGTCTAATTTCTCTAGTTATGTTCCACTTTTGGAGTAATGGGCTTCTCTAATTTACTATTTATTCTTAAGCATTATCTTTTACTCCCAATTTTTCTTTCTTTTTATACTCTTGATCCCTTGGGTGATTTCTCCCTTAAATTCCTAACACTCTGATTATACTTTATATCCTCCCAATGTATCACTATTTTTTTCACCCTACCATTATCCCTAGATAATTCAATCTCAAAGAAATTTTATCCCAAGATTTCCCCATAAAAACTCTCTTCTTGCTACCTCTTCCTCCATATGAAAGGGCTCAATCTATTTATCATTAAGATAAACTCTTCTCATTTTATGTGAAATGAGGGGTACCTCTTGGTTTTTAACATTTTATTCTTTTGTAGGAACACACTTCTACTTACTACATCATCTAAATACTTTACACTAAAATATAGAGTACTTAATTTAGAAATTAGGGTTATTGAACCCTCAAAGTATTCATTGATTGCAAACTTTAGATTTATAAAATATTTTACTAGAAGTTTGTTCTTGAGTTAGAAAATCAAATGGTTAAGAACCCTTACTTCTAGGCCTTGACTAAGTACTATTAATTCTAAGCCCACCCTTGTTCAACTCTACTAATTATTCATACTCCTTTAATTGTTCTACCATCTATGTCAAATTTACTTTTACTGTTCTTGTAGTGACCCTCACATCGACATTTTTATTTTAGCTATTTGGTTGCTCAGTTAGCTGATTGAACTTTGATACTTTGTTTTGTGATGTTTTATGTCATGACTTACATGATGGGTTGTGAAACTCATTTGATGATACACTATATTATTTGATGTGATGATTAATTTCATTAGATGATGTTATGATGTTTATCTATGCTGTTATGTTTTACAGATTATGATGTCATGTTAGTTATATGTTATGCCAATCAGTGAAGAAGATGACTTAGCAGTACTCTGCAGTGAGTGCCCTGTTATGTCACGATTCTTCTTCACGGTGTGCTTTCATAAATGAACATGTTGGATTAATCATGCAATGTTATGCAACTTGTAGGTATAGGCATCGACTCCACCTGCTTGTTAGGTCTGAGCATGCCAAGACCCAATTGAAATATTGATGGGAGATAGAATTGTCATCTGTCCTTAGCCTTCATTCTAAAAATAACGAGTATTCATCGTCACCCTTTTTATCTTATCATTTGTTCATCGCGTGTTTGCAGTCGTTTGTTTATAATTAAGTTTGCAATGTTTATATTATGTTAATTTTAATTATTATAATGTTTTAATTTATAATTAGTGTTGCATTAATGGATTAATGATGTAATTAAATTACATAAGTTATTTTTAGTTCATTATGTGATTAAATTAAAATATTAAATTATCTTGTTTCGAAAAGAGCAATGAAATATAAATTGATTTCTTTATTCGAAGTTACGTTTCGAAAATAGAACATGAGATATGATCTCGAGTGGAATATCTTGTTGATCTATTGTGTCAATTGATTTAATGCATGCGTTGCATCTTGATACAAAAGTGAAAGTTGAAATTTAAGAATATTTATAAAAGGGATAGAATCTAGAAAACAGAGGATGTTTTTCGAATAGACAGATTTTGGATTTAGAAGAATAGGATAGATAAAGATTTTAAAAAAAAAAATTATTTTCAAGAATTGATCAATGAAGCTACAAATTTTGTTCAAGTCTGTGTTTATGTTCATGGATAGAGAAAATTTTGAATCTTCGGGTTTTGCTGATTTTTCATCTCCGTACTACAAGGATACATGTCCAAGTTATTTTCTTGTGATCTTCAAAGATTATTTGTGATTAGCATGTTAAATTTTGCTGTGAAAACCTTGTCTTCAAACCTGCAAGCAAATTGAAAATAGAAACATTAGAAAACAAACTTAATTGTGTTAAGCTGAAAATAGTGATCTGATAATATAGAAGAAATTGATTGCATTTATCTCTCTTTGTATGCACTTGAAGTTAATCTCTGGAATCTAGAGAACTGTTTTCTGCATATTTTTGCTTGATGTGTTATTGTTTACCTCCTTCCTATTTGCATACTTTGTGTATGCTTTTTATTTTCTAAAATATAGATTATTACTCTCTGTAGGTATTCATGTTAGCAATTTGGCTGCGACTGTTGTGTTATTACCTCTGCCACAATTTAGTCTATTCTTGTAAATAGGTATTAAGTAGATTTATTTTGAATTTTTTGTCTAATTCCTATGTACTTTTTTTTGTTGAGAAACAATTAATTTCTCTTTGCATGGTTGTGTATGTTGTGATTCAGTTTAGTCCCTCTGCACGTGGTGTGGTTCCTCTACCAATGTTTCCTTTTTTGTACAAATTCATCATATATTCCTTCTAAGTGTGTCAAATTTGAAACCATCTGCAACTTAGGATTTGTCTACAATTGCTTTGTTATTTAGACCAACACATGTTGTGCCACCGTGCAACCATGTTGGACTGAAATAAAATCATAGCTCTCTCTAATTCTTGCATACATTGGTGTGTCCTCTTTCTATTCTTCTTTTGATATCATTCATCTTTATTTCAATCAGAAGTATTTTAGTTTGGTAGATATGGCAAACTGTTTTAATTAGTCTAGAAACCAATTACAAAATGTTCTTTATAAAATTGGTAGCGGTCGCCAATATAGTCACCCAACCTTTCCCTTCATTAGGATACAAATGGGAGGATCTTTTGAGGTGATGCATTTCTTCTGGTGCTCTAGAAAATCCTTTTGAATCGGTACCCGATCCTCATGTGTAGTGTTTTCTTAATCTTAGTAAGGTTAGTTTCCTTTCCTTGGTGATTTTCATGCCATTATTTGGTGGATTCTTCAAAACTTGATAGTCAAACCCTACGCATGGTCGTTTATGTTGTGGTTATGTTTGTTCTCTCTAGATGCATTATATATCTCTCTGTGTTTCTTTAAGTAGATTTCTCTGGTGTTGAAGACCGTACCCTACATGTTTGTTCTTGCTGAGATGAAGTTTACTTCTCTGAAGTTTCTATTGATATTTGTAATCAGTAGACCCAACCTTGCGTAGGACTTCTTCTTGCTGAGATACAAGGTATCCCTCTTTGCATGCGTGTGAGGTTCTCCAATCTACATTTCCCTTATGATTGAATTCATCTTTATCTTTAAAAAAAAAAAATATCAAATGCATGGGAGTCCTTGTCCTTTTAAGCTAGAGAACTCATTGTTGATAGGGGTTATGAGTGTGAGTGATTTGCATGCCTAAAGCAATTTAGTCATAATTGAGATTTTAACATTGTTAATAATCAGATGTTTATTATTTAATTCCTCCATAAAAGTTATCACTGACTGTAATACCCCTCCGTTTTGCTTCTTGTTTGTTTCGCTTTATGCTATGTTTGGGTTGCAGCTACTATGATACTGGACACACCTTGTTATTTGTGTTTGATCGCTACTATTGAGCAACAACTATTATTGTGTGATGTGTTGATCTGATTATCATTTCATATGCTTTAATGGTTTAATGATGTTGTAGAGTTAGCATGAGATGTTATTATGAGATTATTGATTATGATGTTAATGTTAGTCTTTGATGAGTGGATTGGTGAAGAGGATGGTTTCACATCACTCACTTGCAAGCGCCCTACGAATCCGTGATTTCTTCTTCACGGTGTGTATTATATGTTGGATATATTGTATTATGCTGTTTACTTGGTTTCAAGTTGCAGGTACATGACATCGACTCCACCTGGTTTCACAGGTTTGAGCATGTCGATCCAATGGTTAAGTTGAATGAGAGATAGTAGCTAGGTAACATGTGTCAGGTCTACGCCCTAGCCTTAGTGTGTCGTCAGTCCTATTTATTGAGTCATGTTTACCTTATTTAATGTTATTTGATTCTGTTAGATGCATTATTATTAAATCAATGTTTAGAATAATTGCATTGGTAAAAGTAGTGATTATGTAATATTAAATTAAAATTATGCTTTGATGTTATATTTAAAGTTGATAATAAAATTTAATTTAGTTAAATTTTAATTTATGTAATTAATTAAATTTAATCTCAAAAGGGTTGAATTTAGTTATTAAATAATTAAAATTAATTAATTAAGTTTATTGGATTAAATTAAATTAAATTAAATCAAAAGAAATTGAAAGAAATTGAAATTGTATTTTAAAGTCAATTTGGGTTTTTGAAAATGGAAAATGATATTACTATCTAATTAATTATTCAACTTTGCATTCATTGTGAATTAGGGTTGTATAAGATATTTTTGATTTATGAGGAATGCATGTTTTTAATTTTTGGGGGAGAATTTTTTGGATGGAGAATTCATTTTCATAGCAGTAAAGGATTTTTGGAAAATTTGCTCAGAGAAGGGTTGAAGCAGTTTTTTGTTTTGGATTTGATTTGAGGAAAGTCAGATTGCAATTGTTGAAGTTTTTGGATTGGATTCGTTGCACGTTTGAGGAAAATTCAGGAAATATTTGGAGGAGGCTTGCATTAGAAATTCATCTTCTTCTGTAGCTTCAAATTCCAAGTTTTGATATGTGTTTTTCTGGTTATTGTTTTGATTATTACAATTTATATTGTTTATGAATCTAATTGTTGAAATTCATTGTTTAAATTAAACATTAGATTGTGCTTCAACATTTAGGTTGTTGTATGAAGACTCTACCCATTTGAAAACATTCAGATCTGTTTTTCAAAAAAAACCCTATTAGAAAACTTTCAATTAAAAAATCAAGATCTGCTTAATTTTCTATTTTTCATTATATGAAAAGTGAAGGAATGGTTTAAAAGAAATTAAATTTAAACCTCTTGAATTTATGAAGATATTCTGGAAAAAATTATCAATTTCTGTTACTGGTTATTTTAAATTATTTTCTCGATTTTACCAGTAAATTTATCTATGTAAATATATATATAAATATATATTACATGTATTATATTTTCGAATATAAATACACATAATATATATTTATATTTAAAGTTATTGAATAAAGTTATAATTTTGGATTTAAAAAAAAAAACGTCGTCTGTATGGCATGCTTGTGAAATGAATTTTGAAGAAATTCATTAAAATGTTTTACAAAATCTATTTTTAATTTTTACCGGATTTTGTTTTGTAAACAATGAATTTTTATTCATTGAAAAAAATTCAGAGGTTTTAAGTGGTTGGTGGGAGGTCAACTCCCACCGCCCACTTGCAGGTTTGGGGAGGGGCGCTGCCATGTGACAACACGCCCACCTTTTAGGGGGACGCGCTGTCCCATGGGAAGCACCGCCCCCTCTTCTTTGGTAAGGATGTGGTTCGACAGTACAAAGTACCGGCCGACACTCTGTCCTATGTTCGTTGTTGTGTCTCGTCCGCAGTTCAATGGCGGATTGCTTCTGTGGGGTCCATGACTTGCGTACCGTCCGCTCTCCCCAGTATTGAATACGAAATTTTATTTCATCTAAAATTTTACTTTCAGATTTAATTTATTTAGTTTTTATTTTAAATGTGTGATTTATACATATGTTCTAATAAATATATATACATATTTTCATATTGGAAAATGTATAAATAAGTTTAGAATTATCCTGAAATAATTGATATTCAGACTCGTAATTTTTGTAAAAACAGAGGTTTATTATCAATGTCAAATACAAGTTTATTTTTCATATAGATTTGAAACAAACAAAATATATGTAATTAAATATATATGTTATGCTCCATAATATTTTAAGTATATTTACACATTTAATTTTCTGTATAGACATAGGATTGCATGCAAAGCTTTAGACAACAAGTTAAACTGGATCATATGGTGTGCATGGCTAGTAAGTTAGAAAAAATATATTTATTTTTATAAGAGGGGATTATTAAATGCTTTAATGAAAATTCAGAATGATATTGTTTTAATTTCAATTTCTGCGAGAAGCATTAGATAAGAATATGGATTTAAGATATCTGAATATAGTGAAATTATTTTCCAGTGCATTTTAATATTAAATTTCCTTATGTTGTTTTCTTTGGGAATGGGTGATTTGTGTTATTTATTGTAAAGTCTTCAAGTGGATGTGGGTCATTCCCTTGTTAAGATAATGTTCGTTTTTCCCTTGGGTAGTGTTATAAGTGTTTTGTTTCCTCCTAGTGTTGGAGTGGATTTCCTTAATTATTGCTTCCTAGAATAGGAGAGATTGTGTTGTTCAGTTCTGTAGCACTTAAGTTACCCTTGGAGTCTAGATTTGAGTAGCGTGTTATCCATTAGAAGAGTGGCTTTTGTTAGGGGCCAAAGCCCAAAGAGGTAAACCAGGTAACCTTCAGAAGTGTTTTTAATAAGTGATAATTAAAGCAATGTACTTAGATGATTAGGATGCATTCACATTAATCAAGATAATTTAACCTCACTCACAGACACAAGGGCTTGTTTAGACTTGGGGTGAGTGAGAAGGCCTAGAATGGCAAAGTCAACCATCTTATCCTTACGAGAGGTAGTCGATTCTGCATGAGTGAGTATGAGGGCTGGGATTCGGTTGAGGTCACCAAGATTAATGAAACCTATGAAGAATGTCTAGAGGAGATCTCCTGGCAAACCTTGCGATGACACTTTGTCTAGGATAACATTGAGTTGTGTGTTGTGTGTATGGATTCTTTATCATACTTGATTATTAATATGTCTGGAAGCAATGTGACCATGTTAATGCTAGAGTTATATTGTGCATATGTTTGGTTGAGTCAGTATGTGTCAGTATGAGTCTTCCTTTGGTTAGAGGTAGTAGATTCTTTGTCCATGTTGTGTTGTTACTATATCCTAGCATGGGGGGTGGGCCTTCGGGTACCACTTGGTTGGGTGGAACATGCACCATAAACCATTAGGTCCCCATTGATATTTAGTTCGTGGAGGCTAGACATCCAGTTGGACAACTCACGGATCTTGCTTTCATTTCTAGCACTGTTGTATTTCAAATTGTATAAGTTGAATTTACCTGTCTTGTAATTATGAGGTGGATTTATGTAATTTTAACTCTTATGTATTTATGTCTCATTCTGGGAATGAGTGTTGTAATCATTAAATCATGTAATGGATATATGTTGTGGATATTATATTCCTATCTTGGTAATTATTTACATTGAATGAATGCTTACTACTTGTGTTATTTATTGCAATGTAATATAAATGATGTATGTTAATGGGGATTTAAGTAATCTCGGTTACGTAGCCTTAGGGGATGTTGTCAATAATAGATGAACATGTATGTTTAATTCACTTTAATAGAAAAAAAAATTTAGTACGCTTTTATAGTGAATTGAAACTTCCTCTAGGGTTGCATGGCAGGGCACTACACCGACAACCTTATTGTTATTTCATAATATATATTATTAATAAATTTAAAATCTAAATTATTTGTATATTAATAATTCATTTTTTTCTTAAATATTGATGTGATAATATAATTAACTTTAAACTTTTGTATATAGAAAAATATTCAAATTAGAATTGAAATAAGGGAGTGAAGTTAGATTCATATGGTTATTCTTAATTGATTTTTATTTTATTAAATTTAAGATTTATTAGATGCATTATATGGGTCAGGTGATTTATATTTGATAGAATTGAAATTGGGTTTACCAATTAAAATTAGTTAGATATAGAAGAAGGACCATTACCAAATATTGAAATCTATAATAGATACACTATTAAGATTCAAATTACATTGTATTGTGTCTCTCAAATTAAAATTGCTTTATTCATGAGTTATTGGTATCTCATTAGTATATAGTTTTGTATTATTATGTTGATCATGAAATTAGTTATGTGTTTCATGGAAAGATATTAGGATCATGGATATATCATTTAGTGTCTATAGGTTGAACAAGGATCATGGTTAATAATAATTTAATATGTTATTGTTTACAAATTATGGAATATCATTAGGGAAGTATGTATGTTGGTTCTATGCTATGATCTTTGTGAACATTATGTATGAATAGTAATCTCATTTAAGGATTAGTAAATTCCTATTGTGATGCCTTTTGATGTTGTGGATTATGAAGGGGTCTTGTTAGTGGTTTCCCAAAGATGTCATTTGGTTTCTATGCTATGGCATGTTGTTGCTTATCTATTGGAATTGTGAATTATGCTCAGTCTAGTGTTGGGAAGTTGATGTATCATTTTATGTCGGATACGTATTTGTGGAGGTCGTTGTAGTATCTTGTCACTTTGGTTACTTGAGGGATCAATTGGTTTTAGGTTCTTGATTTTAAGATCTTGTTTTTATATTATTGCCTCCTTGATGTATTCATTTGTGGAGTTGTACCTTAGGAAGAGTGGCTTTCGTTAGGGGCCAAACCTAGAAGAGGTTGCAAGGGTAAGCTATTGGAATTTTGTTAAACAAGTGATAATTAAAACATGTTGTAGGGGTTTGGGTAGCATAATAAACTTTGTAAGCTAATGTTTACCTCAACTTGGATTTTAACACTCGTGTAGGTTAAAGCAATTTTAGAAGGCCTGGAATGGCAACTTGAACACTTTGTCTTCTTGAGAAGTGCTTCGAGGCCACATAGTATGTATAAGGGTTGAGAGTCGTAAGAGGCTGCCAAGGTAACTTAGGTAGAGGGCCGGTAACCTAGGAAGGATTCCCAGGGTAACTTATCTCGTACATGTGATGAAACTCTCATCCTAGTACACCTTGTGATTTTTCAGTTGTGAGTCACCTTTGGGGTGTTTTTGTAGTTTTTAGTATGGAGTTATGTTTATGCAATTTATTGTACTAGTGTATTGTTGTCTTTGGCTGATTCTTGAGTTGTCATGTGAGTCATCCTTGTAAGATTTGTATTTGATCCCTTGTGAGGTCAGTTTGACATGAGGACTCGTTCTATATCCTAGCACAGGGATTGGGCTTTCGAGCACCACATGGTTGGGAGGAACATGCCACTACTCCATTAGGTCCCCATTAGGTATTTTGTTATGACAAGTTTTCTTGGCTGGATCCAGATTGCACAGCTATTGCGGAGTCGAGTTCCTTTGGTGAATTCGTGGTGTGGATGTCTTCTTTTCCTCATCTCATTCTTCTTTGTATCACACTCATTATGTACATGATATACCTTGTATATTTATTGTTTCAATTTGAGATTTGATATAATCTCGACTATTGTATTTAACTCTCATTATTATATTATCTGAGCATGACTTCTCTTGTGGATACTATTACTTGTCTATGGTATTGTATTGTATTGTTGTTATCCGTAGTAGTGTAGTTGTGGATCACTAGAACATTTATGGATGTTGTTGTAACATGTTATCTCTTAAAAAAAAAATTATTCTGTTGTTTATGTGATTATCATAACATTTTCTGGGTTCCACGGCGGGGCGTTATAGTTCTAATAAGGTTTTTGATTTTTCTCTAACTTGTCAATGTTAGTGAGGTTCATCCTATCCTTTGATCTCTCTAGTTGTGGGCTCTCCAAAATTTTATCAGCAAACCTCCTCGCATTCTCTAATGAGGCTTAACTAGCCTTATGAATCTTTCTAAAATATATTTCCTCTCTTTGCAAAATGCTTTTCAAACACTGACATCTTCAAAAAATCTCATCACAAATGCCATCTCAACGTCTTCAACAATCTATCTCAATTTCTTTCTATCTCCTTTAGCCATGGCTATTTTCTGATTTGGTGTTACATTAATTATTTTAGTCATCCTCAATGGTTCAAACTATACCTACCTTAGAAATTGCATTTTTACAATATCTATAATTATATTTTTCACCCCTTAGGTTCCTGATCCCCTTGAGGGCTAGGACCTAGTGTGAACTATTGCAAAACATCACAAGAAATTATATACTTATCTATAATCCATTTTCTCTAAAAAAAATCTCATTGTAACATTTCCTCGGTTTTAGTCATCCCCTATCCACCAACAACTAGGGTCCTAACAACAAAACCATATATTGAAAGGAAATCATACACTAGATATTTATGTTATTTCTATGTTACTGTCATTTTTTACCCTAGTGTGTTGGATAACAAAATCATAACATATGTGAAGGATTACATAGTAGAAAAAATAAAAATAAGCATATAATTATATACAAATTCATATATATAGCCTCCATAGAATTTTCATATATTCATGTCATTATATTATAAAAATCACATATCCATTACATTACATCTCATATTCTATTTAGATAATATCTTCTTCTCTTTCAAATTTTCTCTTAGCTAGGGTTCTCACACATATCTCATATTATATTTCATTCATATATCAATTTCTCTCATTATCCAATGCACCTCCTTATTCATATCGTGATGTGATACATATATTCTTCATTACATCTAGGGGTTTGTACTTTGAAGGGCACACTATATTGAGGGGGGGTGAATTAGCATATCAAATCTATTTAAAACTCTTTAACTCAACATGTATCTAGAAACATGAAATATAAAATATGAATAATAACACCTACTATCAATCAAGTAACACAAATGCACGCATTCACAGAATCAACAATAGATATACATGGAAAGTTGAATGTAAAGAACACGGTGAGAAGAGCTGCTTGGAGCTACTGTCCAAACCCAACCTCATAGAAATAATGAATAAATTTCAATCATGAAGCACCAACCTACCAGAGACACCAATCCCCCATTGTATTTGTAGGAACCAACCTACTAGAGACACCAATCCCCAATATAAATATCTAAGCACCAAATCAACAAGTAAGACACCTGTCCTACCAAATTACAAAGATAAAGCTTGTGAAACTTCAATGCTGATTACACAACTTACACAAAACATAACCTTCCTTCAGACACTCTCCCACACTACTTATGACCTTTTGATGATGGCACACAATGATTGAAATGCAACTCACATTAAATTAATCTTTTTCGCATAATACACTCACTCACTCACACTGATCATATCAAGTGAGATCTAAAACTATGATGATTATATACATCTCATTACATTGACATATTTCATGTTGACCAAGAGACCATTAACACCATCCATAAATAGCCAGGTCAGCTAAGGTGGAGCGAAACTCAAATATACATGAAACATGTAGCAGGTAGGTGCTAAATCAAATTTGTTTCCACCAAAATAACATGATGCCATGCGCTTCCTTTAGGAACCTTGACCAAGACCTATTTCACTATCCCACACTATCTCTAGAGGTCACATGCTACAAGTTGTTTTCGTATAATTCCAAAACATCAATTGGTTGACTAACCAACATAGTTACCCTTTTGTCACTTCAATCGTTTTGCTTGCTAAACATAAATTCTGAAAACTTTGGTATAAGATAAAACAAGTGTATACATACTCTCCTTTCAAATGAAAAACCAAAACTTACATCCAAGAAGAAATAAAAATCATGAACATGTTGCTAGAAAAATCTCTTCCTTGAGTAATTGGCCTCAAAAATTCCATATCAAACTTTTGGATTCCTTCTATCAATATGAATAGATACAAGCATGATATTGCAAGCATACTACAATTAGTCTTCTTCATTGCACTCAAAAATTCTCTGATATTCAAGTATGATTACATTTAATTCTCATGTTCAACTAGCATTAATCCTTTGGCATCAGTGAGCACCTTTCAACATCAAGGGAACTACACCTTGACATTACACCTTTGAAATCAATGACAACATATGTTCAAAATACTTATCTATATTCCTTCATATTTTTACCCTCTTACAGTTGTTGTTAGTCATCTCTTTGTACCCCATTGTTGTTCTAGTGGTATATGATAACTAATGATTTTCTTCTACATAGGGATTTGTCATCTTGATGCTAGCCTTTAAAGTCCTTGTTGTTTCTCAGCATTGGTCTCCATTAGGTCACCCTTTTGGGTGTTCAAGCTAATGGGATTGGATAAAATCTATCCTACCAAAAATTCTAATTCATATTTTTTTCCCTTTTGCAATTTATAGTTTTCATATATCAATAAATTCCAAAAATATTTCACTTGAGATGATCTTAAAAAATTACAATCTTAGTCTCCTATTGACTAATCTAAAATCTCTCCTAGAAAACTAAAAATATTTTTTCTATCTTTTTACTTACTTCAACAATCAAGTATGGTATCTTTAGCTTTATATAAATTCTCTATATTTTCTCCACCAAACTTCTATGGATGTAGTATTTGGTTCACTAGTATGGTCCGATTAAAGATTTGTTGGAAGTTTGGAAGTTTGTCATTGTTGATGCATCCTTGGCAACATAAGCATGAAGTGTACATACATTGGTTGATTAGGCTAACCTTGTGTTGTCATTGATTTCAACATTGTGTGGAAGAATTTTTGGTGTCATTTGTACAACACTAACTATATCAGAAAGCTAATCTATCAAGAATTTGGCTAAGTGTTCTCTGATGACGATGTTGTGGTTTAGTGCATTGGTATTTGGGTCTTCATTTCATCGCAAGAAGAGGTATAGCTCTGTTCTTTTAACCATATCATTATGATTGGCTTATATAGTTGTATTCAAGATCTCAAAAGTTTTATCAAGTGTATTGGAAGATATGAATGACAAAGTTCAACTCTGTATATCACTATCATCTCTTTGTTCAGTTTATCGGTGTGGGAGATTTTGCATTTCCTTAAGAAGAATATTTTTGTTTTGTAATTCTAGATTTAGTTTCACTGATGTCGATGAAATGTGAAATCAAAGAAAGATGGAATTTAGAAGGTGCATGTATTAGTAAGCATGTGTATGATTGGAAGTTTTTGTGATTAGGTCCAATTCCTGGCTGACCTAATACATGATATGTGTTGAGAAGATTAAATATACATTGTGGATGTTAGTTGGATATATTTTAGATCTGTGTTGACCTAAATTAAGTATTATGTGCTTGCTTGGGCATAAGGAGGATTTTGAATAATGTGTGGTGCCGACAAAAGCTATTTTGGATTGTTTTTGTTTACATCTAACTAGGCTGACCTAATTGATGTGTGCAAATGTATTTGGGTATATATATGAGATATTTTGGAGTTGAAGAAAGATAGATAAGGGAGCATAAATAACATATCATGTGTGAGTGGTTTCAAATGATTTGAACATGTGAATTCAGTGATAAGAGTTCAGAATTAGAGCATAGTTGTTGAGTGACTGCTAAACAAAGCAATACTTCATATTTAGAGCTTCAAAGGAATTGAAATGCATCACAAAAAAGGTGCACTTTTTATCAGTTCATACTTTGGCAGTGAGCCATTTTTGTATTGTATTTAATCCTGATTTTGAGCCTCATAAGGATAGTGTGTCCTGATAGTGAGCCACTATCATATACTATATCCGAATATAATATATTATGAACTAATCCTCACCGTGGTTTTTCCCTTTTTCGGTTTTCTACGTAAAAAATTGAGTGTTCATGTGTTTTGTGACTTTGTGGATGATTCATTCTTTCATTCTTTGTTTCAGTTAATATTTTTTGGTGATTGGATAAGTTGTGTTCAAAAGTTTAATAGAATATTGATTCACTACCCCTCTTAGTATTTTGAATGTTCAATAATTGGTAGTAGAGATTGGTTCCTTCAGAAAAGGCTAACAGCTTGAGGAAGATCTTTGAAGAAAGCAAATGAAGAGATCACTAGCCTGAAAGCACACATAGAAGAAAAACGAAGGATTGAGGAATGCCTGAATGTATTGGTACAAAGAAAGAATAAATAATTATCTAGACTTGAACAAGAAGTAGTAAATCTCATATCTGATCTTGAAAAGGCAAGAATACATGAGGATAAATTCAAAATAAGTACTAAAATGCTTGATAATTTGATTGCAATACAAAAACCCTCTAAGGATGAAGGTGGTTTGGGACTTGAAGAAGGGCAAAGTTCAAAAGAAAATCAGACACCCACTAGTAGAATTTGGCAAATAAATGACTACGTGACTAAAAATTTTAGTCACAATAACTAAAGATGACTAAATTCTACTCCTTTTTTGCAACACAACTATAAATTACTAATTTGATTATCATAAGTGACTAATTTGATCGTTGAGTAAAAAAAGCAACTAAATATTAGTCACACAAATAAAAATTAGACAATATGATATTAAAGTGGATAATTAAAAAAAAAATTGAATTGAGGGAGTGGGTTGTATTATAATATAATATAATAATAATATATATTATATAATATAATATTATAATATTATATAATATAATATTAATATTATATAATATTATATTAATATTATATAATATTATATTATATACTATTATAATATAATATAATATTTATATTTTATTATTAATATTATAATATTATATAACAATATAATATATTTAATGATATTTATTGTGCAAGATAAGTGGGAGATTTATGTATTCTAGTTTATT
The DNA here is from genome assembly GCA_007115665.2 of Sequoiadendron giganteum. Classification (NCBI taxonomy): domain Eukaryota; kingdom Viridiplantae; phylum Streptophyta; class Pinopsida; order Cupressales; family Cupressaceae; genus Sequoiadendron; species Sequoiadendron giganteum. Next base: position 617,400,745 of record CM021100.1, on the reverse strand, counting down.
TACTTTGGAATCCATTTTGAAATCCTCTTTAGTGAGAAAAAAAAACCCTAATCACTTTGCAATAAACACAATATCAAGTCGACTCATTATGTGGCCATAAACACGTTTTATCTCTCTGTTGTGGACATAGACCCCTTATACACGTGAATTGTAGGCTCTTGCAACATGTGATAGTGGTGTGAAGGAAGAGTCTTGAGGATCCAAAACCAATAGCAGTGGGGAAAGCAACAAAAAATGATGGAACACAGGTAAAGGATGCCATAATATAACAACCTAAATGTGCTCATTATCGGATCTTGGCCGTAATTTTATTTTAATAAAGATACTTTGAAACCCTCGTTGAAACCTTATTTTCAAGATACAGCTCACCAAATTGGAGAGGTGAAAGGTGAATACCAACAAGGAAGAGTTTGGAGGAGCTGAAACCAATAGAGGTGGGGAAAGAAGAAAAAAAATTAAAATACCTAAATGTGCTCATGATAGACAAATAGCCACATTGGGTTTTTGGTTTCCAACCCTGGGCAAGTTAGTTTTATGTCGCAGAGACACATTTTGTGTTCTCTAAGGCATAATCAGTAGTATCATGCTAGACAAAGAGCTACATTATATTTACTATTACTTTAGCTTGGTTTAAATATGATATGGTTTGTTGGATTATATTGAAACTCATTGACGTAAGATCTATAAAGAAGGTAATAATGTATGCCAACAATAGCAATAAGCAACTAAATTTTTCTGCAATTATTCTCAATACAAGTTGATGTTTAGTTTCAATTTTTTTGCAGATCTATTGTTATTTATTTGAAGTGCAATTGTGGAGAACTTTTTTAGATTACCCACTTTTGTGTTTCTCAGGTTTTCTCAAAAAACTTGTTGTTTAGAAACATTACTTGATTAAAAAAAATCACCCTATTTTTTTTGTCTCTTATGGTTCTTCTTAATGTGATAATCAAAATTCTCATTTAACTTGACTTTTCTTTTAGCATATTATTAGCTGCAAGCTCTAATTAGATGACGAAGATCCTTGAATCATATTAACTTGATTATTTTGGTTTTTTGGTCAAAATGTCCAGATTAAGATCCCATCATCCCACACATGGGCTTCTTGTGGGGTGTTAGACTACTGACGTACAATGGTAACAAGAAAGTGAAATCTAATACAAATTCATTGTTTAACAGTGCATGAGCTGAGATGGATTTTTTTTTTAATAAGGAGAAACACATTTTATAGTATTCATTGTGTTGTAGGTGCAGAAGTAAAGTTTCTTAAGTTTCAAATCCAAATGAAACTTTCAAGAAAATAAATTCATTGATATAGAGTGATTCTCTATTTTTATGCCTTTTTGAATTCATCAATTCTTCAATAAATGATGTAAAACAGTCAGTGAGCCAAGTTTCTAGTGAGGCACATCATTTATATATTTATGACTTGCTAGTGAGGCTATAACTAGTGAGCTTTTGCTTTGCCAGTGAGGCAGTTTTCAGTGAGACATTGAATGTAACCAGTGAGGTTTTGATTTTCTAGTGAGGCTTAATGAAGTAAATTTTTAGAGTAGTTGTTTCTCCCTGTATAAGGTTTTCCACTCATAAATACCGTGGTTTGGATCCTCTTGATCTGTGATTTGTTTGTGTCTGATCAATCATATTTTTCAAGCATTTTAGTCTTCATTTCATGGTGCTTCTCTCAACATTTGAATATCTATGATACTTGAAGTTATATGCATAAATTTGTGAGGATTAATTAAGTTAGATTTGATTTGTAACTTGAATCATTGATTCACCCAAATAAATGACTAAACCATGACTAAATAAATGACTACCATGAATAAAATAAATGAATACCATGACTAAATAAATGACTATAATGACTAAATAAAACACTACCATAACTAAAATAAATGACTACCATGACTAAATGAATGACTACCATGAATAAATAAATGACTACCATGAATAAATAGATGACTACCATGACTAAATAAATGACTACCACGACTAAATAAATCACTACCATGAATACATAAATGACTACCATTACTAAATAAATGACTACCATGACTAAATAAATGACCAGTTAACAACAATCAAAGACTAAATTAACGACTAAATATACTACCAAATTGATCAATCAAAACAACCAATAAATGAATAAAAATGGTTTAATAATCATGAATTTGGTTGCATTATAAATGAGTGGTAATAATCTACTAATGGTCCCATGACCAAGCGTAGTCACATATATGCAATTAGTAGCTTTTTAGTCATTTATTGCTGTTTTTCTACTAGTGACTTACCAAGGTTGAAAATCAAAAGCAGATTCAAAGCAATAGGAGACAATTCATAAATCAAATAAGCAATGTTGGAAGACCTTCTATTAGACAACCAAATGCTCAAAGGTACCCATATTTCAATGGTATTTGTTTTTCATGCAATAAATATGGACATAAAGCAATAAAATGTAGGAGTAGAATGAATCAAAATTTTGGATTCTTCTCTGGGCAATATTTTGCATGCTCGAAATTTGGACATAGAAGTATTGAGTGCAGAAGCTAGACGATGAATAGATATAATACAAGGAGGATGTTTAAATATTTCAATGACTACTATTATACATGCAATATATTTGGACATAAGGCTAACTAGTGCAGATCAAGGATGAATAGAAGTTAGAGAAGTGTTGTGTGCTACTTTTGTGACAAACTTGAACATGTTTCAAAAGTTTGCAGAAGCAAAAATAGAAGACAGTATAATCCGATAAAGAGAAATGAATCTATGAATAAATTTGATCCTACTGAGGTTAAGAAGGAAATGGAAAAGATATGGAGAAAGAAAGATGAATCTAAGAACAGAGATGAATCAGGAACTTCAAATGCATCTCTGCCTACCTCCAATATAGATATTTATTTTGAAAAATAAGCCCATGCTAAGGAATAGGGGGATCAATAAAAGAAAAATCTATTAGCCCCCTAGAAATATAAGGTGTCAAGACTTGAGACAGAGATATATCTTGGAAGAGGAATTTATGAAGCTATAGAAGAAAGTTGTGGACGGAAATATTGTGATGTGAAATTTTGTGGAGCTTCTATAAATTAACTATGGATACAAGTTTTTAAGTTTGAAAGCTTTTAATGAAGCATTCATTACTGACACATTTATTTATACAGGTCAAATCATGGAGTTAAAAATGTACTTGAGAAGAAAAATTTAGTTGATGTGAAGGAGAAGTAAATTCAAGAAGAGGAAGTGGATTTGAGGTGTCTCTCAAAAGGAGAACATCAAAACCCTAATCTTCATTGAAGCAAATTCAAGAGGTATTCTACTTATTTTTTCTTAAATTTTAATTTTAAATGCAATGGAAGGATTGAAGGTAGTAAATATCTTAGAGAGACCACAAGTTAAATTGAAGAGGCATTCTTGGAATTTTTTGTCAAAAGACTTGACAGGTGCATTTTTTGGAACTCCCTTTGGTGTTTCACCTACTAAGGATATTTGTGCATACATAAATGGGAAAATTGAAGAAATGTCCTATATTGAATTAAGTGTTTTATGGACAAGAAAATTGGAAGAAAATTATGATACCATTAAATCAACATAAAAAACCCTGGTTGAAAAGAAATTGGATGTGTGGCAGAAGTTTCCATTGTTTAATAAGAGGTACATTAGAATTGTATTGAGTAGGATTCACAACGAATCTATTTGAATTGACAGTGTATACTCAATAACCAGTAAAAGATGTAACTATTTTTGGTCCTTCGGGCGAGTTCCAAGGCAAAAGTCTATAAATGTCAAGGAATTAATTGAAAAGACTGACACAATTCTTCAAGGAAAGGAACTCACCTTGAGTACATTTGGAAATCTGACTATCCAATATGTTGCAATGCTTGTTGGACATAAAATCTAGCTACCTAATGATAGCTATATAGTCTCTACTACTATCGCTCACATTGCATTTAACATGATTGAGAATGGTGTTGATTATGATCTTTGTGAGTTACTTTGACAACACTTGATGAAAATGAATAAAATTAAAAAGAACAAAAAACATACATTGAAGTACGGTATTCTGATTGTCTTTTTACTTTTCTAATTCATGAAGGAAATACCAATAATTAGAAAAGTAGAATGTTTAAATATAGAATTGGTACCAGATCAGATAAGAAATATTATGATGACTCTTTGTGGATTGGATGTTCAAGAGGATGCTCTTGTAGCATTCTTCAGAACGTTTTAGATGAGAATGAATTAGAGAATAAGGATACCTAAGAGTGTGGTGGAAAGGTACTCCAGAGACATTAGTTTCCTTGTCTCTATTGATTATTGCTACATGGAAGCAATTGAGCCTAGAATTGTGTGGATTTTTGAGTTGGATTATGAAGTGAATGAGGAGGAAGCTATTCATTATGCAAAAGTGATTCTTGGAAGCTCTGAGGGCCCTAATAGATCAAGCCTTGAGGACAGACCTAAAACTGAAGCCTTCGGTAGTTCAAAGAATGAAAGGAGAAGTATAGTTATCCCTTTGGTTGAGATCAAACAAGAAGGAAGATTACTAATCAATGTGACTTAACATGAGCTTGAAAGGAGAAGTACACAAGACTTGGATGAAGCAATAAAAGTGTTACAAGAGGTAATCCATGGTGCAAGTCGTATACACATAAAATTGGTCTGGAGCATAAATTAATTAAATACTTGTTATTTAATTAATAAATTCTAATTCCTCTACTATTATAAATAAATTGATAAATTTATTTATTTGGTTCATTACCTTAATTATTCTTTTCCAAAAGTCACTTTTCCTCTTAAATTAATTAAATGCACAATTTAAATAATTTGTTATTTAATAAATTTCCCTCTTCCATAAATTTGAATTTTTAATTCAAATTGGCACATGTCTCCATATTTCTTCTAACCACATCCAGCTCATCCTCAACCTCATCATATGCCACACAAATTCAATTATTTCTAATTTTAAAATTAGGAATATTCTCTTCAACCTGTCAACCTTCTCACTTCCTAGGAGACACGTGGCTCCTTCTTTAAATTGATGCTCTTGGACACTTGGGAGATTGTCTCTTCCAAATGGAGCAGCCTCCATGAATTCCTCTAACCTCTTTTTTCTCAACCATTGATGCCTTAGGATCACGATCTCGATCGTTCATCACTGCCACATCATCTCAAGCTTGGAAAAATCTATAAATAGAGAGAATTTCTACAACTTTTCATATAGATTGGGATGATAAACTTATACTAGAAAAATTGAGAGCAATTGAGAGTTTGCATTTAAATATAGCATAAAAATTATGACATTTTTACTTTGGGTCACTTTAGTATTGCAATAGAATTGCATCTTCAATTATAGTATATATCTTAGTATCATTTCAATCACAACAACATCTCATCCTAGGATCATTCAACATTTGAGCATAAAACTACAAAAATACAGTGATGTAGGCATGTAGATTGCATCGCACAATATCTTCTCATTTCTTAGGTTGTCATCTTTGTAGATTCATGTGCAACATTCAATAGATCTGAGAGCATGAATTTAAAAGGTCCTTCAGACTAGAGAACCATGGAATGATTTGAAAGGATAGCAGTAGCAATTTAATTATGTTATTTCTATTTATTTTATGCAATATATTTAATGGATGTGTGTGTTTAGTTTTATTAACTATTTACTCTCATTGACCCATTTTAAAACCACACATAAAATTGGCACCCACCGTGGGGCCTAGCCCATCATTAATCTATTTTTCTATTGAGTTTTTCTTCGCAAGTTTTGTGGAAAGTTCTGAAATAGAACATCCAAATTTTTCTATGGTGCATCTGGAAAATTTATTGACGCATTGAGTTCCTATTTCGACGTATCTAGCAGTTCTTCTGGTGCATTTGACTTTTGTTTCAGTGCATCTGGTTGTTGTTTTAGCGCATACAACTGTTCTTTCGGCACATCATGGAGTCTTAATTTTTATTTTGTGCTTTTCCAATTTAGCGCATTCACTCTATCATTTAGTGCATTCAGTCTCTCTTTTAGTGCATTCAATATTTTAGCACAGGCAGTCTAAGTTTTAGCGCATTCAGTTACTATAATGGTGTGTCTAGTTTTTAGGGTAGATTTTCCAAATTTCAGAAACTAATCTATTTTTTTTGTTTTGTAGGAACCTTGTACATAGTCAAAGACTTTAATGAAACAAATAAAGAATGTTGTCAAACAACAATGGAATGAAACTACTAACAATTGGTTGTAGGGTTCTATCTAGTTTTCATTTCCTTTGGTTAAGTTATGAATCTAGCATAATTAGGAGGGATAAATTTACACCATGCTTGTTGTGTTTGGAATGGTAGATGTGTATGCTCTCCCCTTAACTGTGTGGTTAGAAAGACAAACCCATTCATTTTATTGCATTTTTAACCTAAGAGGGCCTGCCTCCCCACTTTGAAAGGAGGGAACGAACCAACTAGGAACATGCTAAAGCCAAGCAACTTCCACTCGAGATATAAATGTGGGTACTCAAGGAAAGTTCAAGTATCACGAGGATTCTTTTGACAAGAAGGGAAACAATGGTATCTTGTCATATGTATGATCATCCCCCATGAATGAAATGCCCCTACTAAAACCCCTTTGTTGTAGTAAGCCAAAAATTACCTTTATCTATTCTCTGGTGTAGCAACAGTCATTGCAAAGACATCCACATTCTCGCAGTTCTTATTAGAGGTGTAAAGCTTTCCATGGGAGATTCATGGGAGCTAGAAGCTTGGTTGACCTAAGAAGTGAGTGCAATGTAAGGCGGAGCCTGTGTGGCCAAGCTTCTAAATCACCCGCTAAGAATAACTGTGATTGGAGTAAAATCTGAGTGGAATCCAAAAGAATATTGTCTTACACAACCTAGGATTTGTGCTTGTTTTATTTATCTTTACCAATGTGTTTTTAAACCAATAGTCAAGAAAATATCACACAAACATGTTCAACTATTGATTCAAAAGAAAATCCAAACCAAACAATCAAAAAATTCACTACTAAAACCAAGAAAATCCGTCAAACTGCCAAAAACTAGAAAGCATTTTCCAGATCGGTGCATCCATATGTTGCCCCAACACATACCTTGTAAAATTTCACGCATCCATCTACTGGTCTGGTGCATATCTTGCATAATTTAACACATCCATCTATTTTTCCAGTGCATCCCTCCCATAATTTAGCACATACATTCTTTTTTTTGGTGCATTTGTCCATTGAAGCTCTTTTAGCACATCCATTTACTATTCCAGTGCATGCATACCATTCCCTAGCACATCCATACCATTCTCTGGCACATCTAGAATTTTCCATAGTGAATCTGTACCATCCCATAGCGCATCCAACTTTTAGCACATCTAGGCATTGTTTTAGCGCATCAGGTAAATTTGCAAACAAAAAGCTAAATTTGACCTCCCCTCTACCAATTAACACCAAATTTGGAGATTTCCTTTCAAACTACATTCATTCGTCATCCCAAAATTTCTTTTAACTTGTTGGAACCAACACTTTCAAGTGAAAATTCCTCATCTAAACTTTGATTAAAAATTTCAAAAGTGTCTCATCATCACACTTCCTTTCTGATTTATCAACTAAGTTTCACCATTAGGATTTATCATCCTTCATCAGGATTCCACCATCCTTCATCTGAAACCAACATTGCTAAATCAAATTTTAACCTTAGTCTTTGGTACTACCCAAAACTTTGATCAAAGTTCAAAAAATCTCCATCACTTGTATGCTTGTTTTAATGAGGTTGCAAAACCAAAAAATTGAACAAAAAGAAATCAGAAATCAAAATACCATGATTGAAAGAGAGGAAAACCCTTTTTTTGGAATTATTCAAGATGAGGTGGAGGAAATAACAGATGAAACTATAAAACAAGCACATCAAGACCCCAATTTTCACAAATTCATGGAGATGATCTTTGAGAAAGAAGGTGAGAAATACCTTTTGATGTTAGCAAAAAAAGGAGTCAAACTACCTGATGATTTTGATATCACAAAATTGCAAAAAACTCTTAAGAAGATAGAAACTAAAATACCAATTGAAACAAGAAAGGAATCGAAAACTAATGATCCCATGAATACCTTAACCCAACAAATGCAAACCCTCCAAAAACAAATTTGAAACATGCAAATTGGAACCACTAGGAGGTACTCAATACAAGATATATGCCCCTACCCTTTTGATCCAAGTGTCAACATGATACCATTCTCCAAACATTGTGAATTCCCCAAATTTGACAAATACAATGGAAAGACAGATCCCATTGATCATGTAAGGTAATTTAGAAATATGAGCCTCTAATTTTCCAATGAAGACACTTACCTAATAGGATTATTCCTACGTAGTTTGGGAGGGAAATGTATGCAATGGTTCTCGCAATTACCTTCAGGGATCAAATCTTTTGAGGAATTAGTCAACAAGTTTATCACTCAATATTCATATAATATTCAAAATGAAATCACAATGAAGAACCTTTGCAATGTCAAACAAAAGAAAGGGTAATAATTCCTAGTATTTTTACAAAGGTGGAGAAGGTTATTCATAAGGTATCCTTGTCCCATACCAAAAAAAGAGAAGATACAAGTATTCATTGATAGCTTAAATGATGACATGAGCTATAGGGTTGAATTGTAATGTCCTCCAAATTTTGAAAATTTGATAAAAAATGGGATCAAAATTGAGGAAACTTTAGTCAAGCGAGGAATCTTGAAAATTTACAATGAGAACATTTCATCTAATCCCTCCAACAATGACAAACCAAAATTTTGGAAAAATTACAAAAATAATGGCAATGATACTTCAGCTGAAATGCATAACGTTAAAGCGGCCTTCAGTTTGTCAAGAAGCACCTCAAATACAGATCAAAAGACCACCCAAAATACCAACCAAAGTAACAACCAAAATACCAACCAAGGCAATACGTAAAACAATCAAAGCAACACAAAATCCAGGACCTTACCACATCAAACATCGAACAATCATTGAAAGGTCACACCTTTGGGTCAATCATATGTTTCCGCATTGAAAAAAATTATTGCGGAAAATCTTGTCACTCTACTCGACACATGAGTCTTTGAACCCAAAGTAAAATCATCATGGTGGGATGAGGCCCACTTTTGTGAATTCTATTGATGCAAAGGTCACCTAACTAATAGTTGCATGCAATTGAAATGTAAGATACAAGATTTGATTGACAATAAGATCATACAAATAGAAGAGCCACGAGCGAACACCGATCATGGGGTATTCAAAAACCCTTTGCCAAATTATGAAAAATGAGAATCTTCTACCACAAACGACAAAGCAAAAAGTGTGAGCTATGTTCATGACACCACCATCTATTATATTTCAGTCGTTGATAATAACACAAGTGACATTGAGATCAATAACACACCATAAATTGTTGCAACCAATCATCCAATCAATGATGCTAACATCCCCTCTAATAAATTTTTATAATATTCAACAAGACATGGTTGCAACAAATAATCAAATTAATGTCATCAAAGTCAACGAAAAACAAGACAGTGTTCTCGTAAATGTGACCACAAGGGCCCAAACCAATTATGTTTTAAAAGGCAACACCTCCAAAGCACCCACTACTCCATCTCATAAATATAAAATTATCAATCAGCTCTAAAATATCCCCGCAAAAATATCAATATTGGAGCTCCTTAAAATCTCACCCGCTCACAAGGAGATCCTGGAAAAAGCCCTAGTTGATACAATAGTACCAAATGATTTGGAATTCTGCACTTTCCAAGCCATGGTGGGACATTTATTTGCTCCTCACTGCTTATCATTTTTAGAGAATAATGACATATCTCTAACCCATCCTCATAATACAACACTCCATATCGAGGTCCTAATCCATAAAATTCATGTCAAGTGCATCCTCATAGATGGAG